>CM039595.1:63776841-64239521 GCA_022457205.1 Saccharum spontaneum
AAAAGCATTTAACCTAATTGTATATGCCGTAAGCAAATTATAATTTAGAAATACATTTGTGTTTGTTAGCAATTAATCACATTAACATTCATGTATTTAGCAGCGAAGTATGAACATATATTACTTTTATATTACAAAACTATTTTCATGCAAATTAACCAAGTTAATATTAACATTTTAATTATAGACATATGTCATGATATAAATTAAATATGACTGCTAGCATGTGGATTGTATCGACATGAAATTAACACGGCAAGAATGAACTGAACCGGAGTCAAAACAAGGAGCCGGTGGATATTGACTCTTGATTATGTGTGGTGTATTTCTATTGTATTTCGGGATTTGTTTTGCTAAAGAAAAACAGCCATAAAACACATCATGACCTCATATGACATCATCAAGCTAGCAGTTGGATTAAAGTGGGGCAAAGCTCATGGGTCATGGTTGGCTTAGGATGGTTACGTGTACATGTGTATTTTCATAATATTTCTAGATTTGTTTTTTTTCTAAAAGGAAACGGCAATAATGTGCGTATGACATGATCATGACATCATTGTGATGTCATCAAGCTAGCAATTGGCATGCATGGCCAGCTGCTTGCTCGCTCGCGCGGGTGTGTGCGCGGCGAGGAGACGGAGGCAGGGGCTCTTCGTAAAAGGGGCTCGACTACCGACTGACCAAGTCGACGAGGCACGTGATGATATGGGGTTAGCTAGAAACAGTAGCGCCGGTGAGGATAGCCATTGCCGACGATGAAGAGCTCGTTAGCGTTCAACGAGAATGACGGGTTTGGATGGGAAGTGCATGGGAACGAGATTAACTCTCGACGAACTCACCTAGAGGGTCCTCGTCGGCGGTGAAGGGACAGCTAGGGCGTGCTGCTCGTTAGGGCGGATGGTGGCTCCCTGCATGCGAAGATCGGCGATGACGTGAGAAAAACAGAGGGCGCGAGATAACGAGAAAAACGGTTGCTGCTGCTTCTTCACCTGGTGCGGGGCTTAGCAACTGGCTACGAACGGCGGTGGAGCAGAGGACGACATCAACAGCAGCGGCGAACGGATGCGCTCTGCCAACCAAACGCAGCCGTGCGAGGCAAAACAGAGTTAAAACAACAAACGGTCTATTTGCGTGAGTGCCATTCAGAGATAGATAAATTATTTGGGAAGATGTCCTATGCATGACGATGGCATAGTATTTAATCAATAAAAATAATGGACAAGAAGATGTAGCTGACCTTTGATTAAACGATGTCATACTAATGTCACGTGAGGGGGAACAATGTCTGTTCCTGCTGCTAGACAGCTGCACGCGACCACATCGTTTAACCTTGTAGCTCGTTCAGAACATGGTGTTGACGGTCCTTAAGTACCAAATATAGTTATTAAATAAATAAAGAAAAGGATCCAAATGCAACCAACACCTAGACTTAGGGTTTTATCTGATAGAATTCCATGAGTTTTGGTGTTTGTCTGTTTCTGCAGGGGGTTATCAGAAAATACGGAGGAAAGGCCCACACGTCGGGTTTACATAGAGATAATAACGTGTTCACCGATTTTCTATCATCTAGAAGACTCCAGAAGCCACGAGATCGAACGGGAGGCCGAACGGGCCCAGAGGCAGGGCGCCCGCCCTGCTCCCTAGGGCGCCCGCCCTCGCCTGAGAGCCAATTAGGCTCTGTCTCGCGGATTATGCTCCACTGACCTAAGGGATCAAGGAAAACCGTGCGATTAATGTCGGTTTGATCCGACGGCCCACGTTCACTTGAGGGGGCTATATAAGTAGGACCCCTAGCCCCTGGAGGAGGCACTCCCTCATTCTCAATTCCTCAAACCCTAATCTCAGGAGGAGAGTCTCTGATGAAGCCCTAGAGCCACCACATCAACTAGATCTCTAGTATAGCATAGCTACATAGGATTAGAACTAGAAGGAGTCAATCTTCGATTGGTTTCCGGATCTGTCAAGAGGATTCTTGGTAATTCCTTTACTGTTCTTCATTGTTCATCTTTGTTCTTCAATATTATGAATACAACTTTGTTCTATTTCAATATATTGATTATGACTATGCTCTACTTGTTATTATTTGCGATTATATTGTTCTTAGTTTATCGTAGTTATACGCTTGGCTTAGTTAGATTGGAATTATATACATGTTTAGGATCGTATAGCGTTTATCCATCGGATCCATGGGTAAATGATAAATATTGTGTAGGCGTGGTGCTTAGACCATATTTATCTGCGATTGCACCTTACATGCCGGATCGTGGGGTGGTCCGTGATGGTGACAGCTTCGTTGGTTCTTATATAGTCCCCCTCCCATGTGTAAGGCAGGCAGAGCAACATTATTACGGGGGAGTGATTGCTATGTTTCTCATCTTCCTTGATAATATCACTATGCATGGGCGTAGTCCTTTCTCGCAATGATTGCCAAGTGTACTTGCACTAACTATGATCTGCTAGACCTTATAGTTAAGAATAACTTAGGAAATATCCTTGTAGTTCGTCCTAATACCATGCTAATGACTTGCTAGAATATCTGTTGAGGTGCTTATCATTATTATATGTGGCTAGCTGATCAGATTAATTATCTTTGTCACCATTCATACTTTATCTATATTTTATGTGACACTTAACCCTGTATGCAAGAGATAGATGAATGCTCTCACTTATACATGCAATGATTGATACTCATTCCTATATTCCATTCCATAATCAACATTGATGTTAGTAATCCCTTCCCAGTGGTAAAAATATAAATAACGATACCTGGAATACTTCCCGGTTAAAATGCTACATCGGTATTAATCTGTGCGCTTGCAGATCTTATTTATTATTTATTTAGAAGAGCAGTTGCATATTTCAATACCGCGTCTCTCATGTCATGCTGGGGATGAGAACTTGGCTTAAGTGGCATGAGGGATAGGTTCGGCATTTTTGGCGCCGTTATCAGAATTAGAAAACTAAGTCTACTTTTGGTAATGATGTTAAGAATGCCCAACAAGCATTTTTGGTGCCGTTGCCGGGGAAGGTTGATTTACTAACAAGGAATGAATACGGAATTTGAGTCATCATTCGCATCATTAAGTGATTGAGATCATCAATTCTCCCATACAGATTTACCCCTGTATTTTTCCATTCTTATTGTTTTGCAGGGTGATGTATGAATAGAGGACATCTTCCAGAAAATTTTGTTGACAACCCCGAAGCATTAATCAGAAAGGCAAGAGCCAAGCTCAAGAAGTCAACACTTCGACGCAACACTTCATCCAATTCAGAAGACTGCCGAAGTTTCATCCGGAATTTGTCAACAGAGTTCGCAGCCATGGCGAACAAGACGATCCGCGAGTTCTCAGCTCCCACTACAGACAACATCCGCACTGGACCTGCCGCGGCCATCGACAAGAACTTTGAGCTCAAGCCAGGGCTCATCAACATAGTACAAGCCAACCAGTTTTGTGGGAAGCCGCACGAAGATGCAAGTGCTCATCTCCAATACTTCCTAGAGATTTGCAGCACATTCACTTTATTAGATGTTCCCAGAGACGCCATACTACTTCGCCTTTTCCCATTCTCACTATTGGGGAGAGCGAAGCAGTGGTTCTACGTGACGAAGGATAAGAACACTACGTGGGCACTCTGCTCTACGAACTTTCTGGCTAAGTTCTTTCCCATGGGCAAGACCAATGCTCTCCGTGGGAAGATTACAAGTTTTCAGCAACAACATGATGAATCCGTTCCAGAAGCATGGGAGCGCTTTCAAGATTACATCCTAGAATGTCCCCATCATGGAATGGAAAGCTGGCTACTTATGCAGACTTTCTATCATGGGCTCATCACTAGTGCTCGTGAGACCATGGATGCTGCAGCTGGAGGCGCATTTCTATCACTCACCATACAACAAGCTACAACCCTTGTGGAGAAGATGGCGTCCAACCAAGGTTGGAATGAAGAGAGGACTCAAACTCGCAAGAAGGGTGGAGGTATGCACCAGCTCAAGGAGGTAGACATGCTGTCTGCAAAGTTAGACCTACTCATGAAAAAGCTCGATGACAAAGCTGGAGACAAAAGAGAAGTCATGAACGTCTACGACTCTCACATGACTTGTGAGGAATGTGGAGATACTGGACACTCAGGCAATCACTACCCTGAGATGCTTAAGGATGCAAGGTACATCAACAACAACAACAACTACAACCGTCCTCAACAAAATCAAGGTTGGAATCAACAGAGGCCTAACTACTCAGGTAACTACTCAGGTAATTATCAAGGTAATAACTCTTACAACAACAATAATAATTTTTCACCCTTGAGAGAGTTAGTGTCTAATCAAGGAAAGCTAATGGATAACTTGTCTAAGAAATTGGCATCCAATGATAAAATACTAGAAAACATAAATAATAGAATGGATAATTTCTCTACTGCCATCAAAAACCAAATTAGCTTTAATAAAATGATTGAATCTCAGTTAAATCAAATAGCTGCTGCTGTTCCTGCTACTAACCCCGGTATACCATCACAACCGGAAGGATTAGAATCTGCAAATCTTGTAGACATGTTTGATGCAGGTAACTATTGGAGTAATCCCGCTGTCGGAGTACATAATGACCTTCTGCCAGTCAAGAGAGGCGATCCAGGACGCCCCGTCATCCCGATCTCCATCGGCATGGTGGACTTCCCAGAAGCACTCTGCGACTTTGGCTCCAGCGTCAACATTATGCCCAGGGTACTCTATGAAAAATTATTTACATATCCTTTATCAGAAACAACTATGTGTTTGCAGCTTGCAGATCGGACACTAAGCTTTCCTAAAGGAATATTAAAGAACATGTGTGTCCGAGTTGGTACCTCGTATGCTCCAGCTGACTTCGTGGTGATAGAGACTGGGTCCGATGAGAGGTCACCAGTTATTCTGGGAAGGCCATTCCTGAACACCTCGGGAGCTGTCATCTACGCCAGCGCTGCGAAGATCAACTTCAACATCAAGGGGAGGAAGGAGACGTTTTCCTTCAAGAACAAGATTACACAAATCCCAGAGCAACCCCAACATGAACCATGGAAGAGGACCAACAGGAGGATCAAGCAGAACAAGAACAACCAAGGATGGACCGAATCAGCTAAGATGGTCACTGCAGTTCAAGGAGGTCAAAATGGTCGACTCAAGTCGCCCTTCCTGAACAAGAAGGACGACCCAGGTATGCCAAGCATTGAGTGCTCAATCAATGGATACTCCTTTCAGAAGGCGCTCTGCGACACTGGATCAGGCGTCAACATAATGGCCACAGTCACCTATCAGCTCTTGTACGGGACCATGCCCTTAAAACCAACATACACTCAGCTCCAGATGGCAGATCAGACATCCCGAAAGGTCGAAGGTATAGTAACCGATGTCCCTGTTAAAATTAACGATCATTTTGTCCATACAGACTTTCAGGTCATTGACATGGGAGACGACGAGTACGATCCACCCATCATCCTAGGAAGACCGTTCCTAGGCACCGTCAAAGCAATCATCTACATTGGAACCGGAGAAGTCCATATGCATTTCCTCTCTGAGAAGGTACGCCGCTACTTTAATGACCCTAACTATATAGTTGAAGATTCTAAGTAGGTCAGGACAAGAAGAAGGCGACGTAACCGTAACCAAAGGAGGCAAATCATCAAGGACGTATGGGCAGACTATGAAGGAGAGGTCATAAGGCCCGAGGATACACAACGGGAGACCGAAGCACCAAGTCGGGTATGGAAAGTGAAGACAGTTACACAAGAAGAGGAGGCGCTGCCGGAACCACCGTCTACGCCACCCAAATCTCAGGACAACTAAGAAGAAAAGAAGTCCTGTTCGGGGGACTTAAAAACACCGAACGCCGTGCCAAGAGGTAAACTTGGTAGTTATCATTTTCCCTTTAATTATTGCTCAGTTAATCATGTTCATTCTATCTAAAAAAAATGTTGAAAACAGTAAGCCCATAAGTACATTCACTGTGGTGGCATAAAAAAATATAATAATAATAATATATTTTTTCTGTTCTATAAAAATGAAAATAAAAATAGAGAGTGACATTTATCAAGGAAGCTCAAACATGATAAAGGCTAGATATTTATGCTAACGCTTAATCAAGTTCCACGAAGCTTTGTTGTCTATTTGAGCTCCACAGAATTCAGGAAGACTAGCAGACGGAGGATATCCTAATCGTTGTCAGGGTGCTGCCGACATTCAAATACACCTCTGCACCTGCTAGCTACATCAGAAGAAATTACGTCAAGATCCAGCTTGGGGGTGAGCACCCCCATTTATCCCGATAAGTATTTTTATCTACATTTATACCTATGCTTTATTAAAATAAAAAGATGCATAATCATGAAAACCCAAATAAATATTTTGTGTTTATATATATTTGCTTAGTTTAATAAATAAATAAAGTAGCTATGCTAAACTGAATCTTGAAAATAAAACTCTAGCATGGATATGATGAATGGTTGCTCTGCCTAATTTTCAAATTTGTTCTCTCTCTAGTTTAGACATAACTATTATAATTTTAAACTGGCTCTAAACCTGAACTAGTGGGAAGAGAACTTGATCTGAAGTCTAAGTTGTTAGCGGATATGATATGGGAAGGTTGAGCTGCTGTTTATCTGTTCCTAGAGATGCTAGAATTCTGGAGAATTTTATCTTTAAAAATCTTTAAAATGTTGCATGATGAGTTCCTTTATGATGAGAGTTTAAATTCCTATCACAGCCATATATACATGCTTGTTAGATTAAGAGCCACACTTTTACTACTTACTGCTTATAGGCATTGAGTGTGGTCAAGCTGTGTAGACCCTTAGGAACTTGTCATGTGGTTAAAATCAAGATTCACTTGCACGTTCACTCATACATGCTGCTTCTACTCCGGAAGTACGCATCCACATATATCCACTCATTTCCATCTCCAGATTCACCCAAAATTATTCTACTCCTAACCCGGGAGAGAATAGCCAAAAACATTATCCCATTCCTGTTATTCCCTGTGAAGTTAATGCTCAAGCCATTTCTACTACCACTTGCTATATTTTCAAAAGAGGGAGATTGCTCTAAAAAAAACGAGGAAATAAAAAGGAGCAAGTGCTCGGAACCTCGAAGAAAGAAAAAGTGAGACGAGAGGTAAAAATGGACAAGTGTCCAACAGTAGAATTAGGGGTACAATACCCACCTGAGAGAAAAAAAAGAGAAAAAAAATAGAGCATCTCATTCCCCTCAAAAGTTTTAAAAAGCAAGAAAGGTATGTATTCCCTCAAAAAGAGCATTAGACTTTTGTTATCACCATCATCACCATACACCACTCATTCACCACACATGCACATCTTGATTTGACTTATTGACTTGTTTCTCTGGATCCATGGTTTGACTATGCAATAAATGTTCTATGAGTATGTATACTGTATCTCCCACCTATGAGCTCCAGATATAAAAGCCTTATTAGAGTAGGGTGAGAGAGAAGGCAATGTCACTACGCCTTATACCATAAATACCACATACTTTGAGAGAGAAGGCATATACTATTACTGCCTTGGTAAGGATCCAGAAATACCAAAAAGAGAGACCCGAGAAAGTCATACAAGGAATCTCTGAGTTTTATTTGAAAAATCTGCAAAAAACTCCAGAGCTATAGCTGATCAAGAATAAGAGACATGGCGTTTGACTAGACCGTTCTATCTTTTAACCACTCAAGATGCAGGTGATGGTTGCAAGCCCCATGGTGAAAGGAAAAATGAGTAAGTTTTAAGTCTTGACAGTTTACTCTAACTCAGGGATGAGACCTTATTTGAAAGCATATGTACCGTCAACGTTCAAAGGCGTTGCAGCAACTTCTGGTCCATAATGAGTCTATCCTTGCTCAGGGACGAGCAAGAGGTAAGCTTGGGGGAGTTTGTTGACGGTCCTTAAGTATCAAATATAGTTATTAAATAAATAAAGAAAAGGATCCAAATGCAACCAACACCTAGACTTAGGGTTTTATCTGACAGAATTCCAAAAGTTTTGGTGTTTGTCTGTTTCTGCAGGGGGTTATCAGAAAATACGGAGGAAAGGCCCACACGTCGGGTTTACATAGAGATAATAACGTGTTCACCGATTTTCTATCATCTAGAAGACTCCAGAAGCCACGAGATCGAACGGGAGGCCGAACGGGCCCGGAGGCAGGGCGCCCGCTCTGCTCCCTAGGGCGCCCGCCCTCGCCTGAGAGCCAATTAGGCTCCGTCTCGAGGATTATGCTCCACCGACCTAAGGGATCAAGGAAAACCGTGCGATTAATGTCGGTTTGATCCGACGGCCCACGTTCACTTGAGGGGGCTATATAAGCAGGACCCCTAGCCCCTGGAGGAGGCACTCCCTCATTCTCAATTCCTCAAACCCTAATCTCAGGAGGAGAGTCTCTGATCAAGCCCTAGAGCCACCACATCAACTAGATCTCTAGTATAGCATAGCTACATAGGATTAGAACTAGAAGGAGTCAATCTTCGATTGGTTTCCGGATCTGTCAAGAGGATTCTTGGTAATTCCTTTACTGTTCTTCATTGTTCATCTTTGTTCTTCAATATTATGAATACAACTTTGTTCTATTTCAATATATTGATTATGACTATGCTCTACTTGTTATTATTTGCGATTATATTGTTCTTAGTTTATCGTAGTTATACGCTTGGCTTAGTTAGATTGGAATTATATACATGTTTAGGATCGTATAGCGTTTATCCATCGGATCCATGGGTAAATGATAAATATTGTGTAGGCGTGGTGCTTAGACCATATTTATCTGCAATTGCACCTTATATGCCGGATCGTGGGGTGGTCCGCGATGGTGACAGCTTCGTTGGTTCTTATATAGTCCCCCTCCCATGTGTAAGGCAGGCAGAGCAACATTATTACGGGGGAGTGATTGCTATGTTTCTCATCTTCCTTGATAATATCACTATGCATGGGCGTAGTCCTTTCTCGCAATGATTGCCAAGTGTACTTGCACTAACTATGATATACTAGACTTTATAGTTAAGAATAACTTAGGAAATATCCTTGTAGTTCGTCCTAATACCATGCTAATGACTTGCTAGAATATCTGTTGAGGTGCTTATCATTATTATATGTGGCTAGCTGATCAGATTAATTATCTTTGTCACCATTCATACTTTATCTATATTTTATGTGACACTTACCCCTGTATGTAAGAGATAGATGAATGCTCTCACTTATACATGCAATGATTGATACTCATTCCTATATTCCATTCCATAATCAACATTGATGTTAGTAATCCCTTCCCAGTGGTAAAAATATAAATAACGATACCTGGAATACTTCCCGGTTAAAATGCTACATCGGTATTAATCTGTGCGCTTGCAGATCTTATTTATTATTTATTTAGAAGAGCAGTTGTATATTTCAATACCGCGTCTCTCATGTCATGCTGGGGATGACAACTTGGCTTAAGTGGCATGAGGGATAGGTTCGGCATTTTTGGCGCCGTTATCAGAATTAGAAAACTAAGTCTACTTTTGGTAATGATGTTAAGAATGCCCAACACATGGTTACGAGAAGGGAGCTCCGGCAAGTGCAGGCCACCCCAGGGACTCGTATCGGGCGGAGATGTCTCAGAGGCAAGCAGCTCGAGATCGCGGAGATAGGCTTGGGGTTGAGGCGACGTCGTGGACGCGGCCGAAGCTCGACGTCGTGCTCATGGTTCATGGTGAAGCAGGACGGCAGAAGGCAGTGGAACTCGGTCTCCGGCAAGATGTCGTGGTCACACCGTCCTGGTCATGGTGCCGGGCTTGGCTCCTCGACGAGATCGATCATGTGCGGCAGCGACGGCCGCTAGGGCTAGCAGGTAGGGGCAGACGCCAAGTCTCTAGAGAATTATATATATATATATATATATATATATATATATATATATATATATATATATATATATATATATATATATATATATATATATATAACATATATATACTAGTATATACATGGGTATTCGGATGAGCTGCTGGGCTCCATGTTTGGATTAGTTTGATTGGATAAAAAAAATGATGGAAACAAATTCTCAGGTCGTCATACGTGATGATAGAGAAAGAAAGAGTTTGGGCTGAGTTAGATTAGCTATAGAATTAATTGTTTTTTACTTGATTTATTTTATTATAAAATTATTCTAGAAATTTGGGGAAAATTCTAAGAGATATTTTTTTAAAAAAAATGATGATCTCCAATAAAGTATTTTTGGCTCATGAAAAGATATTTTGGAGCATCTAAAAAAATCATATTTTCCCATAACTAAATTTGCTCTAGCTCAAACTAAGCTTGATAAATTTTATCTAAATATTAAAATATTTATTTCAATTAGTGTTTTCTACGCACAACCCAAAATTGGAAATTTGGGGTCTGACATACATGATAGGATAAACCATTATAAATGACTGTTAGTTGATGGTGTGGCAAGCTAATTTGGTCAACTAAATGCGTGTGAATAGATGATATGGCTCGCTGACCTAGATACCTTGAATGAGCAGGTAACTATCATAATTGCATGTACTAGTTGGCTTCTTATGTGGATAGCTTCCATGTATAGATAGGCATGCTAGTGGTATTTGCAAATATAAGATACTGGAAGGATACCTTGTGTGTTTTAAACTTTCTTATAAATGAGTTAAAGCTACATATTCTTGCATTATATCTTATCAAAATGAGGCATTGAAGGAAATGAAAGAATGCAATAAAAAACTAATAGAATTAGATATGACTATAAGATGATGGAACAACAAAACAAGTAGAAATATATGGCTGCATTGTATTTTCTCTACATTAAAAGTAGCAATTGCACTTAGTGGATGTGATGTGGTTAGATCCCTTCAAGAGGTTGACGTTAGTGGGGATGGCATGATATTTAGTGGAAGATGATGTGGATGGTTTGCATGTTGAGATAGAACAAAAGTAGTACGTAGTAATTGCGCGGAGTTCAGGTGACGTTGATAGCTTGCATTACGAGGTTTAAAGTTAGTGGAGAGTAGGAATGACATGGCATTTAGTAGGAGATGGTGTGGATGGTTACTGGGATATGATGTGAATGGCGTGCTTGTTGAGATAGAAGGCTGGTGGGGTTAATGATTATAAAATACTAGCTAGTAGCATACACCAAGAGTTGCCATGGGAATCATGGATGATTTGGAATGAAGTTGACTACATATAATTACTTATATGTAGGGATAAACTTTTATAAACCGATATTTGTGGATGATGTGGCACGCCGATGACATGGATAACTATGTCTATGTTATGGAAGATGTGTCTCGCTGTTGTGTATATTATAGTTGTAGATGTGAATTGGATCTTATTGTGGACTTTGGAATGAGATTAGACTACAAATAATTAAACCAAAGTTGGTGGATGATGTGGCACACCGACATGGACAACTATTGTTAGTGGATGATGCGTACATTTTATAGCTGCAGAAGTGGGTTATAATTCCATGTGATAGTGGACTCATGAGATGGATAGCTTGCATGTCAAGATAGAACTTTATTGAGGTTTAGGAATATAAGAGATATAGATATAGATACAAATATAGATATAGATACAGATAAATATAGATATAGATATGGATATAGATACAGATACAAATATAGATATAAATAGAGATATAGATATGCAAATGAGGCTATTAAGGCATTAATAATGAAGACATATGAGTGAAGCCTTGCCTTTATATATGAACTACCAAACGGGCTTGTCCACGAGAACCCAAAGCCTAAAATAGAAGACAAAGACAGGAGTAATCTTCATTTGTCTGTACGACTGAGAACTAGAAGTGTTGATATGACGAGGGGTTTGCAGCTGATATCTGCTGCCATTTTCCTCACATTGGTGATCCTGTCTTGTACCACTGATGCTGGTATGTGTGTATAGTTCAAGCTTGAGTTTGCAATATTTTAATCTTTTACTGATTACTATACTAACGTGTAGATGCGAAGATACAATGTACCAAAGAAACTCCAAGTTGTGACCTAGCTAAGTGCCACAGTAAATGCCAAAACTTACAGCTTCCAAAAGTCGTATCCATCTGTGTGACTAATCGCAATCCTCAGGAGTGCTGCTGCCAATATGATTAATAAAAGCCGAGGAAGGCTCCCTCTTGTATCCAAGATGATGATAAATAAAATGTAGTCTTATGGTTTTGATAATGATGTCATGCTTGCGTCTAGTTGTTCTGACAAAAAAAACTTTCACCCACTTTACTACAAATCATTTTGACTAAAGCTCCAATGACTTCTTTGTCGAGGTTAAAAGTTGTTCAGCCTACCCTTTAAGCAAGGCGCAGGGCACAGGACTGCCACTATAATTTCTACATATGGTTACTTAAGAAAAGTGTCACTGCGAATAGCCTTATATTCTATTGACGGTGGTTTTAAAATGACCTCCGTAAAAATCCATATACACAGGACTCATATATTTTCATAAGAACTCGATAAGATCTACAGCTATGTAGATGATAAAATTTTTATTTGTGATTACTTAGAGACCGATATATTGGTTACATTACAAGTTCTCTGACATATTCTAAGAAGACATTTTTGGGAACAATTTTGTAAATTTTTAATATTGTTGGTGATAATATCACTGTCAATTCATAATTGAACTGGTCAAGAAAATATTGCATATGTAAAAACACAGCTAGGGGGTTCACTCTCCCACAGTCATCTAGACACCACTTCTGTCATTGCCGCCACACACATCTGCGCCTTCATGCCTTGTCCCACACCCCTTAGTTGCCGCCACTCTGCCTCTTCCCCTCCTTTGCCACATGTACCTTTGCCTCCATCCCAGTAAAACATCAAAAAGTGACAAAAAGTGTTTAGAAGCGGCCAAGGCCCAACTAGCCCACCACTCCTGTGCCCAAATCGCCCCAAAACCATAGATCGAGCATCCCTTCCCCATCTGCCACAGTTCCTTGGTTCTCCTGCTCGAGCTCCTTTTCCTAGCACGTCTCTCTCCATCTTGCCTGATCCTTCTCCGTCTCTAACAACTCCTCCAAATCAGTGACAGCCATGGGAAAAGATCGAGGAAAATGGGTTTAGGAGGAGGAGAGGATCAAGTTGAACTGCATCTTGGTCTCTAGATTGACCTTTCCCCAACTGTTTTTTATTGCCCTACAATAGGGATAGCCAAGATATAGATTTGCAAAGTGGGCAATGCTATGGTACACCCTTTACTCGCTAGGAGGTAATACCGGGCGCTGCTAGGGTCCAGTCATCGGACCAGTACCCCGCGCCGAACAAATTAAAGCAGCACAAGCGGGAGATTTCTGGCGCGCGCGCGAGGTTCTCGTATGCCAGTTGGTTTGCACAGTTTAGGGCCCACCTCTCATGACTTTCAATCAACTAAAAAAGTCATACCTGTTAAACTAAATATCCAAATTAAATTCCGATTACACTATCAGGTTTCTTGCAATATAATAAATCCTTCAAAACAAGATCCCACATGGATATTTGAATAAATTTTTATTAACGAACATTTATCTTATGAAGATAGAACATTTTTCTTTTATTGAGAGAGACGTGTTCTAGGTTCAGAAAACAATGTTCCGTCTTCGTAATAACAATGTTCCCGATTTAGAAGAACAATATTCTAGTTTTAGGTTAATGATATTGATATTATCATATACATAAAAATAAATAAATAATTACATAACGTAAATAAAAATAATGAAATCTAGAGTAAAGCATAAGGAAAAATAAAAACACATAATAGAGAAAAATTTAAGAGAACATCACATGGATACTTTTCAAACATCCAAAATATACTCTAGAATATCACAAGTACACTAAGTGAACATCACTAAATACACCACAGAACATCGTTAAAAACATTATAGAACATCGCATGTATGACACGCGAACAACACATGTATACTATGTGAACATCACAAAATAGAACATCGCTAAATACATTATAGAACATCGCATGAACATCACAAAAAGCATCATAAACATCACACATACTATGTGAACATCGCAGAATACATCATAGAACATCGGTGTATACTTACATGAACATCACATGTATAGTACGTGAACATCAAAAAATAAACCATAGAACATCACAAGTATACCACGTGAACATAAGAAAACATCATAGAACATCACATGTATAACACGTGAACATCATTAAAAATATAGGGCATCACATGTATACTACATAAACAACGCAAAAACCTTGGAGAAAGGAAATAAAAAAATAAAAAATAAAACAAAAGAAAAGAAAACAAGAAAGAAATAAAAGGAACATAAAAAAATAAAAAATAAAAGAATAATAGAAAAATCACATAAAACAAAAAAGAAATATAAATAAAAAATGAAGCATGAAAAGAAAAAATAAATAGTTTTTGCTTGTCCAACGAGCGCAAAAGGGTAGAGGTGGCAGAGACGGACTCAATAGAGATCATTTCTATGACAATGGTGAAGGACAAGGCGATAAACAGTGGTAATAGCAGGAGCTTGATGGACAATAATGGTGGTGGCGAGTACTAGGGTAGAGATAGGGTAGAGGAATAGACACCACGCTTGGGGAGTGGAAAGGAGGCAGCACGGCCAAGAGATAAGTACGAGCTTGAGAAATTTCATGCCATGCTATCTGTTGACTCCACAAGCCACATCAAATTTAAGGGCCAAACGTAGGGATATGGACCTATGCTGAACCACTTAAAAGTTTATGAACCCTGAAGATCAATCAAAGGGCCAAACGAAGAGATATGGACCTGCGGTGAACCATTTTAAAAGTTTATGGACCTAGAAATCAACTTTTAGAGTTAGATCCATCTAACGGAAACCCTGCATAAGTTAATGGATCTCTGGTGCATTTAACTCTAATAAAAGACTCATAGAAGTTAATAAAAAGAATATGTCATGCTCCCAAAGGGACCCCCATAGGCGGCCTATCATGCCAGATGATAAGGCCATGGAAGCATGCAGAATCACCACTACATTTTGTGGCTTGCTGGTATTAATATTTTTGGTTTCACATTGATAGGCTATATTGGAAAGATAAATGAGTCTAGTTTCCAACCCAACAAACGGTGTATCTTTTGAACTTGTGAATTAGGAGTTATGGCTATTTTAGTGGAGGCTGCACGGGCTGTTGGTGGCTGCGCGAGAATGAAAGAAGACTCTTCACTTTCTCCACAAAGATGATCTTCCACTAGCTTTTATTTATGCTTATGCTCACACCCAAATAGGGGGGATGTTCCTAGTATAAATAAACCATATAATTCATCATTTGAAGGGAGTTGAGACTGATATGATTTGAGAATTGAGCATGGCTCTTTTGAGAAACCCGTAGAGTAATCTCCAGTGTAGTTGATCTTGTTGAGTGATGTCCAAGTGATTCTAGTTTTATCCTATCCACCAATTGGTCAAAGGCAAGTGACTCTCCGACCATGGTACCTGTGTTCAGTGCGGTTAATGTTTAAGCTTGGTAGAAACCGTGCGGCATTTAATTATGGGTCATGGCTTTGGCTCCTGCAGCAATGCTTCTGCTGCAGAGTTGTGTTGTACTAGCCGCCCGTTGTTTCACGAGTGGAAGTTTGTGGGGGCGTGGAAGATGAATGAGTGGATGCAGATGCATGATTTCTGATTTCCTAGTGATGTGGTATCAACTACATGCACATGGTCATGTCTTTTTGGTTATAATGCATGCTAAACGCATCATCATGCACATTGATAGGAGGGCTCCAACTAAGCCTGCATATAGAAACATGGGTATCCTATCAATTGCGGCAGGGAACAAGTAGTACGACACCTATAAACTCCATAGTAACTAGTAGCTAGAGCTGAGATGAGCCACACCGTCACTTGGGTATTCCTGTAACACCCTGACTGTGGTGGTAATTGCCATTTTCACTAGGACAAACAAAAAGAAGCCTGAGATGTTGGAGGTGACTGAAATTTGTCGAGATACTACGAAGCATCAGGTTGAGCGTTTATTGGACTAGATGATGTGCTCTTGGGATGAAATTTTATGGAGTTAGGAATACATGAAAATCATGTTTAATATGGTTGTGAAATCTTGCTAAATTTGTAGGAAGGTTGATTGTTTTAAAGATATTTGAGTTGATTGGTAGCACCAGCACTAGGTTTAGAGCATTATCATCAATGTACAAATCATTGCTGTACTTCTGTATCGTAACTAGAATATTGTAAACTGCATGAAAGGGTGCTGTACAAAACTCTTTTGTACAGCCACGGCAACACTATGAAATAAAAGAATATTAAATAATATTATTAGGAGACGGTGATACATGTCCAGTGTTCACCTTCCCATTTGGTTGGGCAGGTTCCGTTAGTGGGCCACCCTCATGGGCTTTATCACCAGCAATTGCGTCACCCTTGGCACCGAAGAATTGGCTCACATGCACTACTGGAGTTTCTTGGTCCACGCAACAGAGAGACGACGACCTAGCTAGAGGGGCAAGCCCGTGGCTTCATTCCCCGAGTCCTTTCCTCTTCTACCACAGACTAGCAACAGCAACATATCTTTCAAAATTAGAAAAAAAAAACAACTAATCGCCCGTCCTCACCACCGTGACAACCTTGTACCGCCGAATCCATCGCCATCCACAGCAGCATCCATCGCCATCCATTGCCACAGCCATCGACCGGGCCCACTTATTTCGCCACCAACCCTATTCCAACATAGTGGTACTAATATTGTTCACAAATTTTACATATCTCTCATATAGTTTCAGAAACTATAAGAGGGATATGTAAAATTTGTGAACATTGTTACTACCATTATGTTGGATTAATAAATGACCAAAACAAAAGTTGTAGATCTCAAAAAGTTATAGAATTTTGTAGTTGACAACTTCTTCATTTGAATTCATTTTATTAAGGGAAACTATGTTTGAATTTTTGAAATTTGAAATTTTACAAATGACCACGGATGGAGAAACAACCTAAATGAAAGTTGTAGATCCCAAAAAGTTATACAACTTTGTAGTTGAGAACTTTGTCATTTGAAATCATTTTGTCAAGAAAAACTACGTTTGAATTTCTAAAATTTGAAATTTGAATTTTTTAAACGACCTTGGATGGACAAACAGCAAAAAAAATAAAGTTATAGATCTTAAAAAGTTATGCAACTTTGTAAGGAAAACTATGTTTGAATTTCTCAATTTTGAAATTCAAAATTTTTAAACGACCTCAGATGGACAAACAACAAAAACAAAAGTTGTAGTTCTTGAAAAGTTATATAACTTTGTAGTTGACAACTTTTTGATTTGAATTCGTTTAAGGTTTCAAACACTCAATTTAAACTCGGTTGAGGAAAATGTGAGGAGAAAGAAAATCCAATATAAAAACAAGTGAGTGTGAGGTGCAGTGGTTAAAGGTGTACCATGCGAGGGGAGGTCAAAAAATGCTGCGACTTGCGACTTGTGGTTGACTGGTGGGGCCTTCCCGAATTTCCTATTTTATTGGCTAGTTTTTGGGCCCGTAATCATGATTTCTAGAAAATGATTTGTAGGGGTCATCAGCTGCCCCTACAAAACCGATTTCGGTTCGAATCACGCCAGCCGTGAGGTGCGTGATTTTCGCACAAAGAATGTTGTGGCTTGTGAATTGTGGCTGACCGGTGGGGCCTCTCCGAACTAAAAGAATTTTTTGCTATTTTGGGCCCGGAATCATGATTTATGGAAAATGATTTGCCGCCCCAGCAAATCATCAGCTGCCCCAACAAAACCAATTTATAGGGACGCCTGACCAACTGTCCCTACAAATCAGCAATTTGTAGCAACGGTGTTGTACGGGTGGCTGCCAAAACCGTCCCTAGAAATCACGTGGAGCCACCCCTACAAATTAGTCATGTAGTAGTGGACAGGGTTCAGAACCACTTTCTGTCTTACTGAAAGGCCGTGCACCTATGTTGGTTCCTGCATGTAGAATACTTAAAAGCAAAGTGGGCTAAAACAATGTGTTAGGCTGTCATTAGTGGACCCTTATTGCAAGGAAGGCATCCCAAATAACACAAAGATGAAAAGTGTTTTATCACCATGCGTACTCTGGAGAAACTGGTAAATGGATCTAACAACTCACTAGTAGAGAACAAACCTTCGGTTCAGCATATCAATCTCGGCTAGAATTGGGCCCAGAACTAATATAAACATTAGTCCCGGGTCAGGTTTCTTGGGCGTCCGAGGACCTTTAGTCCCGGTTGGTAATAGCAACCCAGATTAAATGGTCTATATTAGTCCCGGTTGATATTACCAACCTAGACTAAAAAGCATTGACCCTTTGGTCCCGGTTGATAACACCAACCCCGGACTAATGTTGACCCTTTAGTCCCGGTTAGTGTTACCAACCCGGACTAAATGACCTTTTAGTCCCACTTGGTGATACCAATCCGGACCAAATGTCCTCTGCCTAGTTAGTTCAAAAGGAAAGCATCCTATCCAAAGTCACATATGTTGGGTACGTGGGGTAGAAAGGTACACGCGAGGCAATACATGAGGTCTTGGGTTTGATTCCCACAAGGCACAAAAGAATGGGAGGCATTATAGGTTTTTTAGCTTCTAGGTTCAAGGGAACTGGGGCTAAAAGGGGCTTTCCCAACCGGGACTGTAGGTCGATTTTCTACTGGTGACCATTTGCACAACAAAGATGGGAGAACCATATCTCATTAGGCATACCAATTTGTTTAGAGAAAATAACCAAAGATCTTTCTGCAATGAAGAAAATTAAAGGTGACTGTGCTCGTGTACTGAAGTATACACAAAAAAGAGGGAATATGTATTGTATTCTTATTCAACGATGATACAAATATAGGTTTCTAGATATATACATGTGTGCTCTGTATCCTTTCATTGGGTAGATGGGACTTTGGCGTGATACTTAACTTATTGCCATCCTTACGGATGACACCTCTTCATTTGCCAGGTTTGGGATGGCACCTATAGAATTGCCATCCAAAAGAGTGAACCTCCTATGTATTTGTCACTGTTGCTGACTAGGCACGCCACGTGGGTACGCCGACGCAACAGCATCCCTAGGATCCCCTACAGGGCATGATAAATTACCTATTTACCCCTACTGCTTCTCTCTCTCTCCACTCGCTGACACATGGGCCCTCTCCCTCCATTCATTGACATGTGGGCCCCACATATCAGTTTCTCCTTCAAACTCTCGCTTGGGGTCTACGCGCACATGCTCTTGCTCCAGGAGCTCGGCACCACCGTGATAGCATGCTCATGGACTGCATTACCTCTCTCCTTCCCTCGTTCGTGAGATCACCGCTGCCACAAGCATCAAGCACCCTTCATCATCGTCAAGCACATTCTTGGGGACGTCAATGCCGAGCCCACCGTGTAGCCCACCATGCAGCCCTCCCCGCATCACCCGCGCTACAGCTACACCCTAGCCACGCTACCTCCCATGTGTCTGCTGCAACCGCACAGGCCTCCCCGTGCTGCCCGCTGCACGCCCATCCTCCTCAGCCACTGTGATGGTCCGCCACCATGCCCTCACCCACCCCTGGATTAGGCGGTCCAAGCCCCACATCGATGCGGGCGACTACTTCTCAGGCAGCAATAGCTCTGGCCTCGGAGGATTTAGCGGTGGGGTAGCGGAGGAGGACCATGGAGCTCGAACAGCGGGATCAGCTTTAGATGAGAGGGCACAAGCGATTGGGAGTCCGATGTGCCGGCGCCCCAAAGGTCCACGGTAGTTGCGGCTATCAGGGTCGTTTTATGAGCTCATGTGGGCAACCTCAGCCTGCTCACCTCCTTCTCCGATAGGCCCGCTCCCACGGTGGCATGGATACGAGGGATGACTACGTGATGATGGCTGCAGGTTGAAGGAGAAGCTAATTGTGGGGCCCACATGTCAGCGACCGGAGGGAGATGCCCATGCATCAGCTAGTAGAGGAAGAGAGAAGCATAAGGGTTATATAGGTAATTTCACATGCTCAGTAGGGGTTCTTAAAGATGCTTTTGTGCTGGCGTGCCCACGTGACGTGCCACATTATCAAAAGTGGCAAATATGTAGGAGGTTCACTATATCGTATGCCAATTCTATAGGTTCCATGTAGCACCCGGTTTTAAAAACAAAACCAGATACACACCATATGTGAGCCCAGGAAGTCAAATCTCACATATAGCTACAAATAAAGATAATATCAAATGACAATGCTCAATATATAACGTACTTATTATAAAAGATATAACCTTATAAAAGCAAACAACGGAAAGACAACTCCGGTCTTCAGGTGAAGACTCCACTCCACAGGGACAACTGACTGGTTGATCACAAGCCTATCTGCTCCAATCTCTGGCAATCTGGTACCCATCCGGGATTTTTCCAAAGTATTGAAAAATAAACAAGCGTGAGTACATTTCGTACTCCACAAGCATAACATGGGGATTCATGAGGCTCAAAAGGCAGACACGGTTTACTGCATTTAGCATTTTAGTAAGTCAACATTTTATCATTGGTTAATATCAAAGTATGCTTAAGCTCCCAAATTAACCCACATGATCATCTACTAGAATTAAACAGAGTCATTGATCAACATTATATCATCATCATCATCATCATCATCATAATACCTTCATAGTTCACCATGAACAACAACTTCACAAGTAACCATTTATTCTGTGGGTTTTCCGGGCCGCTCGTGACCGTGAGCACGGCTGTTATAACAGTTTTAACACTCTGCAGAGGTTGTGCATCTTTACCCGTGAGTCGTGTTGCCCATATGCCCGGGTTAATTACTCCCATAACACTTCCAAGGTGAGCGGGCAGGGTACACTATGAAGCCTTCCATAGGTCTCGTCTAACAAGTTAGGGCCGCGAGGTTTCCTCGGCAGACAGATATAGAGAACCCCCCTTTCTGTGGCACAATTCCCGCAGGCTATACACACCAGAACAGAGGCAGTTCTATATCCAAAGTGGCAAGCCCCTCTTGCGCCCTTTCGGGTAACCTCTAACAAGCTAGAAAAGATCCTATTACTGAGCTAAAGTCAGAGCCATATAACTCTCACGGTTGCACTGTATGTCCCAGCTTTTGCCCTACAGATAAGTCCTTACGGAGGGTTTAGGGCAACATGATCGACATCATTTGCACCATCACCCTATAGTCCAATTA
The DNA here is from genome assembly GCA_022457205.1 of Saccharum spontaneum. Classification (NCBI taxonomy): domain Eukaryota; kingdom Viridiplantae; phylum Streptophyta; class Magnoliopsida; order Poales; family Poaceae; genus Saccharum; species Saccharum spontaneum. The sequence goes on from CM039595.1 coordinate 63,797,999, forward strand.
TTACCATCATGTTTATCCGTTTGTTCCATTAATCATAGTATTGATCATGTTTGAATAGAGCACTAGCATTCTACCCATATGCAATTAAACCCATAGGCATCAAGGTATAAGTCATCAATGGCTAGGATGTCCTTATAGTCGAGCAATACTAGACACATGCATAATGAGTAGATTATATAATGAATAGGAATCAAGGTAGGCCCATGCTATACTTGCCTTAGTTAGCACCCTCCTGCTGATCTTGCTGGTCTTCAAAGTACTCCTGGCTCCCAACGTACTCCTCACCGTCTGAACTCGACCAACACGACAACATTCACATTTCAGGAGCATTCATGCATAGCAAACAAACCTATCATTAGAACAGTACACCACCAGTATAAAACAATATAAAAAGTTTATGAAAATATTCTACGACTCGCTACGATCACATCGACGCGAAGTGCACGAAAAACGGAGCTATAACGCGAAAGTTACGAACTAAACAAGGTTTCTATAACGAGTTAATTAACTTAACCTAATCAAGAATTTTAAATGCTGCAAACCTAATTAACAGTGGTATTAACGCGTAGGTTATGAAATTACGAACCTAACGCAAGTTGAACGGGTCGAATCGGAGCTAAAACGACGATTTTACAAGCGTTTAACTGCAGTGGCAAAACTGTAAATAGATCAAACTATTTTCGAATTTAAAATAAATCGAAAATCAGGAAATTCATTTGAACTGAGGACTGCGGGTTCGATTTACAGATTCTTGGGGGTCTCTTTAGCAAAAAGACCCGCAAAGGGGTATCGGTCATTCTGGGCCGTTGATCAAGCAATGGACGGCCGAGAAAAGATGGGAGGGAGAGAGAAGAGGCTAACGCCGGAGTTGGGGGTGGAGACGGCGGCCCCGCCATTGCCGGCGACCGGAAACTCGCCGGAGTTGTCCAAATGGCCGCTACGGTGCATGGTTTTCAAAACTGAGAGTACCGGAAGGAAGCGGAGAAGAAAGCGCATCCACTCCGGGGAAAATCGCGACCGGAAAACATGGCCGGTGCGGCGGTGGCCATGAATGACGGCGGGACGCTCACCGGAGCTCACGGGGATAGCCCAAGAGACCACCATTCGAGAAGATAGAGGCATGGGGAGATAGAGGAGAGCGAGGCGAAGCTCACCGAGAAGAAAAACGGAGTCGAGGCGGCTTGAGAACGGTGGCTGACGCAGCGGGGCGGACGGCTCCTCCGGTGAGTCGCCGCTGCGGTTGCGGCCTCTCAAATGGGGGGCAGGATTGGTGCGGGAATGGTAGCAGGGGAGGCGGTGAAGGGTCCGGTTCCCTTTTTGAAGGCCGGGCGCGGGGGGGGGGAGAGGAGGACGCTCCCACGACACGAAGTGGGCGTGGGCGTCGGTTGCCGTGATGACCGAGCGACCGTGAGCGGGAGAGGGAGTTGGGGAAGAAGAAGAAGGCGCCGACAGGTGGACCCCGCTGTCAGCGGCACAGAGGAAGGAGGCGCGGCAACGGCAGGCCGGCTGGGCTGGGCCTCGCCAGAGAAGGAGAAAGGGGGAGGGCGTGCGGGCCTTGGAGAGGGGATGGGCCAACAGGCCGAATGGAGAGAGTGAGGGAGGAATAGGATTTTTTTTCCTTTTTCTTTTTCTGAATTGACATTTCCAAATCATTTTCAAATGGTTTTTTAAATCTTTTAGCACTTGGACCAAAACCATTCATCACAATAAAATGTAATGCAGCAGCAGAGTGCATAAACAAGTTGCTAACCTTATGATTGATTTTATTTTCACAAAAAATTTATTATCTCCTATATTTGAATGCACACTCAAATACATAAATAAATCAAATTTATCTATTTTGAAACAATGTAAAATTTAGGGTGTTACAATTCTACCCCCCTTAAGATGAATCTCGTCCTCGAGATTCGGACGGTGGTGATCAAAGAGATTTAGATGCTCCGTATTTGGATCTTTTCCACTTTCTTGAGTAGTTTGATTCTCCAATTTACCATTCCACGTTGCTTTGCCCGTCGTTACAACCTTATTCCAATAACTTACTCATCTATTTCCAAAACTTTGTCAGGGTACCTGGTATAGGCAAGATTCTTCTTTACACTTAACTCCTCATAGATGGTCCAACGAATTAACAATTCTGACCAAAGAATACCAGTCACATGATGGTAACTTCTCAACCATAGGGATAACTAATTCTTTCGGGTGGAGTACTTGAATGTAAGAAACATTCCTCTTGTTACTTCTTCACTCAGCTACCCCCCTTAAGAAAAGATCAACCAGGGGACACCAAAGTGTAAGTTGGTCCTTCTTCTAGATAAAGTAACTAGCATAAAGGCCTTCTGACATCTCAAAGAAACTCATGTGCAAGGGTATGATCAAATAACCTGAAATTTCTCACGAGCAGGAAAACAGCAGCACAGTAAAATGGCTATAACTCTGGTTCCATAAATCCAATGAGGTTGTAGTTTATACCGTTGGAAAGCTTATCAAATTCCCTACAACTCTCTTATAGAACAGGTTTCCAAATTCGGCAGCTAAGTTGGCCAAAAACAGGGCACAACACAAACTGTTCCAGGTTGCTGACAGCACAGTTACTTCTTCTTGTGGTTTTCATAATTCCAAAACCATGACAGCTATCAGGGTAATTCTTGTGGTAACAGAAAGTTATCGAAGTATACTGTTGTCCAGAATTTTCTCCATAATTTATGGTTTGCCAAAAGCTGAGATATAAACTGATAACGACAGGTGGCTCCGAAAGACATGATGGAGGTAACAACAGAGAACCACGACCCACTATTTATTTCATAAATCCTTATACCTTAGGCATAAACTAAATGAAGTTGTGGGCAATCCCCACATGATCATTACACTCATTACAAAATCCAACTCAAGCATAAGCATAAGCACAAAGCAACTAAGCACTTAAAGTTCACAATCCACACATTAAGACTAGCTGACTCAACTCAACTTCGCTACTAACGATTTTATTACACAAGGGGCATAAACTTCTACTTCTTAAACACGGTGTGACTGCAGCGGCATCCGGGATAGCATCTCTTGCGTGGGAATGAACGGGACATGTCTTCCACTTCATTGATCTTGGGTAGACCAGCACGACTCCTCCACTCATCAATCTCATCAAGGGCTTCCTCATAGTGTTGCCTTACTTCTGCCAATTCTAGTTGACTGTCTTCCAGCTTCTGATGCAGGGTTTGGATGGTCAAGGCCATCTCCTTTAATTGTTCATTCCGCTCTGCACTAGGATCAGCCATTACACTTTGCAATCTGCCTGGTAGGCGTCGAGGAAAATACTTTTGCATGTCATCCCTTATCTCTTCATAGTGTTTCCCACGATATACCAAAAGAGCTTGATGAGCAGCATCGGATATGCCAGCATGCATGTCAAAGCGATCAGCGGGAGACGAGTGAATGGATTCCACCACACGTGAACCAGTAAACTCATTCAACCTCGTGATGTGTGCTTCTGTGCTCCAGTGGTTCTCATACTTGGGGTGAGTCCACTTAGTGCATTTATATTCCACCTTGGCTTGTTGATTAGGGTAGTAGTCATGCAATATACGTGCAAGTCGAGGGTGGAAGAAAGCCTCACCACTGTAGGGCGTGGTAAGGTACTCCTTGCGCCAACAAGTGTGTCTTGATGTGGCAGGAAGAGCTTCCCCATACTGAGGTTCCGTTAAGCCATACCCACTAGTTAAGCATGGTCTTCCGGAGCTGACGTGAGTGATCTTCTCATTACGAACCATCTGTTTATGATATAGGTGGAGAGGGAAGGGTTAGAACAGAGACAAAGTTTGTATAACAAAATAGAGACAAAAGTGAAAATAACTTTAGCAAATAACAAGGTTAGAGAGTAAGCAAGAAATAAGAGAAGACATAAGCACTCTAAACGACCAGTGCTATCTAGGCTTGCGTCCTACAGTCAGCATTGCTCTGATACCACTTGTAGCACCCGGTTTTAAAAACAAAACCAGATACACACCATATGTGAGCCTAGAAAGTCAAATCTCACATATAGCTACAAATAAAGATAATATCAAATGACAATGCTCAATATATAACGTACTTATTATAAAAGATATAACCTTATAAAAGCAAACAACGGAAAGACAACTCCGGTCTTTAGGTGAAGACTCCACTCCACAGGGACAACTGACTGGTTGATCACAAGCCTATCTGCTCCAATCTCTGGCAATCTGGTACCCATCCGGGATTTTTCCAAAGTATTGAAAAATAAACAAGCGTGAGTACATTTCGTACTCCACAAGCATAACATGGGGATTCATGAGGCTCAAAAGGCAGACACGGTTTACTGCATTTAGCATTTTAGTAAGTCAACATTTTATCATTGGTTAATATCAAAGTATGCTTAAGCTCCCAAATTAACCCACATGATCATCTACTAGAATTAAACAGAGTCATTGATCAACATTATATCATCATCATCGTCATCATCATCATAATACCTTCATAGTTCACCATGAACAACAACTTCACAAGTAACCATTTATTCTGTGAGTTTTCCGGGCCGCTCGTGACCGTGAGCACGGCTGTTATAACAGTTTTAACACTCTGCAGAGGTTGTGCATCTTTACCCGTGAGTCGTGTTGCCCATATGCCCGGGTTAATTACTCCCATAACACTTCCAAGGTGAGCGGGCAGGGTACACTATGAAGCCTTCCATAGGTCTCGTCTAACAAGTTAGGGCCGCGAGGTTTCCTCGGCAGACAGATATAGAGAACCCCCCTTTCTGTGGCACAATTCCCGCAGGCTATACACACCAGAACAGAGGTAGTTCTATATCCAAAGTGGCAAGCCCCTCTTGCGCCCTTTCGGGTAACCTCTAACAAGCTAGAAAAGATCCTATTACTGAGCTAAAGTCAGAGCCATATAACTCTCACGGTTGCACTGTATGTCCCAGCTTTTGCCCTACAGATAAGTCCTTACGGAGGGTTTAGGGCAACATGATCGACATCATTTGCACCATCACCCTATAGTCCAATTATTACCATCATGTTTATCCGTTTGTTCCATTAATCATAGTATTGATCATGTTTGAATAGAGCACTAGCATTCTACCCATATGCAATTAAACCCATAGGCATCAAGGTATAAGTCATCAATGGCTAGGATGTCCTTATAGTCGAGCAATACTAGACACATGCATAATGAGTAGATTATATAATGAATAGGAATCAAGGTAGGCCCATGCTATACTTGCCTTAGTTAGCACCCTCCTGCTGATCTTGCTGGTCTTCAAAGTACTCCTGGCTCCCAACGTACTCCTCACCGTCTGAACTCGACCAACACGACAACATTCACATTTCAGGAGCATTCATGCATAGCAAACAAACCTATCATTAGAACAGTACACCACCAGTATAAAACAATATAAAAAGTTTATGAAAATATTCTACGACTCGCTACGATCACATCGACGCGAAGTGCACGAAAAACGGAGCTATAACGCGAAAGTTACGAACTAAACAAGGTTTCTATAACGAGTTAATTAACTTAACCTAATCAAGAATTTTAAATGCTGCAAACCTAATTAACAGTGGTATTAACGCGTAGGTTATGAAATTACGAACCTAACGCAAGTTGAACGGGTCGAATCGGAGCTAAAACGACGATTTTACAAGCGTTTAACTGCAGTGGCAAAACTGTAAATAGATCAAACTATTTTCGAATTTAAAATAAATCGAAAATCAGGAAATTCATTTGAACTGAGGACTGCGGGTTCGATTTACAGATTCTTGGGGGTCTCTTTAGCAAAAAGACCCGCGAAGGGGTATCGGTCATTCTGGGCCGTTGATCAAGCAATGGACGGCCGAGAAAAGATGGGAGGGAGAGAGAAGAGGCTAACGCCGGAGTTGGGGGTGGAGACGGCGGCCCCGCCATTGCCGGCGACCGGAAACTCGCCGGAGTTGTCCAAACGGCCGCTACGGTGCATGGTTTTCAAAACTGAGAGTACCGGAAGGAAGCGGAGAAGAAAGCGCATCCACTCCGGGGAAAATCGCGACTGGAAAACATGGCCGGTGCGGCGGTGGCCATGAATGACGGCGGGACGCTCACCGGAGCTCATGGGGATAGCCCAAGAGACCACCATTCGAGAAGATAGAGGCATGGGGAGATAGAGGAGAGCGAGGCGAAGCTCACCGAGAAGAAAAACGGAGTCGAGGCGGCTTGAGAACGGTGGCCGACGCAGCGGGGCGGACGGCTCCTCCGGTGAGTCGCCGCTGCGGTTGCGGCCTCTCAAATGGGGGGGGATTGGTGCGGGAATGGTAGCAGGGGAGGCGGTGAAGGGTCCGGTTCCCTTTTTGAAGGCCGGGCGCGGGGGGGGAGAGGAGGACGCTCCCACGACGCGAAGTGGGCGTGGGCGTCGGTTGCCGTGATGACCGAGCGACCGTGAGCGGGAGAGGGAGTTGGGGAAGAAGAAGAAGGCGCCGACAGGTGGACCCCGCTGTCAGCGGCACAGAGGAAGGAGGCGCGGCAACGGCAGGCCGGCTGGGCTGGGCCTCGCCAGAGAAGGAGAAAGGGGGAGGGCGTGCGGGCCTTGGAGAGGGGATGGGCCAACAGGCCGAATGGAGAGAGTGAGGGAGGAATAGGATTTTTTTTCCTTTTTCTTTTTCTGAATTGACATTTCCAAATCATTTTCAAATGGTTTTTTAAATCTTTTAGCACTTGGACCAAAACCATTCATCACAATAAAATGTAATGCAGCAGCAGAGTGCATAAACAAGTTGCTAACCTTATGATTGATTTTATTTTCACAAAAAATTTATTATCTCCTATATTTGAATGCACACTCAAATACATAAATAAATCAAATTTATCTATTTTGAAACAATGTAAAATTTAGGGTGTTACATTCCATCCTAACACTGACAAATGGAGAGGTGCCATCCGTAAGGATGGCAATAAGTTAAATATCCTGACTTTGGCAATGTTGGTCGAACTGAACTTTGTCCCAAAACCTCAGTGCATCGAAGCCAAATGTGACACTCCTACATAGGAGGAGGGTTCATGCAGACAACTTGAAAAAGGAAATGGACTAGGTGTACCATATCTACTTGGCGGACAAGGCATAGTAGGCAAGATATACATAGGATCCAATTCCGTTTGTGGTAATAGATTAGGAAACCTTCCTATAAACATATCAGGACTCTATCTATAACCCTACCTTCAGATTGTATCAGGAGGGTATAGAGCCCATAATCTGCATTCAAACAAATTCTCATCCCAGAGACACACAGTTGTATCCCCTACTCTCAACTGCACCCAGTGCACAATTTACAAGAAACACAAATACCCGTGAAACATTAGATGTAGGGCACCCCATGTCTGAACCAGTACAAATAAGTGTCTCGTGTGTTGTGTTATGTTCTATTGCACCTAGTATGTATAATACTAGTTGGAGGTAAAAGATGAAAATAATTGGTGCGACAGGTAGGGGAACAACACGCATATATGCATCTATATGGAATTATGGATGAGATAGGTTTCTTCATCGATGACATTGGCGATCTCACACCGGTGACAGCATCATCTTCGCTAGCCTAGACTTCATCATCAACTTAGCACCCCACAGTGGTAGGTGATGGCCAGTCATGGCACTCGTCTTTCCCGTGGACCATGTGGCTGCCCGCTTAGGTGCTCAATCTCCTTCCCGTGGTAGGGCACAACAGCCCGCTGTATTCCTGCCACTGCACTAGTCATCCTGTGGTGGCAGGCGACAACCCACCACAGTGCTCGTCTTCCTGTGGTGTCACAAGGCATTGAATACTTTGAGTTGTAGGAGTCTATATACATGATTGGACAAATAAGTACTAAATCCATTTCAAATTATAGTTCATTTGACTTTATTAATCCCAAGTTTGACCACTCGTCTTATTAAAAAATTTGTGCAACTGCTTCGTATCTTCAAGGATTGGGTGGAGGTGGAGTAAAAAGGAAGGAAAAAGGAATTTCAAATCCGTCCCTTCCCACATAATCATCAGGCTCCTTTTTCCATACAGAGAAAAGTGCCTTCGCTTATAAGGCCTTTATTTTCTTTCTTTTATTTCATTCCTTAGAAGAAATTGGAAGAAAACCGTAGCGAAACGGTTGAATTACTTCGAGATCTCGTTTTTAGTTTCTAATCATTGGATGTCTGCCCGTGCAATTCCAATATTTATTAGATAGACTTATTATGTCATGTTCAGATGATCACTACTGACAGTGAGATCCGAAAAGCAAGGAGCTTTCTTTCGATAGTGCAGCCAATTTCATTTTTTTTAACTAGCTGAGGAAGAATTTGCAAATTAATAAAACCCATGCAATAGTCAGGAATTCCTGACGGTATCTAGCTAGAACAACCTGTTCTTCCCTCAAACTGGTGTGGAAAGGTCATTAGAGGCTCCTCTCGAGGACATACAAGAAGGATCTGTAATTCATTGCAAGGCATTCTCCAATCCGCATTCACACTCTCCTTATTCATACATCAGTTTAGCTACAACAAAGAAGATATCCTCCCATACAATAGAAAGGAGTCATCGAAAGGCACACTACCTTCTCCAAGGCAGTGCACTCATCTCTTCGAGAAAGAAGAACAACAGGAACAAGAAAAACAAGAGTAGTATTTCTCCCCGAAGGGAACATAGATGTATTTATTCACATAGTGACTATTTCTTAGTTAGGATCTCGACAATACGAAGCAATAGGTTGGTTATTAGTTAATTTTCTATCATACTAAGTTTTTTCTATTTTTAGTAGGGTTCAGACAATTTTTTTAAAATTTTTGACCCCCTTTTTTGAAACTCTTCCCTGCTTTCCTATGTAACAACTAAAACACCTAAAAGCTTACTACTTCTACCTAGTTGCTTACCTGTGAGCTCAAGCAGAAATACCCAAATTTTCAATGGATATTAGAAACTCCTTTTGTTGTGGCGTGCTTTATTAATAAAAGTTCTTCAAGAATAACTTAAATTTAACTATGTTTGCACAAAATTTTTTGAATAAGACGAGTAATCAAACTTGTGGTCAAAAAAGTCAAACGAATTATAATTTGGAACGGATGGAGTATTTCAAAAGTTTTAGCACAGAATTGAAGATGGGGCCAAAGTGGTGTGAATCCGTGAACACATCTATGAATTTTTGGTCACAAATTTTCTTCATTTGAGATTGCTATATACCGACAAAGTTGTTCTAAATGCTAGTACTTGACCAATTTGAATTGATATTAAAATATTGTTATTCTGGTTCTTTAATTTGTTCCGTATATTATAACATCTAGTTTATCCCTGGTAAGAGGTTTCAAATATTTAGCCTTCCTGACTGGCCCCACTTTCTGGGTCCACTATTGGACACAACAGATCCGTGTCATGTGGTAGATAGGTAGATGCCAGTCATGCCTTTTCACTGTCCATTCATGTGAAACAAATCAATTTGCTTGGATAGGAGCACAGAAGGTATATAAGTGTCACCATCTTTAATAGTTGATGCAATGAACAAAATAGTATGGTAACTCCTAAGTCCTAACTCGAAAGGGAAAGGCCAAGAAAGCAAATCATCACTCCAGATTTTTTTGTTGCACTCTTGAAGCCAAGAGCTGGCAGGAAAAGGGAATAGCATGTTTGGGGCCAAAAAGGAATATTTTAGTGAGATATGCCAAGTGCTGGCAGGAAAAGAGTTGCATGTTCTGGGGAGAAAAAAGTATTGTTTAGTGGGACATTGGAGGCAGACAAAATGTTGAGAAGCCCCAATTTGGGAGTTGAATTCAAGTCATCCCAATATGTGGCACCCCTAGCACCCAAAAATTGGCTTGCACGTGCTATTGGAGTTTCTTGGTACACACAACAAAGAGCAACACCAACAAATCATTCAAAATTTAGAAAGAAAAAAAAACAACAACAAATCACCTGTTCTCACCGCAAAAGCCTTCTACCGCCGCATCCATCGCCATCCATCGATGAAGCCATCCAACGGGCCCACCTATTTCGCCACCCAATCCAATTGTGCTATCCACATCTTCGCCGGCACCCAAATTAGCTCCAAACTTTTCTCCTCACTGTCACATCAATCAGCATCAACCGCAGCATTCATTGCCATCCACTACCTTAGCCATCCACCGGCCCAGCTACTTCGCCTCCCAATCCTATTCCCCCACCACCCTCAAAACTTTGTTGTCTCCTTGTTGCCAGAGTTATCTTGTTCTGCCCTAGCTCCTTGGCCTCCCATAGATGCAATTACCACATCAAGGACGCCGTTGCCTCGATGCACTCACCACTAGAGAATGCTTGGGGAGGTGAGTCAAATTGGGAGCTGAATGGTCTAGCCACTAACACTAGTATAAAAATAATTTTTACAGATGCAAATAAATCAATTCACCACTCTTTCATATTCAGTCAGATGAAGACAAAACTAATTTCAGAAAAAAGATGAAGACAAAACTTAAAACAAAATTGTAGAAAGCAATGAGATTTAAATTTTTGTTGTTGATAAAATTTTTATTTGGGGTCCTTTAGGGGCCACACACACATAAATACATATAAATGTGTGTGTGCATGAGCGCACGCCTGTGTGTGTTTAGGATTTTAAATCTGAAAATCATTTTTAGGGTTAGTTGGCTTAAGAGAATCACCCCAGAAAATCGATTTTTAGAGGCTAAAAATGGTTTATTTTACAATTATGGCATAATAAAAACTGTGTGGTAGTGTGAGGCCATGCGAATTGCGAGTTTGGGACCAACCAGTGGCGGATCTAGGAAATAAGTTAGGAGGAGCTTACCTATTTTATCCGACTAATGGATGCACTATTGAATAATATAATATCATCTTCCGACCGCTCAGTTGCCTGGCTGTTTCCTGATGCATCAATTGCTAGGAGTGGGAGTGGTAAGTGGCTGCATGATGCATCAGTTGAATTGAGAGTGGGCACTACTAGAGAACAGGCCTTTGGTCGATGTCCAAAATTTGCAATAGTCTCGGCGAAATCTGCGCCCGGGACAAAAAGATATTTAGTCCCGGTTGGTAACCCAGACCGGGACTAAAAAGATGACTGGACCTTTAGTCCCGGTTTACCAAGGCATGTCAGTGCGAGAAACTTTTAGTCCCGGTTTGAGACATGAACCCAGACTAAAAGTGTGACTTTTAGTCCCGATTTTAGACACGAACCCGGACTAAAGGTACCTTTAGTCCCGGTTTTAGACACGAACCGGGACTAAAGGTGTCCCCAGAGTGAATTTAAAAAGAGAGCGTATCTTATCTAAGTCAGATGTGTGGTGGGAGTTGAGATGGCAATGCGTGCAAGGGTTGAAGTGGGAGGTCTTGGGTTCGAATCTCCACGGATACATCTTTTTTTACCCAATAAACACCTTTAGCCCGGTTGTAGGAACCGAGACTAAAAATCGAGACCTTTAGTCCCGATTCCGTAGTCCCGGTTCCAAACAGTCCCGGTTGTAGGAACCGGGACTAAAAATCGAGACCTTTAGTCCCGATTCCGTAGTCCCGGTTCCAAAACCGAGAGTAAAGGGGGTTAGGAACCGGGACTAAAGGTAGGTTCTCTACTAGTGGGGAGTCTATCAGTCTCTCTTCTCAGTGCGAGGACTCTGCTGTGGGGAGAGGTCACTAGTAGACTTAGGTGACATGGCCTCATGAGATTCCTGAGAAATGTACTAATGCACATCTTTTATTTGGGTATAGTAGATTAGAATCTTTGTATAGCGAAAAAATGAGATTTGAGCTATTTTTTTGGTTAGGCTCCACCAAGGTGTAGATAATAAGAAAAAGGTATTCAATCAAAACAATATATAGGTGAAAAGTGTCATAGCACAACATAATCTGCTAGTTGTGCAACATAGAGCCAGATAATTAATCTCACCTAAGCATAGATTCATGGGAAATGAAAAATATTAGTGCTCACCCATTGTTAGTTTTGCACGTCATTTTCCTCTATCTTCTTGCTTCTCCCTCTAACTTATGTGATGGATGCAGTAAAGCTAAGCTCAGATAGTCTGGTGGTGCTGATGGCTGAGTGCCAGTGCCAAGTGGAGTCACCCAACAGTGCTCCGAAGGAATGTCGATGTAGTCTCTGACGAGGTGGCAGTAATGAGAGTATAGCTTGGGTTGATGTAGAAGACAACCTCAGCATAAGTGCATAACTCCATAGCTTTGGCAATTGGTTAGTGCACCGCATTCAACTATCTACGCTGGGACCAACAGGATGAGACAGTGAAGCTCAGTTTTGTATAAGTTTGGAAGGGGGGAGCTAGTTGGTGTAGGCATGATGTGGAGTTATATCATGATGGATGTATGGTGATGAACAAACAAAGACTTGTTTCTCATTGCAACTGTCTAGTGTGCAATCGAGAGCATTAAGAGGCATGGCACGATAGATCAGCCCCAAGCATTGGAGCTGAGAATTTTAGCTTTTTCGATGTAATGGGCACAATGATTTGGAAACTGATCGGATGGTCATTAGTTAGGACTGGAGCATCAATGTGACCCCTCACAGACATGAAGCGATGACTGGGTTCAAAACCACTGTGTATATTACTGAAACTTACTGAAAGCATGTGCACCCATCTTGGTCCCAGCATGAAGAATACTAAGAAACAAAGTGAGCTAAAATAATGTTAGGCTATGATTAGAGAAGCCTTATGCAAAGGAAGGCATCCTAAATAACACAAAATGGAAAAGTTTTTTTTACCACCATCGTGTATACTAGAGAAATGGGTGAATGAATGTGATGACCATTTGCACAGCAAAGATGGGAGGAAAACCATGTCCCGTTGGTCATACCAATTTGTTTAGAAAAAATATAACCAATGTTCTTTCTGCGATGAAGGAAAATAAGTATGACCATGCTAGTGTAAAACAGTACACGGAAAAAATAAAAATAGGGAACACATAATTTATTCCTATTCAGTGATGATACAAATATAGGTTTCCTGATATACATATGTGCTATCACTAGGTAGTTGTGACTTTGGCAATAACGTCGGTCCTCTTGAACTTAGTCCCAAAAACTCAGTGCCCTGGAGCAAAAATTGATACTCGAACAAGGGGAGGGGGTCGTGCAGACACTTAGAAAAGGAAATGGACTAGGTATACCATATCAACTTGGGGGATAAGGCAAAGGCAATATATACGTAGGATCAAACTCCAATTGTGGTAACAGACTAGGAAACCTTCCTATAAAATGATCTGGACTCTATCTATAAATGTACCCTTGGACTATTGAGAGAGTAGAGAACCCCTGATCGGCATATGAACGGATTCTCATCCCAAAGATGCATAGTTGTAATCCCTACTCGCAACCGCACCCAACGCACAAGAAATACAAACACCAATGAAATACTGGATGTAGGGTACCCCATGTCTGAACCAGTACAAACATGTGTCCCATGTGCCACTCTTCTGGTCTATTGCACCTGATACATATAATATTAGTCGAAGGTAAAAAAAAAATGAAGATCATTGGCGTGGCAGGTAGGGGAACAACATGCATAGGTTCATCTACATGGATGAGATAGGTTTCTTCATCGATAAAATTGGTGATCTCACTCTAGTGAGAGCATCATCTTCACCAGCCTGGAATTCATGATCAAGTCAGCACCCCACAGTAGCAGGTGATAGCCCGCCGTGGCGCTCGTCTACCCGTGGCAGCACGTGGCTCCCCTTCTAGGTGCTTTTCTTCCCACGGTAGCACACAGCAGCCCTATTGCAGCACTAGTCCTCCTGCAGCGGCACTCGAGAAACTGCCATGATACAGTGCTCATCTTCCTGTGGTGTCACGCGGCATTACATACTTTGGGTTGTAGGAGTCTAGGATAGGACAAATAAGTATTCAAGTACAGAAACATGTGGTGCGAATTCGTGAACACATCTATGAACTTTTGGTCACAAATTTTCTTTATTCGACTTTGTTATATACCCACAAAGTTTTTCTAAATGCTACTTGACCACTTTGAATTGATATTAAAATATAATATTGTTATTCTGGTTCTCTCTTCCATATATTATAACATCTAGTTTAATCCGGGCAAAAGGTTTCGAATACTTAACCTTCCTGACCGCCCCCACTTTCTGGGTCCACTATTGGACATAACAGATCCGTGTCATGTGGTAGATATGAAGATGCCAGTCATGCCTTTTTGCTGTTCATTCATTTGAAACAAACCAATTTGCTTAGATAGGAGCACATAAGGTATACAAGTGTCACCATCTTTAATAGTTGATGCAATGAATAATGTAGTATTGGTAACTCCTAAGTCCTAACTCGAAAGGGGCCAAAGAAAGCAAATTATCACTCCTGATTTTTAAGACTTGTTGCACTCTTGAAGCCAAGTTCTGGCATGAAAAGAGTTGCATGTTCTGGGACAAAAAGGAATATTTTAGTGAGATATGCCAAGTGCTGGCAGGAAAAGAGTTGCATGTTCTGGGTAGAAAAAAAACATTGTTTAGTGGGACATTGGAGCTAAACAAAATGTTGAGAAGCCCCAATTTGGGAGTTGAATTCAGGTCATCCCAATATGCACACCACTTGTTCATAGTGTATCTAATAATGATGTCTACAAATGTCTCGTCAGGAAATCTTACTAAAGGTCCTCACTCGAGTCTCCAAAGGTAAGTAAGTGTAGAGCTTGCTTTGTTGCAATTAGTAACTAAGGATAAATCAGTGAAATGTAACTAATATAAAGGTCATCATCAGAGGCTCCATCACTACAAGAAACAGGTCGGTTTTTGACACTTCCACCATGATAAGGAGTGAGAACGTCATTATATCATCTTGATTAGGACATTAAGCTTCTAGCCTATCAACTTAATGACGCAAAAAAAGTTATTGTAACAAAGTTCTTTGCAAAAACCAGAAACATCCGGCTATTAACTTATTCAGTAGACCCACATATGCCATTATGAAATATAATCTAAGCAATTGTAAAATGAATATAATTATCCGCCTGCCACTATGAAAAAAAATCAAAATGGCCCTTAAATTTGCATTTAAATAACCAATTTTGGCATTATTAAAAACAAAAATATTCTCTCTAATCTATATTTTAATTATCAACATCTACTATGGAAGTTATTGCCTGTGCAGGAGCATGGGTTGATGGGTTAGTATAAATGATGAAATGTTTATTTACATAAATGTCAATATAGACACGAATGTCATTAGATCAAGTTTGCACCAAAATGGGAACAGGTACTATATACATGAAAAACATCAAGTTTAGGGTTGATGGGTTTAGGGTTTGCGTGTGCTGCTACATGTCTCTTGTTTTGTGAATGTGCATGTTTTACACTTTTAAAACAAGGTCATTTGTTCTGCATAACAAGGAATTCAGTGTTCATTGATTTTTGGAGTCTCCCCATTCTATGTTTGTCAAACTTGTGCACCTTACTAGCTTTGTTGCTAAGATCAACATATACATTGTTAATATGTGATCTTAGTGTAAGCTAGAAGAGAGGAGTATTCGGCTGGTATTGGGATATAGGCCACATTAGTAATTTTTTATTGGCTCCCACTCAACCATCCTCTGGTCGCTTGTTCCGTCCCTTCAATTGTTATGAGAGCGGCCATCTAAAGAATACACAATCTTAACTGGTTTTTTGATCCACTAAAGCAGCAATGGAACGTGGAGATGGAAGTGCTCCAAGAAACTATTGACATCCTGTCAGTCATCACAATGAACCAATATTACGATATCTATAAACTCCAATTCTCCAAAGGAACCAGCAGATACGAGATGACGGACACCATTGTCTGGGTCTTCCATCAACACCAGGTAGAACAACAGTGGTAATAACATTTTGAAGAGAACAAAAATAACGCCTGAGATATACTTCGTTTTTCAAAGGCCCGATAGAGAGCAATGGGCCACGACCTTAATAGGTCTTGCTGGGCCTCTACTTTAGAAGGCCCGCCTTTATTAATATGATTTTGGAGGCCTGATGTCTCCAAAAATGATATAACCCCCTCTTTTAATCACAAGTTATTTTTGCTGAACGCCCTACTTTTTGCGGGACTCTATTAATCAAGTCACCAGTCTGCTAAAATCAATTTTGTGGTAGTGTTTGTGGATAATAAAATAAATTGACTACGTACAGTTATAGCAGATAAAGGATTGTAGAACAACATAACCTGCAAGTTATGCAAATCTGAGCAATATAATTTGTCTCAACTACGCAGGAAATGCCTCTGTTGATTCACGCACCTGAATAGCTAAAGAAATGACAATAGCGATTTAGTGCTGCATTACGCCGCAAGTTCCATCTATTATACAACCATTATGTTCTACAGTACCATGCAACAATATAAAGGAGGAGGGTACTCCCTCAGTTTGGTCTTTTCTAAATACATTGCCTTTTCTAGACACAATATATAACTAAGTATATAGCAAAATCTACATATATGGAAAAGTCAAAACGTCTTATAATTTAGGAATGGAGCGGAGTAGTACTCTATTTAGGAGCATTTTTTTAGATAATGTATATTTAGGAACAGTACAGAGGATGGAATTCATATTAGGGAACCTTCGCCCGTACAAACAATTCAATGCCTTCCTGGCGAACTGATGGACTGATATACGGGGACATTAAGTCTGAAAAATCAGAAAACGCATTCCACGTTTGCCTTTGTTTCGCTTCTCACGGCGAATCTCGCAACCACCAGCGGACTTCTTGGTCCGACTGAAGCAGAGGCATCAAAACAGAGGAAGAACAGAGGGTGCAGAACTGATGACAGATAGGACTATGAGAGGAGGACGTTCCGAGGCATGAACTTTTGGAGTCATTGTTTGTAGTGGCCATCCAAATGAACTATTATGGATGTCCAAATATTGTTGGGTTTTATGCAAAAAGCAAGGCAGAAAACTGTACTGGCGCCCAGCCTGTTCGGTTGCTTTCCTTGGCGCACCAGTCACGGGTCACAGGCAGTGGCGGAACTAGGGTGGCCAGCAGGGCCACGCCCCCCCCCCCCCCCCCCCCCCCCCCCCCCCCCGACACCGTGCAAATTTGTTAACCCCATTTAGATTCCAAAGAAGATAATAAGCAACACGGTGAACCAAGACTAGCATGTATGCAGCGGCAGCAGCGGCCTGCAGAAATAGCCAGAGAAAAAAAGGCAGCCGATCTCTGTTGTCTTTCTGACTTCAGAATTTGAGAATTTCTATATCATGTCACTTCACACATATGTGCTGCAATTTTTTTCACCTAGCATTAGCATACTCTATTGAGAGCACTAACCTAAAATAAGACATTTGATATTATTTTTCAAAAAGGAGAAAAAGATTACAGTAAAATTAAAAATAAATACACTGACTGATGGCTTGTATGCTACGGATCATAAATAATGCAAATGAGGTGTATGAAAGTCATTAACCCAATATAATAGATGTTTAAATAAAAATTTGCAGCTACACTAACTTTTTCACTATTTTCAAACTAGTTACCTTCCAGAATCTTAAAAATCATGATTACAATTCTTTTAAAAAAAGTATAGAATATATTTTGATGGGATCAACCATGTTTAGCCAGCCCTCCTTATACGAAATTCCTGATTCCGCCACTGGTCACAGGCAACCCTGTTCGTTTCGTTGGTTCAGCAGAATCAGCAGCCATCCAACAGTGTTTTTCTCTTATAATAAACCAGCAAACAGTACTTTCAGACATAATAATCCAGCGAAACGAACAGGCTGATGGCCTTCGCTCTGGCCGCAATGCTGCTGCTCCAGAGTGGTACTAGCTGCCCGTATAGGTTGCGTACGACAGGTCAAGCCCTGCGACGATGGCAGTTGTTCGAGAGTGAATGTTTCACTGGGGTGGCCAACGGATGCACATTGTAAGTGCATGGCCATGCTTCTTTTGCTGTGATGCATGCCAAACGCTTCAGCATGGAGATAGTAGGACAGCAGATCAGCTCCAAGTATGGCTGCATATATAGAACTATCGGTGTCCTATATATCAATTGTCGCGGGGATCAAGTAGTACAACATTATCTATTAACTCCACAAAAATAAGCAGAGAATTGATAAGGGACGGCATGATCTGGGTCGTCCAACACCACGAAGCAGGAACAACAGCGGTAACTGAAGATGTTGGAGGCCACTGAAATTATCCGTGTACTAAAAAGAAGGGTCACTGAAATTATACGTGTACTACAGAGAAGGGTGTGCACCGGGGGTGTTGATTTACATTCTGGCAAAGGCAAATGAATAAAATTGTGCAGTTTTTGTGTGGGCTCAACGGGTTTTGAATTACAATCTGGCAGAGGGAAATAAAATAAAATAATGCGTGTTTTAATTTGTGTGGGCTCCACTGAGTTGGCAGCAGTGATGATGATGGTCAAGCCGCTCCAAACCCTGTCCGCCACCTCCATCATCGTCTTAACAATTCTATGCACCTGAAAAGCATCTACCTGGTGAAACCAAGTCTCGATCCCTACGTCCATGATTGATATGAATTATTATTGACTTGGAGCTCACGCGTCTTTGTCCTACCTGATTCGGGTACAATGACCGGATCCATGTGTCCACGTCCAGCACGAAGCCCTCGAGCCTCACATGTCCACGTCCGATTGTTGTTCGTTCTTTCCAAAAAAATCATGGCTCCGGTACTATGCACGGGCATATATCTAGTGACCCTAAAGAGGCATCCACGTGGTATTCTAGGATTCCATCCTAGACATCTTGTCCGACAGCTACTGTATCATTAGCTCACATCCCTAGAACTGCTTGGTGAGGTCTTTCATGTTTGACGCCATTTGTGCTTTGAGCTTTGTCGGCTTGCCATAAGATGTACGACAGGTTGCTTTCAACCAGATTTTGGGGCAAACAAAATTCAGGCTAAGCGTCAACCAGCTCTTAGTAACAATTGTCACAAACATAGATTTGTGGAACTTGGGTAGTATCAGTAAGAATTTGGATGCGATTTGGAAAGAACTTGAGCGTGGCAGGAGTTTTTGAGGTAGAATTTGGGTTCAATTCTAAGAACGGCACTAGAATTAGGGTTCAATTCTAAGAACGGCATTGCTATCACCCGGACGTCCGAACCGACGCCCGCAGCTGCAGTCCATTTCTGCACCCCTGTTCGGCATGTCCAAGTGGGGGCCGTGCCACCCGGACATCGCCTGCTCGTACCTGCGTTTCATGTGCCCACGCGGGGCCCATGCTGCCCGTCCAAGTAGGGACCACTCGCACCCCCTCCCGCTTCCCACACACATCCCATGTGCAATATCCAATTTACTTTAAAAACATCCAGATGCAACACTTGCAACATACAAAACACTTGGAACATGCATATGAAATACTTGTAAAAACACTTGAAAACACTTGAAAAACATTGCAGCCATACGCAACATCCAGATAAAACACTAGCAACATATATGTGAAACATATGTAACATGCACATAAATAGATTTGCAACATACGTCTGAAAAATAGATGAAACATTGAAAATAGACGCTTGCAACATATTTGTGCAACCATTATAACCTAAGCAATATCTGTATGAAACACTTGCAACATAACTCTAAAACATTTGAAACACATGAAACATACGCTTGCAACATGCACTTTTAGCACAACATCTCCTTGCTGCTTGGGAGAATGGAGGCTCGTCGGCGTGTGGAGTTCACTGGAGGCAGTGGCCCAGTGGTGACTGGGAGAGGGCAGCAGCGAGCCGCACCTGGCAGGGACAACTGCCAAGCACCGCGCCTCTAAATGCTGCCGCATGTCGTGCCTGGCAGGGCCAGCGGCCGAGCGGTGCACGTTGGAGGTGGCAGGCCCGTCATTCCGTGCCTAGGTGGTGGAGGATGCTGCGGGTGCCTTGCGCTTGGTCCTCGCGGTGGCCATTGCGCTTGGAGGGGGTAGAAGCGAGTGGACAAGCGGATAGGAGCGACTGGACAAGAAGATTTTTTTAGAAACTTACGAGCGGATAGGAGGGGTAGTTAGGCTGATGTCGTGGCCCACCAATGAAGTGTCTGGGCGGACGGACGCCCGCTTCCCAGCATTAGCATTCTAAGAATAGAACAATTATTACAATCTAGTTGATTCATCGTACAAGCTGACTTTGGTATATGGGCGACACAACACGCCAAGTCAGTGGCTAACAGGCTACACTTTGGGCCTCAGCCCATCTTTCTAAAACTTGGCCCATGACAGAGGTGAGCAAATAAACACAAGTCTCTCTTCCAGCAGCTCCTTTGCGCAAAAGGCTACCTCGCCCTGCCTGCATCCACCACCGAAGGGGCCTCGCCCAGTGGCCCCGCCCACGTCCGCCGCGCCCTCCTTAGATGGCCTCTCCTGCATCTATCGGGGCTCGCCCAATGGTCCAGCCACTATCACAGATCCGCCATCGTCCACCCAGGTAGGAGATCTACTGTCTGCCTCAACTCTCTCCTCGCCTTTCAAAAAAACTCTCTCCTCACAAATCCACTCACTCTACGTTTTATCACAGATCCATCCTCGTGTGCGGTTTGAGCTCCTCCAATTCTTACTAGATCTCAGAATGGTGCGGCAGCATGCATGCTCCTCCCTTACTCATAGCGGTGTGCATCTTGTCCTAGTCACCCGATTTATCTTGGGGCGGTAGACACGGTGAGGTCTTATAGATACGAGTACACGACGCTCGTATGCGAGGGCTAACATTATATATACTGCTAGATTTGGTGACATGTTGACTCCCTTTCTGGCTTTCTGCTCTCGTGTTGCTGGCAATGGCGTAGAGGCGGAACCACAGAGATGAGCGTTATAATGTGCCCGCCTCTAGATTAACTGTCTACAGAGGTAGGCGTCATAACGAGCCTGTCTTTGGTGTAGCTATTTACAAAGATGCGCTACTCTTACTGCCTCTGATTTTTTTTGAGAACGTGAGTAGCACGTGTTTCATTAAGAAGAATTTAGAAAGTTTACACGCCCAACTTCACATCATGGCGAGGTGCCATGAGCGAAGAGGTTGAACATGAACACAAGGCACCGCAGGCCGGTGAAACAAATGCTGTTGTAAGTAAGAAACTAAAAGTGCAACCTAAAAGCTTGCGATGTTAAGGGAACCCGTGCTCAAGACACCTGCGTCGCCGCCCGCCTCCTACGAGCACCATGCATGGGGAAGAGTTCCCGCATTGCGGCGCGCTTGGAAGAAGACAGCAGCTCCTGGAACGTGTCGTGGAAACAAGTGGCGATGGAAGCGTCAGGTGTTACTGGCGATGGCTGTGGAGCACTAGATGAGGGTTGCCACTAGTTTAGCAGGACCTGCTTGGCCTGCTTCTCTGGGTTAGGATCGCGGTAGACAGACTTCGCCGCAAGTCTGTCACTGTGACACGGGACAAGGTTTTCCACCGGAACATGTGAGACATGGAGGCGTGGCGGCGACTGAATCAGAGGCTGTTCAAGCGGCAGTTTGAGTCCGGCGATGAACTCGTGGACAGTGACGGTCTGTACTGTAGTCGAATCGACAATAGCGGGTGACATGTTGCGGACTTGGGCGTCGTCCTAGGTCATCGACGCTGGGCTTGGTTGGAGCGGCAACTTGAGCGAGTTGATGAAGTCCGGCACGGTAGGCTCCTGGTGAGTCTGCGGCGATCCGGTCGGAATGGATTGGCCGGCGGAGTTTGCGGCTGCGATCACTGGTGCTGTCGACGGGGGCGGCGCAGAACCCCCTAGCGTACCGGCCAGGTCCAAGTTGTTGGTGGCCCATCTGGAGATAGGGGCTCGTGAAGATGCATATCCGGCAGCTCACGGCCCATGGGCTGAGCTGGGCAGGAGGGCGTCCAACGCGAGGCCTCATGCTGTCCCGCTATCCACTCCGCGGCCCAGGACCCAGCAGCCCTCCGTGCACCTTTGACGAAGGGGCTGAGGATGCTGGGAACAGCTGCTAATCCACGTACATGCTTTGGACCGTTGCTTTGGCAGCAGGCTTTAGAGGGGACCATCGGTGCTCATTGCAAACAAGCATCGGGTCCGGTCCTGGAGGTGAGTGGCTTTGTCGATCTTGAATTCGAAATCGCTGTCCCCGGCGAGGGGCGGCATCGTCACTGGAAGTAGGAGGACTCGTCCAGTCTTGCACTTCAATCACACGAATGCGGACACGGTACCGCAGCACGGACAGCTCCGTGGGTATCACTATCACCTCGTGCTCCCTGAGGTATAACAGAGGCTCGACGACGAACGGCACGTCCGGCTCGGGTATCGCGATTTCGCGATGAGCTTCTCCTGCGGAACGAAACTTGGATGGATGCACCATCCAGCGACGACGAACACACACATGTCATCACCGTCCACCGTGGTTGTGGCCGGAACGAGCTTGGCGCAAGAAGAACCGAGGATGCGCTCCGCGGCAGACAGCCACCAGATGTGTGCCGGCATCCCCTGCAGGCTGACCAGGACCTTGTACTTGAGCGAGCCGGCGGAGGCCGTCGACTGACGGCGCCAACGACGCCATAGGAGGTAGAACCGCGTTCCCTACGGAACCGGGCCGTGAAGGACGTCCTCGCCATAGGAGGTAGAGCAGTTAATTCACCACAGGAAGTCTAGCACAGATCAAGAACATATATAGTAAAAAAAAGATCAAGAACATATATAGTAAAAAAAAGATGCTACATACTGATTCGTGTAGGGCAAAAGAAAACCAGGATGGAGAGACGAGGCAATTAGAGGCAGGAAGAGGTCATGGTCTGACCTTGCTGTCCGACTGTGAGAGCCCAATTGTTCTTCGAGACAGGGGCGCCACAGTCAGTGGTCCAGAAGCTAGAGTTGCTCCCGCTAGACGTCCGGCGCTACAACAACAAAGGAGCCCCCAACCGTAGTTCAAATGCCACGGCGGGTGAAATCAAGTCAGTGAGAGCATCAATCAGAAAGGACCGAAACAAAATACAAGATGCAAAATTGAATGAGGATCTGAATATAATAGGGCAAATCCATGGAAAATAAACCTAAATCTAAATCAAAAAAGAAAAAAAAGGCAACACCATTGCCGCGGGGATGGCCGGCGGTGGCGTAGTGGCGTGGTGTCTTGGGGCGGCACTGCTGGTGGTTAGGGGCAGCAGTCGGTGACGAACGTGGTGGCTCAGGCCTCGGGGCGGCGTAGGTGGCGAGTGGCGCGGCGGAGGGTGAAGCTACAGCCACTACTACAAAAAATCTTTTGCGAGGCGTTAGAAAAATGGTCTAGGAGGCGGGCATGAATATGAATTGTCTTGGTTAATGCCTGAGATTAACCGAGGCGGTTAAAAAAATAACCGTCTCCTAAAATCTATTAATCGAGGCCCGCCTCCAAAAATACCCCCATTTTATATGGCCCGCCTCGATTAATATTCCTGAGGCCCATTAAAAAGCCTAGGTCCAGCCGATATCGGGTTCCATATATATACCCACAAGGGATTTACGGTTTCGCTCACATCTCCCTCACTCAGCCATTGCTTCCTCCCTCCTTGCTCCTCAGCACAACGCCCCATCCTTCTCCTCTACCTTAGTCGCTCTTCCTCTCCCTCACCTCCCCCTCCATCCCATGGCAGGCAGGGTGCCACCTCCACCTCCACCCTCTCCCCCACAACAGACACAGGCAAGGCGCATCCTTCTCCCTCTCCCTTGAGCTCGCCGGCGCACGGGGAGGCCGAATCCGGCCCCGGCGCAGGCGGATCCGGTGCGGGTGCCATCCCTCTCCCTCTCCCTCAAGCTCGCCAGTGAGGAGGAGCCCGGCCCACGACGGTGGATCCCACGAGGATGAGTCCCACAGCGGCAGATCCGGTGAGGAGGAGCCTCCATGGCTACGGATTGAGGTGTGGCAGCGAGGGCGGATGGAGGAGCTCCGGCGGCGACGCGTGGACGGGCTCAGCAGGCTTGTGGATTACCTCGCCGGGCCTATCCACGGTTTTTTCTTTTTTTTGTTTTTTTATTTGATTAACTAAGGCGGGCATTGGACCGCCTCAGTTAATCAATATTTACTGTGATGTTAGGTTCGAGGCGGGTGGGGTTGCCTGCCTCGGAAAATCTTTTCTAACCGCCTCCGTTAAATGTATTGTAGTAGTGAGCTGACGACGTGGATGGCTGCCGGCTCCACAACGGGCAACGCTGTCGTCGCGGCTCAGGTGGCGAGGGGCGCGGTGGAGGGTGGAACGGAGCCGCAGCCGATGGCTGCCGACTCCACGGCGGGCAGCGCCGTAGGGGACGGCACGGGTGCATTCTGGCTTTGCGGCAGCCGGCGCAAGTGCCTGGACGCAGGGCTACAGCAAGATGGACGGCGCGAACCTACTGGGATACTTTCACTGACTGAGGATCGACCAAGTCACAGGAGCGGGGAAATAATTTCGCTCGCTCTTTCTGCACGCGCCTCTCCCTCTTTTGGGTGGGCCAGCGAGTCTAGGAGTGCGCGCGAGCCTCTCATCTGGGTGCGAGAGAGAGCTGAGGAGCGCGCGCATGACCAATATGCGGGGAACGCCTGAAATTGTCTCCGTGACAGTAGGCGCCAATGGGATAGATCTTTCTGGGCGGTCCTGCTGTCCTGCAGGGAATGACTCTACGCCCCTGACGGAGGATGCGCAGCCGTGGGGAGAGATCGCAGCCAACGGGATAAAATGTTTCTGGGGTGGTGAGTTAGTGATTAACAGTCACTAAATGCCATAAAATGGCCACGTTACAGGTCAAGAGTTTTAAGGAAGATGCACAAGGCCACTTTTAACAGTTCATTTCATCTTCCTCCAGACATTTTCTAGTATATATCTTACAACCACGACAAATGGCGGTACCAAGGTTCAGAGGCTAGAGCTAGACCAAGTAGTAGAGATTATAGGCACTTCGAGCCAATTAAATGACATATATTAGTGGCTAGACGGCTTCTCCTCTCACTTCGTTTTTCTGCTTATGGTCGGCATATCTATATGCTGAAGATTGACTACAGGATGTGTTTCGTAGATTTCTAAATATTTTATGCCATCGCATTCCATAAGTTTTTTAAGGATCTAGGAGTACATACTGTTGTTATTTATTCAGTGTGATCATGGGATAGTCGGAATGTCTGCATGCTCATTCGCTTTGGATGCATAAACAGAATGATGACCTTAAGTATTTTATCCTGATGGTATGTCTGTATTCTCAGGATCGATACATATAACAGAATTGTTTGGTAGGGCTAAATATTGTGCCCATCGCTTTCGAGTTTCGACAAGATGTTAAGAATATACTTTTGTAGTACTTATTACTGTTGTCACTTGTTCTGTGTGTTCAAGCGATTGTCAGAGGGTGCAGAGTCTTCCATGTGGAACATATCAAAGTATTTTAGCCGCTAGAACTTCTACTACAAATTTGTTTGCCTCTTGCTTTTCTTTTTGAGTTCGGTGTGTGCAGCCGCTTCTTCTTCTTAATACAAAGATACGCACTCTCATGCATATTCGAGAGAAAAAAAAAGAACTTCTACTACAAAAAGTCTTGCAGGATTCAACATGACCCTGCAAGACCAGCTTCCAGTCTTGCAGGATTCAACATGCCATCGGTCATCCATGCTCACACGGTCATCAGATGCATGGGTGCAATGCAAGTCCTAACCTTACTCTTATTACTGGTAGCCTCACTGCACAACTTGGCGACGCCACCGCCGTCTGGCTACCGCTCCACGCTCACCCATGTTGACTCCCATGGCGGATTCACCAAGGCAGAGCTCATGCGCCGAGCAGCGCACAGAATCCGCCACCGAGGGTCCACAATGCTACCACGTTATTCCACATTGTCTACCAGCTCGGACGCCGGCCCCACCAGGCTTGGCCAAGCCGAGTACCTCATGGAGCTCGCCATCGGGACGCCGCCGGTGCCATTCATCGCCCTGGCTGACACCGGCAGCGACCTCACCTGGACCCAAGATACAACATATAAGTATCTCTTTAATTTCGTATAGCCAACAATTATATACAAATATAATCCATATACAACCATATTATTAACTAATATGTGTCTAAATTATGATTATTAAAATGAATTCAATTCCAAGGATCCAAATGGGGCCATATATGTTTAGAACTTATAGTCTGTCTGTCTATTAACAATTTTGGTTCATATTTTTAATATTAATATTATGTCTTTCATTTTTTTCTATTTCTAACAATTAAGACTATGCCAATTTACACTTGATAGAGAAAGGTGTGTGGCATTTACAATGCTTTGATATATACTATTTACAGCTAGAGTGTGCCATTTACAAAGCTTGTATAAATGCCATACACATTTGCAATAGCATGAAGGTGTATATTAATAAAAATAGTATGCGTCAAAACTAGTCAATTAACTGGAATCACAGATGTAATGAAAATAAGATATCTATATAACGTATACTATAGAGGGAGGCAACTAGCAATCATTAATTGCTATAAAGCTGCAACCATAGCGAGCCACATCATCCGTAAAACCATGTCCATTTGATCTTAAGCCTATGTCCAATACTAGGCCAGACTCAGTGAGAGTTTCACTAGAGTTTCATTTGCATTTAATAGCCTGCCACATATGTATTTTTGATGATATGTTAACGTTTTAATGAAGAGAGAAGAATTGGGTTTTATGGGGATGAAACTCTCTTGGCACTATGAGTCATAGAATTAAATGTCTATGAAACTATGGAATGAAACTTTCCATTGAGAATGAGTGTTTCATCCGAGTTTCATTTCATACCATATGACATGGCAGTCTTGGAAATAATGAATTGAAACTCTCCACTGAGACTGGCCTAACCATTTGTTTGTCATGGATACCCTGACTCTCATCACGTCAAGACACTAGCCACTTTATTTGTCAGATTCCAAGCAAGCATTCAATTCAATGCATGCAGTGTGGGCATACAAAGGATTCCTTTCTTTATGCACCTGTGCTTCCGTGGTAACTAGTATCTGCCGAAACATTCATCAAGTCAAGCATAATTGCATGTGCTGTGAGACATAGCTTTTCAGCTTCTAACAAGTATTGGATGTGTTTGTTGCCTCTTTATCTTCTGCCATAAAAATCCCTAGATCAAGTCAGCGGTCGCAATCAAACATATTTAATCCATGCAAGCCTGGTATTCACCTATTGAGAAATCAAAAGTCTGCCCTGATTTATCTCCTAGCTCGCACTCCATTACAATGTCTATCAAGATTCAAGCCGTCGTCCGTTCACGTCCTAATCATCAACATGACCACTGCTGCAGCTATGGTTGTTGCAGCAGCAACCCGCTACCATCATGATCTCGTGACATCTCTGATCCTCATATCACTGCACCCACAAGATCCCTTGAGCTACTGTCACACCCATTTATCGACCAAATGGAATGCTTACCCTTATGTGCGCCCAGAGATCAATCACACATAAGTTCACAAATTATAACAGAAGTATCATGGCAAATGTTATTACATCACGATATTTAAACACATAGTCTTAACACAAATGTAGCGGAAGTATAAATAAAAATCTCTCTCGTGGTAGCTCCAGTCACAGGTACATTGACTGGTTGACAGCAAGACTAGTAATCCTCAGGGAAATAGGCATAGTAGTCGCTATTACCTCCATCTGTTACCCATCCGGGATTTTTATCCAAATAAGAAGAATAAACAAGCGTAAGTACATCTCGTACTCAACAAGTGTAACATGGGGTTCATGAGGCTCAAATAGGCATAATCATGGGTTTATCAGCATGTAGCTTTTAGTTAACATGATTTTAGCATATCAATAGCATCAAAAGGTCTCAATGTAAACAATAAACATATGATCCATGTGAAATGATTAATGAATAGCAAAAACATAAACATAAACAATTATTCATCTATTCCATAAGGGTCTAAGGCCACTCGTGACCGTGAGCACGGCTGTTATAACAGTTCTACACTCTGCAGAGGTTGTACACTTTCACTGTGAGTCGTGTTACCCAAATGCCCGGGTTAATTACTCCCAAAACACTACCAAGGTGAGTAGGCAGGGTAAACACTATGAAGTCTTTCGAAGGTTCGTCTAACAAGTTAGGGCCATTAGATTCACTCGGCAAACAGATGTAGAGCCCCCCTTCCAAATGGCACAATAACCCGCAGCCTATACACATAAGGACAGAGGCCGCACTATACCGGATTCGTCAAGCCATTCTTACGCCAAAAAGGTTACCTCTAACAAGCTAGAAAAGGTCCTTCTATATGACTAAAGCCAGAGCCATATAGCCCCCACAGTTGTACTGTAAATCCCGGATTGTCGCTTATAGATGAGTCCTTATGGAGAGCAATTAGAGCATCAGAACAACACACATGCTCTAATCCCCTTTATACAAGAATCAAAATCATATTTTAATGTTTATTGCATATTCCTCTAATCAATTTACATGATCATAGTCCATGTTTAAGCACTAGCCATACTAATCAATGCATCATAATGGGTATCAAGGTATAGGATCAATCACTAAGTCATCCTTAACAAGGAATAAATGCATAATGACATTAATTGCATAATGTGGATAGGACAACAAGGATAATCCCATGCTATACTTGCCTTGCTCAAACTGGTCCTGAAGATCTTGCTCGTAGTAAGGCTCTTGATCTCCAACGAATTGCTCACCGTCTATACTCGATCAACCATTATCAACAACACACATCCAGAGGCAATCATGCATAGACAAACAAGGCTATAATTAGAACAATACACCAACAGTAAGAAAATAAGATAAAAAGCTTTTAAAACGAATCTACAACTCGCTAGGATCACACAGACGCAAAAATCACAAAAAACGGATCTAAAACGACAAAGTTTTGAATTTCCGAAGATTTCCTATAGAAAAATAAATACTTTAATTAAAACTCGAAAATAAATTAATCTAAACCTACTGTACAGTTACACCATTAGATAGAGCTCGCAAATATGAATCTAACGCAATTTGAATGGATCAAATCGGAGTTAAAACGAAGATTCTACGGCTAAATCAATCTGAGTGGCAAATCTGTAAATATGAGAAAGCGTATTTTTCTTTTTCCGAAACGAATTACGTTTTCATTTAATCAAAGCGTATTCTCAGCTTTACGCTTTAGGACTGTGGGTTCTATACTTGAAAACATCAGGGTCTCTTTTGCAAGTTTACCAGCGAACCGGTACGTTCTAATCTAAGCCATCCGTTTTAGATCTGACGGTCCAGATCAGTCGGGGGAGGGGACGGGCGGCGCTCCGGCCGGTTTGAAACCGACGGCGATCCTCCGCGGTGGCGCCATGGCCGGAGCATCGCCGGAGTTGGCATCCCGGCGATTTTGACCACCAAACGACACGCAACCGGTACCAACAGAAAGAGGACCTCGACGCGAACTCACCCGCGTAGAAGATAGGACCGGAGGATGGGCTGAGGGCGGTGGTTAGCTCGGGATGGCGGCGGTGGAGCTCGAGCTCGCGGTGACACCCTCCCGAGACCCTCCACTGCTTCGAAACGGCCGAGATAGGATCGACGAGGGTGCGGCTTGGCTTTTATAGCCCAAGGAAGCAACGGGTTAGGAAAGGGGAAGGATTAGATGGTGGTTTTGAGCTCCCGTATCCGACGGGAAAAAGGAAGGCGGCGGCGGCGTTTTGGAAAGCTCGGGAGGAAGAAGATGGAAAGGGGAGACAGTCGCTGACAAGCGGGTCCCACCTGTCGGCGACTCAGAGCGGGGAACGGCCGCGCGCGCGCAAGACGGGCCGGCTTGCTGGGCTCGGGCTCGGCCCAGGAGAAGAAGGCGGCGCGGGAGAAAATGGGCCGGCTGCAGCTGCGGTAGGAGAAGCGGCCCGGGAAGAAAGAATTCCTTTTCTTTTTCTTTTCCGAATTTTCAAATCCATTTTCAAATGATTTTCAAATCAAATTTGAATTTGATTCAAACCACTCAACACAAAACTCCAAATGCAGCAGCATGAATGCTCAATCATGTTTCTACCCTTATATTTGATTTTAAATTTATAAAATTATTCTTATTCTATAATTGCATGCTTCACCAAAATAAATATAAAAATCACATTTTCCCTATTTTTCTTTTCTTCAAATTTTAGGGTGTTACAATTCTACCCCCCTTAAAATGAATCTCGCCCCGAGATTCGACCGGTGCTTACTCAAACAGTTGCGGGTAGGTTTTTCTCAGATCCTCTTCTCGTTCCCAAGTAGCCTCTTCTGCGGTATACCGATTCCACTGTACTTTACACATTTTGATTGTTCTAC
The DNA here is from genome assembly GCA_022457205.1 of Saccharum spontaneum. Classification (NCBI taxonomy): domain Eukaryota; kingdom Viridiplantae; phylum Streptophyta; class Magnoliopsida; order Poales; family Poaceae; genus Saccharum; species Saccharum spontaneum. Next base: position 63,828,151 of record CM039595.1, read on the forward strand.
TTCTTGTGACTTTGTCCGCAGTCTCCAAAATCTTAACCGGAAACTCCTCATATGTAAGATCCTCCTTAACAGTGAGTTCCTCTATCGGAATCTGTTCTTCTGGTACTCGTAAACATTTCTTCAATTGTGACACATGGAACACATCATGTACACCTGCCAGACTCTCGGGTAATTCCAATTGATACGCCACTTCACCACGTCGCTCTATAATCTTGAAAGGTCCAATATATCTTGGTGCTAATTTACCCTTCATGTTAAATCTCTTCACACTTCTCATGGGTGACACTTTCAAGTAAACATAATCTCCTACCTCAAATGTCAACTCTCTTCTGCGAGTATCAGCATAACTTTTCTGTCTAGACTGGGCTATTTTTAGATTATCTCTAATCATTCTTACTTTCTTTTCAGCATCCTTTAATACATCAGGTCCAAACACTTGACTCTCCCCTGTCTGATTCCAGAACAACGGGGTCCTACACTTTCGTCCATACAGAGCCTCAAACGGTGCCATTTGAAGACTCTTCTGATAACTATTGTTATAAGAGAACTCTGCGTATGGCAAACTCTTATCCCAGCTAGTACCATATTGTAGAGCACAAGCTCTTAACATATCTTCCAATATCTGATTAATTCTCTCTGTTTGACCATCTGTCTGAGGATGATAAGCTGTACTGAAATTTAGTTTGGTCCCCAATGATTCATGTATCTTTTGCCAATAATGAGATGTAAACTGAGTACCTCGATCAGACACAATCTTCTTAGGAACTCCATGTAGACTCACTATTCTTTCCATATACAACTCTGCCAGTTTCGCACTGCTATATGTAGTCTTCACAGGCAGAAAATGAGCAACCTTAGTCAGACGATCCACTATCACCCAAATTGAATCATATCCTCTTTGCGTCCGTGGTAACCCAACTATAAAATCCATACCGACCTCTTCCCATTTCCACTCAGGTATCTGCATAGGTTGTAACAATCCTGCAGGCCTTTGATGTTCTGCTTTCACCCTTTGACAAGTGTCACACAAAGCAACATACTCAGCTACATCTCTCTTTAAACCATACCACCAATATTTCTCTTTCAGATCTAAATACATCTTAGTACTACCCGGATGTATGGAATAAGCTGACTCATGAGCTTCACGCAGAATTGCCATTCGGATTTCCCTATCTTCGGGCACACACAGCCTTTGCCCAAACCATAGCGTACCATTTTCATCCTTACGAAATCCTGGAGATTTTCCTTTCGCTATGTTTTCAGCTATCTCTCTCAACTTTTCATCCTTCTGCTGACCCTTACGGATTTCTTGCTCCAGAGTAGGCTCCAATACTAGTTCCACTGCATTAGTAGTAAATCCTAAGTTCAGATGCTTACACTCAGCACACAATTCCTTTGGCATAGGCATTACTTGTATTTCATTTGCATAACTCTTCCTACTAAGAGCATCAGCAACAACGTTGGCCTTTCCGGGATGATAATGCACCTCTATATCATAGTCTTTTATCAACTCCAACCATCTACGCTGCCTCAAGTTCAGATCCGTTTGAGTGAAGATATACTTGAGACTCTTGTGATCAGTGTATATATCACTCTTGTGTCCAATCAAATAATGTCTCCATATCTTTAATGCATGAACCACTGCAGCTAATTCCAAATCATGAGTAGGATAATTTAACTCATGCTTCCTTAACTGCCTCGATGCATATGCCACAACTCTACCTTCTTGCATTAGAACACATCCCAATCCCAATCGAGATGCATCACAATAGATAGAGAAAGGTTTGTGCAGGTCTGGCAAAACTAAGACAGGTGCAGTAGTCAATCTTTTCTTTAATTCCTCAAAATTAGCCTGACACTTCTCGGACCACACAAACTTGGCATTCTTCTCCAACAATGCAGTCATTGGTTTTGCAAGCTTGGAAAATCCCTCTATAAATCTCCTATAATAGCCAGCCAATCCCAAAAAGCTACGGATCTCACTTGCATTGATAGGTGGTTTCCAGTTCAATACATCTTTCACCTTGCCAGGATCTACTAATATTCCTCCATTTGAAACGATGTGACCTAGAAAAGAAACTTCCTTAAGCCAAAACTTACATTTACTCCTTTTTGCATATAGTTGGTGTTCTCTGAGCTTCTGCAAGACCAACCTCAAATGTTCAGCATGTTCTTCCTTCGTCTTGGAAAACACTAGTATATCATCAATGAATACCACTACAAACTTGTCCAAATATTCCATGAACACTTTATTCATTAAATACATGAAGTATGCAGGAGCATTAGTCAAACCAAATGACATCACTGTATACTCATATAACCCATAACGTGTAGTAAATGCTGTCTTGGGTATATCCCTGGCACGAATCTTCAATTGATGATATCCAGAGCGAAGGTCAATCTTGGAGAATACACAAGCTCCTCTCAACTGATCAAACAGGTCATCAATTCTAGGCAATGGGTACTTGTTCTTAATGGTAACCTCATTAAGAGACCGATAATCTACACACATCCTCTGAGTTCCATCTTTCTTATCCACAAAAATCACTAGTGCACCCCATGGTGAAGAACTAGGACGAATAAAACCCTTATCCTGTAACTCCTTAATTTGTTTCTTAAGTTCTTCTAATTCATTTACTCCCATTCTATATGGACGCTTAGCTATAGGTGCAGTTCCAGGTAATAATTCAATAATAAATTCAATGTCACGGTCTGGTGGCATACCTGGCAAATCCTCCGGAAACACATCTGGGAAGTCCTCCACAACTGGATCCTCCTGATTGGCACCATCATTGAGCTGGTTTACTGTAGCGGTCGCTTGTTTTTGCACTTTGACTTCAACCCTGATCCTATCCCCCTTTGGTGTAGTCAGCACAACTGATTTATCCTTACACTGAATCTCTGCTTGTTGTTGCATCATCCAATCCATTCCCAGTATAAGATCAATCCCGGCTGTCCTCAATACTATAGGACTAACTGTAAACTCTACCCCCCTTAAGTTGAGACTAATGGGAAGACAGCGATAAGATGCTGGCATGCTTCCACCAGGTGAGTTTACTAAGATAGGGTTCTTCATGGCACACAAATGGATTCTATGTATTCTAACAAATGATTGTGATATGAAAGAATGTGATGCTCCAGAATCAAAAAGAACAGTGGCGGGAGTAGAGTGGACATCGAACGTACCAAGCATAACTTCTGGCTCCTCCACTGTAGTTTCCTGGGACAAGTGATTCACCCTTCCCGAGTTAAGTGCGGGCTTCTGGTGGCTGCTCTGTCTCTGGGGAGTCTGCTGGTTAGGCTTCTCCGGGCAGTTGTAAGACAAGTGACCCTCTTTTCCACAACGGAAACACCTATTGGGGGTATTGGGAGCACTGGTCTTTGTAGGAGTGTTGTTGGAAGGACCCTGGCGCTGCACTTGATTCCCATTCTGCTGTGGTGGACGTTGGTTGCTACTCTGTGGCTGAAATGGGGGACGTTGAGGGAACTGTCCACGGAATGGGGTCTGACCACGGTTCCACTGTCCAGTAGGAGGTCTCTGCTGAGTATTCTGTTGGAAGCCAGTGCGTGGACGGGTGTTGCTATTGGAGGCTTGTCCCTGTAACCTCTTCCTCTTAGCATCCATTTCTTTGCGCTTGTTATCCACCACAATAGCGCGGTTCACAAGCGTCTGAAAGTTGGGATAGGTATTGGACATCAACTGCAACTGTAGTCCATCATATAATCCCTTCAAGAAGCGGCGCTGCTTATCATTGTCATTGGCCACCTCATGTGGAGCATATCGTGACAACTGAGCAAACTTGTCACGGTACTCAGCTACAGTCATTGACCCTTGGGTCAGGTTCCGGAATTCCTCCGCCTTCAATTCTATCATCCCTTCAGGTATATGGTAAGCCCTGAAGTTCTCTCTAAACTCCTGCCAGGTGACTGCAGGAGCATTAGCAGGACGACCACTCATATGACTCCCACCAATCTTGAGCTTCTCCCTGAAGTTGCCCAGAAGCGAACAACACCTTCTGTCGGTCATCACATTGTGCAATGGTGAGTTGTTTCTCCACAGCACGAAGCCAATCATCGGCCTCCAAAGGATCAGCAGCATGTGTGAACACTGGGGGACGACCCTTCAAAAATTCACCACGCTTGTCACGTGGTTGAACTCCAGCAACTGGCTGATTCTGCTGATTCTGCACCAGTTGTTGCATCAACTGCGTCTGTACTGCCAGCAACTGCTCGATAGTTGGTGGCGGTGGTGGTGGTGGATTTGGGGGAATGTTGCCACGACCTCTGCCTCTTCCTCTTCCGGCCATCTGCCACCCATAAACATGCAAACTTTAAGAAATCCAGGTTATCAACCACTTATAAGATTAAGAATGAGATCTGAAAGTTTTCTGGACGAGTAGCAATATTGACAGTTCAGTATTTCAATCATATCTCGGGCTACAGAAATCCAAAAGAGGCGTGCTTTATATGGTTGGAAAGCTTATGAAATTATCCACAATTTCTATTCAGACCTCAAGACCAGATTCTGTCGTTAAGTCTATGAAAAATAAGGCGTAACAGAAACTGTTCCAGATTCCAGACTGTGCAGAAACTTTAAATTGTGAAAATTATATCTCTCGAACCAGATTAGATAAAAAGGTGATTCCAGTGGCATTTGAAAGATGCTTGAGTCTAGTTTCTCTCATAAAAATTTCATAAATATTGCACGAACCGTTTTTAAACTATAGCAGAAACATTAGAGACTGCTCCAGAAAACAGCAAGGACAGAAACGAGATAATATCAAACCCAACTATTATTCCTTGACTAATAAACTTATTATTCTCAATAATGGAACTTGTAGACATGCCTACAATTCCAGACACTCAAACAAAGATCCAACTCACACATAAGCATAATAATAAAGCAACTAGCACTCTAAGGTTCAAACCACACGACAGACTCGACTGACTCAACTGACGTTACTAAGAACGTTCTTATTACATAAAAGGACTCCTACTTCCTAAGGAAGTGGCTCATGCTCTAACTTCTCGTAGATCTTGGGCATGCCTTGGTTTGCTCGGAGCTCATCAATGGTTGCTTGGCATCTCTTGATAGTCTTCCCTTGTGTCCTCACCATCTCTTCTAGTTGCAGCTTCCTGTCCATCATGTCATAGACAAAGTTCACCATCACCCGAGGTAGTGTCTCTAGCTGCACTGGATCTGTCATAGCCCAACCAAGCTCGGGGTGTGCACGAGGAAGGAAGCGATGGATGTCATGCTTCATGAGGTTAAAGCGAAGATAGCGAAGACCCATACATGCTTCAAAAGCAGCATCTTCAATGCTATCCTCTATGGTGGCTCGATGTCCCACATGAGAGAACATCCTGTCCAGCTGATATGCCCCCTTGTCTTGCTTGTGTGCAAAGATGCTTGCCCTTGCCTTCCAGTACGTGCTCTCTAGTGGATGAGTTTACTCCCAGCAGACGTACTCCACAGCTGGATGCCAATCCGCGAAGTAAGCAGTGAGCATCCCCACTAGGCGAATATGAGAGACAGCATCCCCTCCATTCCTGTGGTAGATCCTCACAGTCCACCCCATTGGAGGAGGTGGCATATCTTCAGGAGCTTCATGTGGTGGAGACGGGGGTTGTACTCCTCCATTATCTTTCTCCTCACCATCTTCAATCTCAACGATTTCTGGATCTTCTTCAGGCTCAATCTCTTCCTGGGGAGGTGCTGGTGCTTGGACTGGTGCTACAGGGGTCTTCTCTTGTTCCTGAGGTTCTGGTTCTTGTGGCTCTTCAGTTGCAAGCAGAGCACGAGGTGGGTAGTATCCTCCAAAGCTGATGCGGGCAGTCTTACGGTCACGAGTCATCTACAGAATTTTTAGATGAAGTTAGAATAGAGGCAAAATTTCGTAATAGAATGAGACATAAGAAGCATAAAAATTTATCAAATAACAAGAGCAAGATAGTGAGCATAAAAATAGTGTAAAGATGACACTACTTCGACCATTGCTAGCTAGGCTTGCGTCCTACAGTCAACAAGAGCTCCGATACCAATTTGTCACACCCATTTATCGACCAAATGGAATGCTTACCCTTATGTGCGCCCAGAGATCAATCACACATAAGTTCACAAATTATAACAGAAGTATCATGGCAAATGTTATTACATCACGATATTTAAACACATAGTCTTAACACAAATGTAGCGGAAGTATAAATAAAAATCTCTCTCGTGGTAGCTCCAGTCACAGGTACATTGACTGGTTGACAGCAAGACTAGTAATCCTCAGGGAAATAGGCATAGTAGTCGCTATTACCTCCATCTGTTACCCATCCGGGATTTTTATCCAAATAAGAAGAATAAACAAGCGTAAGTACATCTCGTACTCAACAAGTGTAACATGGGGTTCATGAGGCTCAAATAGGCATAATCATGGGTTTATCAGCATGTAGCTTTTAGTTAACATGATTTTAGCATATCAATAGCATCAAAAGGTCTCAATGTAAACAATAAACATATGATCCATGTGAAATGATTAATGAATAGCAAAAACATAAACATAAACAATTATTCATCTATTCCATAAGGGTCTAAGGCCACTCGTGACCGTGAGCACGGCTGTTATAACAGTTCTACACTCTGCAGAGGTTGTACACTTTCACTGTGAGTCGTGTTACCCAAATGCCCGGGTTAATTACTCCCAAAACACTACCAAGGTGAGTAGGCAGGGTAAACACTATGAAGTCTTTCGAAGGTTCGTCTAACAAGTTAGGGCCATTAGATTCACTCGGCAAACAGATGTAGAGCCCCCCTTCCAAATGGCACAATAACCCGCAGCCTATACACATAAGGACAGAGGCCGCACTATACCGGATTCGTCAAGCCATTCTTACGCCAAAAAGGTTACCTCTAACAAGCTAGAAAAGGTCCTTCTATATGACTAAAGCCAGAGCCATATAGCCCCCACAGTTGTACTGTAAATCCCGGATTGTCGCTTATAGATGAGTCCTTATGGAGAGCAATTAGAGCATCAGAACAACACACATGCTCTAATCCCCTTTATACAAGAATCAAAATCATATTTTAATGTTTATTGCATATTCCTCTAATCAATTTACATGATCATAGTCCATGTTTAAGCACTAGCCATACTAATCAATGCATCATAATGGGTATCAAGGTATAGGATCAATCACTAAGTCATCCTTAACAAGGAATAAATGCATAATGACATTAATTGCATAATGTGGATAGGACAACAAGGATAATCCCATGCTATACTTGCCTTGCTCAAACTGGTCCTGAAGATCTTGCTCGTAGTAAGGCTCTTGATCTCCAACGAATTGCTCACCGTCTATACTCGATCAACCATTATCAACAACACACATCCAGAGGCAATCATGCATAGACAAACAAGGCTATAATTAGAACAATACACCAACAGTAAGAAAATAAGATAAAAAGCTTTTAAAACGAATCTACAACTCGCTAGGATCACACAGACGCGAAAATCACAAAAAACGGATCTAAAACGACAAAGTTTTGAATTTCCGAAGATTTCCTATAGAAAAATAAATACTTTAATTAAAACTCGAAAATAAATTAATCTAAACCTACTGTACAGTTACACCATTAGATAGAGCTCGCAAATATGAATCTAACGCAATTTGAATGGATCAAATCGGAGTTAAAACGAAGATTCTACGGCTAAATCAATCTGAGTGGCAAATCTGTAAATATGAGAAAGCGTATTTTTCTTTTTCCGAAACGAATTACGTTTTCATTTAATCAAAGCGTATTCTCAGCTTTACGCTTTAGGATTGCGGGTTCTATACTTGAAAACATCAGGGTCTCTTTTGCAAGTTTACCAGCGAACCGGTACGTTCTAATCTAAGCCATCCGTTTTAGATCTGACGGTCCAGATCAGTCGGGGGAGGGGACGGGCGGCGCTCCGGCCGGTTTGAAACCGACGGCGATCCTCCGCGGTGGCGCCATGGCCGGAGCATCGCCGGAGTTGGCATCCCGGCGATTTTGACCACCAAACGACACGCAACCGGTACCAACAGAAAGAGGACCTCGACGCGAACTCACCCGCGTAGAAGATAGGACCGGAGGATGGGCTGAGGGCGGTGGTTAGCTCGGGATGGCGGCGGTGGAGCTCGAGCTCGCGGTGACACCCTCCCGAGACCCTCCACTGCTTCGAAACGGCCGAGATAGGATCGACGAGGGTGCGGCTCGGCTTTTATAGCCCAAGGAAGCAACGGGTTAGGAAAGGGGAAGGATTAGATGGCGGTTTTGAGCTCCCGTATCCGATGGGAAAAAGGAAGGCGGCGGCGGCGTTTTGGAAAGCTCGGGAGGAAGAAGATGGAAAGGGGAGACAGTCGCTGACAAGCGGGTCCCACTTGTCGGCGACTCAGAGCGGGGAACGGCCGCGCGCGCGCAAGACGGGCCGGCTTGCTGGGCTCGGGCTCGGCCCAGGAGAAGAAGGCGGCGCGGGAGAAAATGGGCCGGCTGCAGCTGCGGTAGGAGAAGCGGCCCGGGAAGAAAGAATTCCTTTTCTTTTTCTTTTCCGAATTTTCAAATCCATTTTTCAAATGATTTTCAAATCAAATTTGAATTTGATTCAAACCACTCAACACAAAACTCCAAATGCAGCAGCATGAATGCTCAATCATGTTTCTACCCTTATATTTGATTTTAAATTTATAAAATTATTCTTATTCTATAATTGCATGCTTCACCAAAATAAATATAAAAATCACATTTTCCCTATTTTTCTTTTCTTCAAATTTTAGGGTGTTACAGCTACCATCATTGTGTCTTCTTTGATACCGCTAAACAGGTTAGTAAAGCACTAAGGTATGTTTGCGAATGCATACCATATGGATGAATCCAGTTTCTTCCATCTTACTTCTATTACCCTGCTTTCTCATGCTAGAAGTATGTGTACTATCCAAACTATGATTCATAATTAAGCAATGGTTTTTATTTACTGCCTTTCTATTTCCATGAAAAAATCAGCAACTGACTTTTAAGAAATTTTTGCAGCAACGCGCGGGAAACCACCTAGTATATAATTATTATTGCAACTATTTTGGTTCGAGAAGATAGAGTAGTAAAGGGAGAGAACATCCTCCATGAGCTTGATAGCATACATCTTGTCACAAAGATACACATCAGATTTCAAGTTCTCGATCATCAAGACTATATATGGATGCTTGCAGAGGATAGCACACAACATTTGTATTTCGCATAGATACGCTTGAATCTTATCATCATCTTCACTCTGTATAATTTCACACAGGGCTGTCTCCGGGTATAGTAAGAAGTGCAAGATCCATATATAGACATTACTGGGGAGATTTCACGTTAGGACACTACAGCACGTCCCATTATAGGAGGTGATTACAAATGCCTCCAAAAATGGTCAAAACGCCATAAAAAACCTTTTGAGGCATTTTTTAAAACGCCGTCTAAAACATGGAAGTAAAAGGTCTTTTGAGGCGTTTTTCCAAAATGCCTTTTAATATCAACATATAAAGGCATTTTTTGAATGCCTAAAATAGTATTTAGAGGCATTTTGTATGACGCCTTCAAACATTAATGGAGGCATTATGAGAAATGCCTCCAAAATCAAGGCACATTAACAACGAGAGCACACGTTAACATTGGCTACATCCAAACTTTAAAAATTTCATATAGACATAATTTTTCATCTCCAAATATCCATAAGATAGAAAAGTAAAGATGATCCTCACTACAGTTGTTTAGGTTCATTCCTAGGTGACGATCCTCAGTACTATTGTTTAGGTTCTCAATCCTAAATGACACAGGTTTTCTACACCCTTTAAGAGATAAAAGCACGACAAGCGTACATCAAAACATTATACATATGCAAGTATAAATCCAACTGAATAGATATCGCCTCATTGCCAGCCTTCCTACTGTCTTCACTTAGCGATTGCTCCTGTTTGCATCAAAGAAACATGTCCCAATAAGTATTAGTGCTTAGTACAAGAGATCTTTAGAAGTATAACTGAGAGCTAAGACTTCAGGTAATAAGCACACTTGCATGTATTTTGCAATAAGAATAACCCTTCTGTTAAAAATCTCTGGGAACACTACTAGTATCAAACAGCGAATGCAGCACAGGAAAACTGAAAATTGGCTCAGAAGTTACAACAATATTACTGACTATAGGAAATACATAATGATGTGTGCATTTTCTCAGCCATTCTGATAGATCAGTTATTATTTACATAATATGGAAGAATGGTTTCCAGCTCAAATTTGAGCATCACAGAGCATCAAAAGAAACATTATTTACACTATAAACAGCCACCGAGAAGATTCACTGTGAACATCTAAGATATAAAACTGTGCATGAATCCTATCATGGAAAACAAAAGACAAGAGCATGACCACTATAGAAGCAATGACTCAGCTACTATAAGAGGATTATGCACTCAGCTATTTGTCCAGCCACTGTCACTGCTAATATGAGGCCAAGCTATTTCTCAAAAGCATAAAAAATATCCAATTTAAATACCCAAGGGATCTGGTTATCACAAGATAATCCATAAGCTTGTGGATCTGGTAAGCTCACACTACTGGAGGTGGCGGCTTTGCCGAGGGCTCCAGGCTCTCGGCAAAGCCTCTCAGACCCTCGGCAAAGGCTTTGCCGAGAGCAGCTCTCGGCAAAGCTGCCTCGGCAAAAAACCGATCGGCAAAGCCTTCTTTGCCGAGAGCCGTTTATCGGGCTCTCGGCAAAGCCTTTGCCGAGAGCCAACGCGGCCCTCGGCAAAGAAAAGGCGCCGTTAACGGGCCCGCTTTCTTTGCCGAGAGCCCATTTGGCCAGCTCTCGGCAAAGAGTTTTATTTTTTTAAAAAAAAATCTTTGCCGAGAGCCAGTGTGTCCAGGCTCTCGGCAAACATTTTTCTATTTTTTTTAAAAAAATATTTGCCGAGAGCCTGGCCAGACCGGCTCTCGGCAAAGAGTTTTCCAAAAAAAATTCTTTGCCGAGAGCCAGTCTGGCCAGGCTCTCGGCAAACTTTTTTTTAAAAAAAGAAAAATGTTTGCCGAGAGCCGGCTCTCGGCAAACATTTAAAAAAAATGTTTGCCGAGAGCCAGTATGGCCAGGCTCTCGGCAAAGCCTGTCCTTTGCCGAGTGCAACGGTCATTGCCCTCGGCAAAGCTGGGAAATGTGTATTTTTGCAGCCATGTTTCCCAGCTTTGCCGAGTCCACTGACCATTGCACTCGGCAAAGGTAGCCTTTGCCGAGAGCAACCCTCGGCAAAGTGAAAAATTTTGGTTTTTTATTTTGATTTTCCACTTCATTACACATATAAATCGCATTCATCACGCAATAACACATTCATCACAAATAAATCACATTTATCACATATGAATCACATTCATCACGTATAAACACATACATCACATGTACATATCACATTCATCACATACACCACGCATATAGCACATTCATCACAATATTTGAACTAAACGAAAGTTAACCATTACAAGTTATCATCGAAACATAATAAGTTTTCATTCTAAAGTTCACAATCTACTAGAGACGACATTTTAAACATAGTCATGGCCAACCTTGCCCTGGCCACCCCGGAGAAGGAGTCCCGCCTTGACCCCCGGGCGTGTTCCATCCAGGCGCTTGCGGGTTGTTCGAACCCGCCGACGGAGGCTGCAAAAATTAGATGTCTATGTCAGACAAGCAAATGCAGAAACAAAACACTGAGGAATCGATACTCACAGGAGTAGAATCCGCGTTCTGAGACGGCGGTGGAGGAGCCATGAGCGCCGTGGGCACTTGCATGCCCTGGGAGGCCATGAACGTGATGAGATCTTGCATCTGCTTAGCTTGGGCCTCCAACCGGGCCTCCATCTGGGACCGCATCTGGGACTCGGCGAGCTTGCGCTCCTCCCTTTCTCTTTCCAGGCGGGCCTGCGATAATACAAAGGGAATGTTAGAACAATGCAAACATTTAAACATCAATGTACGACGAGTAAAACAAAAATAACCTCGAGCTCGGCGACCCGCGACTGCGAAGGCGACGGGCGTGGGCGTATGGGGACGCTCCCGCTCGTGGTCTGTGCTCGGAGCTGGGACAGAGTGGGAGTGGAGGACGAGTCGATGACGCCGTCGCCAAGCCAAACCCGCCCGTGCTTCTTCCCTCCTCCGACCCTCATCACGAGGCTTCCGTCCAGGTCCTCGCTGGCCGGATCAAAGTCGGCCCCATGGACCTTCCTTGCCGCCTCTGTGTAGTCAGTGAGGCGGGTGTGGACGCTGGAGTTGGAGTATGCCTCGGGGGGGTCGTCGAGGTTGAAGGAGGTCTCCGGTGCGGTGGCCTTGCCCTTGTGGGACATGGCGTATGCCATGAACGTGGTGCAAGGCTGGCCACCGTGTGACGCCGTCTGCGAGGAAGACAACAAGATGATTAGTAATTAGGCAACATTTGAGCGTTACAATACATAAAGTGTTTCACGTACCCAAGCTTGTGCGTACTCGGCTAGGTTGCGGTTGCCCTGGTGGTGTGGTACACCTGGCATCTGCAGACGCGCCTCCCGGGCCTCGGCGTGCTGGGCGGTCCACTCTTCAGAGAGCCACCAGTCCACGATCATCTCCCAGCACTCGGGAAACGACTGGCACCATTGGGGGACCATCTGCACATCATCAAGTATTTCACATATAAGCGTTAGATGAAATGAGCATAGCTTAATCTCAAAAGGAATCACTTACCTGAATGTACTGCGCCCGGCTCAGCGTCATGCCTCTCGCCTCGACCTTCGAGACCCTCCGTCCTTCAACCGTGGCGTTGTAGTTGACGATGGCCTGAATTCTCGCCTCGTAGATGATGTCGGTGACGAGCTTCCTGCAGGACCTTGTACTCACCACCTCCGCCTCGGCCTCCTTCCCCTGCTCACACCTATAGAAGTCCTGCATACAGATGCAATACAAACTCTAAGAAATTCAAGAAAAGTACGATGAATGCGATGTTGTGTGACAAAGACTTAACCACAGCTCCGCTCTGACCCTCGCCGCCTTGTTTGGGTAGTTCGGGTCTGGGACGACGGTGTAGTGGTCAAATGTATAGGCCGGCTCTCTCTTCCCAGCATACTGTACTATGCCGGGGTAGTGCTCGCGGCACAGGAGACCCAGGATGCCATTGGGTTTGCGGCCGCGACCCTCCACAAACTCCCAATGCCTGCACAAGTGATACAGAAAGATTATTAGTTTCTATTTCAATTTTAAACATATCATATGAACGAGTAGTTAAAACATGTACCTTTGTCCAACGGGGCGGATCACTGGACGTTGGTGAAGTGGTATCGGTCGGGCCGGGAGGCTGGCGGGACCTCGCAAGTAGGGTGTGGACCCCCCTGAGGCAGCCGAACCCTCGTTTGCCTCGGCCGACGGCTCACCCTCCTGCTCGGGGTCCTCCTGCACCTCGTCCTCCGGTGGAGTCTGCTCCCTCCGGCGGCGACTCCTCCTTTGCCGAGATGGCCCGTCGTCCTGCGAGGCCCGGTACAGGGAGCTCATCGACCTCTGACGTCCGCCTGGCATCTTGGCTCGACCTCCTGCATTTAAACAGAACAAACAATATTGTATTAGAAATAACATAATGAAATATATGCAAAATAAATAAAACCCTAGATCCTAAGAAAAAACATAACAGGAGTAGAATATAACATAATATTACGTGAATTAGAAATAATCTGCATCATCGGGATTAGCCGGAGCATAAGTGTCATCATCGCTGTCAACCATGTCTAAGTATTCCTCAGTATCCAAAGACGGGAGGTTGTTTTCATTTGCTTCGCCTAAAAGGAATCGTTCTAGCATTTGTATGTCCTTCTCATTTACCACCTCATCCCCAGCGTCCTCGTCATCATTCTCTACTTCCATTTCCATCGCTTCGGTTAAGTCTATCGTGAACGTCCCTTGTAGCCCAGCTTCTTGAAAGAACTCCCCATCATACGTGTTTGTGTTGAAGTTATAATCCTCATCGTTGGGGAGAGGTAGTTTAGCATGTGGCGATATCTTGTGCACAATATACCAACCCAAGATATGCTCTTTGCTTTTGCACGCATATGGTGTGTAATAAACCTGCGTGGCCTGTTGAGCCACAATATACACATCGGCTCCTGGATAGACAGAATCCTGTCGAATTTCAACTAGGCCAAGATTTGGTGTGAGCCTCGTTACTCCAGGGTCGAACCAATGGCATTTGAATATTACAGGATTCAGAGGCTTGTCACCGTGAAATGAAAGTTCATATATTTCTTCAATTCTTCCATAGTAGTCACGGTTGTCATTGCCTGGAGTACAAACTCCGCTGTTTGTGGTTTTCCGGTTGGGCCGACTCTGCTCGTATATCGCTGTGTGGAAGCGATATCCATTCACGTCGTAACCGTTAAATGACTTGACCCTACGGTCAAAGCCGTTTGCAACCCGTCTCAGCTCTTGACTCATAGACGCATCGGTCTGAGCCTGCAAGGTGAAGCAAGGTATAACGTTATTAAGTCCGAACGTAGGAGCAAGTTGGAATATCGGACTAAGTATGACCTCAGTTGGACAGGACCTTCTGTCGGAACCAAGAAATGAAATCGGGCCTCCCTTGCCCCGCCCCGTTTGCAATTAGGGTTTCGGCTACCGGGTCAGAAGGAGGCCTTGGCCCATTCCAAACTGATGAAGAAATTCCCTGTACGGAAGAAAAACAAGGGTGTTTGATGCAGAATAGTGTCGGTGAATTGAATGAACATAGTTGAGAACTTACCCCATGTACGGCTGCACCTCATCAAGGTTGGTAAGCACGTATAGCATGATCTTTCGCCACTCTTCATAGTTCAACTGCTTAACTATGGATCCACTTGTCGCACCTTGCTGGCCTCGGAAAAGGCTAAGACTCGATTCATTTTCTCCAGCATTGTAACGAGGGGGTGCATTATGCACGCTAGGAAGGTTCTCGGAGTAGTATTGTTCAGTGAAGTTTGACACCTCCTCTAGAATGAATGCCTCTGCAATGGAAGCCTCAATTTTGGCTTTGTTTCTACATTTCTTGCGAAGAGTCTTAAGATTTCTCTCGACTGGATAGCACCAACGGCAATGCACAGGCCCTCCCATTCGAACCTCATTGGGGAGGTGTACGATCAAATGCAACATCGGAGTGAAGAAGCCTGGTGGAAAGATCTTCTCCAGCTTACAGATCAACACAGGTGCAGCTTTCTCCAAGTCAGCAATGATGGACCGAGATATCTCCTTGGCACAAAGTTGGCGGAACAAATAGCTCAACTCTGCCAGGACAACCCACATAGGCTCAGGAACATAGCCTCGAACCATCGCCGGAAGAAGGCGCTCGATCCATACGTGGAAGTCATGACTCTTCATTCCTAGGACTCGCAGACTAGATAAGTTGACTCCTCTCCTCAAATTCGCTGCATATCCATCAGGGAACGTCAATGTCTGGATCCATTGAAGTATTTCTTTCCTTTGTGGCCTGCTCAAGACGAAATCGGCCTTGGGCCGTGTCCATCTCCTGCCGGTTTAAGGAGACCGCATCTCTTGCTTTGGTCTATCGCACAAGAGTGCCAGGTCTAATCTAGCCTTAGGGTTGTCCTTGGACTTTTCAGTGTCCATGAGTGTTCCCCAAAGTGCCTCGGCGATGTTCTTTTCAGTGTGCATTACATCAATATTATGTGGCAGAAGAAGGTCATCGTAATAGGGGAGCCTTTCCAAGCCTGACTCAGGTTGAACTGGGACTTGAACCCCATCACACGGCCAATGGCATCCAGTTGAGAAACCGTTGTCCGATCATGAAGGGGTTTCTATGCTGAAGACATCATGTCGTAGAACGCCTTTGCGGTCTTCTCCATCTCCTCCTCCGTACGTCCTGCAGCATACTGTGCTTGTTGGAAATCATCTAACAGGTCTGCTACCCCAGCATCAGCATCAAAGTCCTGCAGACGTGGTCGCACCGCCTCCTCTCTCAAATGATGTACTTCACCATGGTAGATCCACCGGGTGTAGTCCGGCGTGAATCCATGGTTCAGAAGAAGTTTACCCATGTTCTGCTTGTCTTGCCTTCGCCGGTTCCCACATCTGCTGCACGGGCACAATACTTTCATCTCTCCTCGCCGAGCCGGGCCAAATGCATGGTTCAAGAAAGCATCTGCCTTGTGCAACCATTCATCACTGAAATCACTCTTGCTTCTGCGGCCCGAGTACATCCACTGACGGTCATCCATCCTACTGTCATCCATCCGATTACTTACATCTACATCCAAGTACTTACATCCTATTGTCATCTAATAGGCGAGGATAGGTCCTAATCCCACCCGCGGATGCGTAGACGAGGCTAGTTCCCATTTTCTGCCCCAACCCAAGATAGAATTTCGGCATCACCTCCCCGCTGTTCTCCCGATACACGTCCCTGTAGGGAGAGTGTGTATCCAGAGAACAACAGGGAGGTGATGCCGAAACTCCATCTCGAATCAAGGCAGACCATGGGAACTAGTCTCATCTACGCATCCGCGGGCTGTCCAAGTAACGTGGACAATCCGAAACAGATACAGTTATCGACATGCAGAGATCTGCATACCTTCAACCGTATCTCTTTCGGACGGGAGACGCCTAATTGGGTTCATGACCTACGACCCTTATCCGGGAGAAGAGGTTATTTATACCTAGGGTGGCGGCGGAGTCAGGCTAGCGACGCAGTGACGAGTCGGTGCTGTGGCAAGGCGAAGCGGTGCAGGCAGACCCACAGTGGACGATCCTGCAAATACACGGAAAAGACTCTTAAAATAATGGCACGCATGGGACCGCCGCACCATAAACCTAGCATCTCACATCGATTGACACTAATCCCAAGCATCCTGATCAGTGGATTGTCCGACCAAATGCCGAATTAGGCAGCACTAACCCTTCCATCACGACTAATGAAAAAAGAAAATCTTGATCGCAACGATTGGCAAATGTGTCATCTGAGGCCATTAACCTAGGCCAGACGCGCGCGAGCGATCCAAGAAAGGAAGGGGCAATTAATTAAGTGCAATGGCAACGGGAACCGGAACAGGGGCTGGGCAACAACCTGTGACTATTTCAGTTAGCTCAAAATTCTTCTTCCAAGTCTCGTTCCTTTCAATTACTTCAAGGTTAACCATTCAGCACACAGGACATAAGAGAAGGCCTGGTAATAAATAGACAGACACAATTAAGCTGCCTACAGGACCTGCCCTTGGTTATTACAGAATAGCAGTTAATAGGATGCCTCTACATTAAGCTGACATATCAAGACACAGTAATAATCCTAAAGAGTTCAGTTCTACTATTCCGAGAGTCTACTACGACTATCACAATTCACCGGATGAGGCCTGGTAATCAAAATTTTGGAATGCTTGTTAATCTTGAAAGCTCGGTCTTCAAAACTCCATTTTTTACCATTAGATTCTACAATGAAACGTTTACTGAATTTTTGGGAGAAGACACGCTTTGGACAGCTCACTTCAAATAAAACACAACTTTTCACACCATTATATGAGTAGTATGCCTAGCACATTGTGAATGCACAGTTCTCGAAAAAAATTACAGAAATTGATTATCTGGCAGCTTTCAGCATGTATATACATCTAAACCAACATTCATGGTCAGAGTTTCACAAGTTATTCCCTCTTAATAAAAAACATGCACCCCGGCACATGTTCGCGAAAAAAAATGAGTTTCACAAGTTATCAAAAGTGGAGGGAGAACTCACCTTTATCAAGTGCTTGTCGTTTTGAACAGCTCAGTGCTTAAAGCACAACTTTTGACATTAAATATTTATAGTATTGTGATTTGTGAAGGGAATGTTTTTCAAAAACAAGTGACAGGAATAATTATGATGTTTTCAGCTTAAGTCCTTGCTTAGTTTCTCCCCCCTAAAATATAGTCACTATCCCATAATACTTCCAGGACACCCTGTCCCTGTCAGGTTTTAACACAGAAATGTAACAGCGAACTTGAAGGATCATAGTAAGGTTTGTGCTAACTTCAGATGCATGTGCAAGCCAAATCAAATGCCCAGATCACAGTTCCATTGAACGGTGAAACAACAGTACAGTGGAAAAGTATTGATATTTTTTAAAACATCAAAGGGGACTGCCCCACCCATGCAAAAAAAAAAACTAACAGTTACCACCTTGGAAAACATTTTCCACTGCATGCCTAATGAAGCAACAGATTGAACTGACACCCTATAATAAGCCTCATTAACAACAAGGTCAAACAGGATGCAGTCACCAATCATCAGTTCATCACTAGTGAATATTTCTATAAGAACATTAAACCTTGGCAAAATATAGAACAGTAGTTCCCCATAAATAAAAATCATACGTTCAAGGATTGTGGCACTGCATAATCCACAGGCCAATATTTAATTCTCCATTTTGGACTTCGAGTCAACTGAGTTTCATTCAATCTAAAGCTCATATTATCAATTTATCATGTCTTCATGGCCACAATCACACAAGACCATCCCGAGAGAAGCAAGATCTAATTTTTCACAATCTAATTCTAGCCTAGATTTTTCCCAAGAGAAGCAGCCTATCAACCAATACATAACTCAACAAAACTGTAGCCAACTCAATTGTTAACAATGCCATTGTTGCAACAAAAATCTTGGCTGACTATATTTAGTGTAATTGTGTTTATGTTCAGCAATCTCAACCAGTGGACCAAATTATGCAATCAGCTCAGACACAATCCTAGCTAGCTAATTATTCATGATGGCAGTTTGTCAATTCAACTGCAGTGTAGAACTGTTAATACCATATGTCCATACATCAAGGAAAAACGATCCATGAAAGTGAGAAATATCATAAACACATATCAGGCACGAAGCAGGGTGGCGTCTAGACCCTAGTCATGGTTAAGCAGATGCTTGGATAGACTACACGGCAATTAGGTGCAAGCAGGATGGTAGCGCCCAGAATATAGTCAGACACTTTTTAGTAGCAACTTTAAACACCAAAAATTGACGACGGGGGCACGGCAAAGGCAGCGGAGTTACCCGTGGACGGCGGCGCTCCGTGGACGGCGGCGCTCTGGGCGAGGAAGCGGCCGGGCGGCCGGGCGAGGACGCGGCCGGGCGGCGCTCCGTGGACGGCGGCGCTCCGGTCTGCCACGCGGCCAGGCGGCGCTCCGTGGACGGCGGCGCTCCGGGCGAGGACGCGGCCGGGCGAGGACGCGACCGGGCGAGGACGCGGCCGGGCGGCGGCGCGGGGGCGGGGGCACGGCCTGGCGGGGGCGAGGGCGCGGGTGAGGGGCGGGTGCGGGGGCGAGAGAGGCGCGGCTGACTAGGGTGAGGGGCGCGCGGGTGGTGGTTTTGATTCAGATATCATCTTTGCCGAGAGCTAGATCAGGCGGCTCTCGGCAAAGAGGTTTTCTTTTTTTTTTGATTTTCTTTGCCGAGAGCCCGCAAACCCAGGCTCTCGGCAAAGAAAATAAAAAAAAATAAAAACTCTTTGCCGAGAGCCACCTGACCTAGCTCTCGGCAAAATATATATAATTTTTAAAAATTTCGTCCGGCGTTCTTTGCCGAGAGCCCCCAAGCCCAGGCTCTCGGCAAAGAGCCTCTTTGCCGAGAGCTTTAGGAGGCTCTCGGCAAAATATATATATATATTTTTGGATTTTTGCTCTCAATTTTTTCCTGCAGCCTTGATATAGTACTAGGTGGCCATGTTTGAAATTTGGTGTATTTTCCATTCTTCTTGCTATATTTCGCGCATTTTCTTTATTTTCTTGATTTTTTTCGCAAGACGCACATTTGAAGTGCAGGTGTATGAAATAATAAATCTCAGCGATTTAAAAAATGATATCATTCTTCCGAGAGTATTTCAACACCATATCTAGGGACAGACGCGGAAACTCGACCATCTCGTGCACGAGACATAGCGACCAAGTTGTGTAGGATTTGATTTAAAAATATATAAAATGCGAACGGAGTCGGAAAATCATGAAAATAGACGGAAGGCCTTGACACGATACGTAGAGTTTATGGAAACAATTTGGGAATGTTTGGAGCAAGTTGTGACACAAGATGGTTGAAACCCTGAGATCTCCGCATGCGATATCTTGTTATCACATGTGGAGATCTCAGGATTTCAACCATCTTGCGGCACAACTTGCTTCAAACATTTTCAAAATTTTTTTATAGCTTCTACATGCGATGTCAAGGCCTTCCGTCCATTTTCATGATTTTCCGACTTCGTTCACATTTTATATATTTTTAAATCAAATCTCACGCAACTTGGTCGCCATGTCGCGTGCACGAGATGGTCGAGTTTCCGCGTCTGTCCCTAGATACGGCATCGAAATACCGTCGGAAGAATGAATATAATTTTTTGAATCGCTGAGATTCATTATTTCATGCACCTGCAGTACAAATGTGCGTCTTGCGGAAAAAATCAAGAAAATGAAAAAAATACACGAAATATAGCAAGAGGGATGGAAAATACACCAAATTTCAAATCTTGGCTTCTAGTACTGTAGCAAGGCTGCACAAAAAATTTGGGACCAAAAATCCAAAAAAAAATATTTTGCCGAGAGCCTTGGTTGGGGCTCTCGGCAAAGAAAATATTTTGCCGAGAGCCTAACAGCAGGCTCTCGGCAAAGATGACGGCGTAAGGGTGCCGTTTGTGGGGTTACAGTTTTGCCGAGATTTTTTGTTTACCGAGAGTCGAGCTCTCGGCAAAGTTTGGCTTTGCCGAGAGCCAGTCTTTGCCGAGAGTCGAGCTCTCGGCAAAGCTTGTCTTTGCCGAGAGCCAATCTTTGCCGAGCGCAGGATCTCGGCAAAGGATTCTTTGCCGAGCGCCCGATATTTGACGCTCGGTAAAGCATATGACGCTCGACAAAGATACTGTTTCCGGTAGTGTCAGGCACATGTTAGACAGACTTGTCAAAAGCTATACATTCTATATGGCACAAAATCGATCATATATTGGTATATCGCTTTACCTCATGGGAAGCTAATGAATATCCTGAGCCAGTATATCTGCTACTGGGGATAACTCATCCTTTTCATGACCTCCAGGACAACCCATTTAAGCAATTTCTATTTGCAAGTTCAAATATCAGTAAAACCATCACTTCCAGAAAAATCAAGCATGGATCCTCATCTCCTATCTGCAATTACATTTTTTCATTTTAGCTTTGTTCAAGGCTCCCGCTGATTCCAATTGACTCAACAGCAAGCTTGTACCAATAAAACAGGTTGAAACTCCAAACAAATCATGCTCTTCTAAATTTGTGCAGATAAGAAAAGTTTGATTTGGACAATTGGCACAAAAAAAGTACCGATCTATACAAGTTATTGTACAATTCCTAGATAACTCTCTACACCAATGCAAAAAAATGTTTATTTATCTCAGAATTTGCATAAACCGTAGTTTATTATTTCTAATTCATTTGTGCAGATAAGAAAACGTTTGGTTACAAGTTATTGTACTACCTGTTGTGGCTCCAGGGAAAACACCAGGTCTTTTTCAGTACTCCCTGAAGTGTAAGCAAATCCATGTAGCAGAACTCCCTGAGCGCACCTGGTAAGAAAAAGGACAATCAGGAAATAAATTATTTATATTGCTTCCCTGCTAAGGATTCCATGGAGCAACTTAAGTATAGTCGGCAAACAGTACATGAGATTCAATATGCATTGTATTAAACATCAATACGATCAATTTTTTACAAAAAAAAGGTGTCAAGTTCATCCAGCAGATCCAGAATCCGAATGAGAACCCATGAGCTGATGGGATATATATAGATGTTCATGCCCCTACCTGATGCAGCCACCTTAGGAATGCCACACCAATAACACCAGAGCTCTTTTGGGTGAATTTTTTTTCGAAAGCGTACGCTGGACGTGCTTCATTAAGAGGAAAAGGAGTTTTCGTACACCAGTGGTCGCACCACACGGCGAGTTGCCGTGATGCACAGCCCACCCACACTAACACAGATCGCCGGCTCAAACGGCGGAGCTACAAAGTTGCATTGGACGTGAAACTAATTTTGCGACTAAAGCATGTGGCAGCCCATCCTAGCCGGCACCCACGAAGGGTGACGCCAAGCACTTGTAACCAGCCCCAATGTAGTCATCCAGCTCGTCGGCGACCGCACACAACACCTGCGACGTTGTCCTGGCGGTGTTGTTGAAGGTTCGGTTGCGTTCCTTCCGAATCGCCCAGGAGACCGAGAGGGCTAGAGAGTCGAATGTGCACCTGAACGTCCCTGGAACCTCTGCACGTGCACTCAACCACCAATCGGCGAGTGTGGAGGCAACGGCCGGTGCAAGGTGCTGAAGCCCCGCCCTGGCGAGCCCAAACCTCACACATAAAAGGGCACGAGGCCACCAGGTGATCCGTCGTCTCATCATCTTAGTCACAGAGTGCGTAGGTGGCATTTGGCTGCAACCCATGCCGCTTGCGACGGTCCGCAGTCCAGAGGCGGCCATGAAGGGCGAGCCAAAAGAAGAACTTAAGCTTTGGCGGCATGGCGGCCCGCCAAATGAGCCTGGCTCCTAGCAGAGAAGTCGTACCGATGAAGAATGCTCTATACGCTGATGATGCAAAGTAGGCGCCATTGGCGGTCCACTTCCACACGAAGGGGTTAGAGACCCACGGCGTCAGGTGGATGTTCTGCAAGGTGTCCCAAAGTTGGACGTACTCGCAGAGAACCGCCGCTGTGGGCGCAGCCGTGATGTCTCTGGTGAGTCTGGTCCATTAGTGGTCGGTGAGGGCATCCCTCACGGTGCGGTAGCGACCGCGGCGGGGCACCGACTAGAAGAGGCTTGGAGCGGAGCGGCAAATGGGGCCAGTCGGCAGCCACGAGTCCATCCAGAAACGAGCAGAGGCGCCATAACCGACCTGCACAGTCATGGATGCCCAGAACATGGAATCGACCATGCGTTCTAGTCACGACGGCAGGGACGACCAGATCGCGTCTGGCTGCATTCGGCGTAGCCATTCCGAGCGTAGCCACAGGGCAAAGCCGAGCACCCTAGGGTCTGGCAAGCCGAGTCCGCCGAGGTCTTTTGGGGAGCAGACGACCGGCCAGGCGACCTTGCATTTGCCGCCTGTGACCGATTCCGTTCTGGCACAAAGGAAAGCGCGTCTGCACTTGTTGATCGATCTCCTCAATTGCCTTGGCAGAGAGACAGTAGCAAATGGAGACATGGACGGGGATCGCTGACAGGGTAGCCTACGTCAGCGTGTCCCTGCCAGCGGTCATCAGCAGTCTTGCCTTCCAGGACGGGATCCGCGCAGCGATCTTGTCAATGAGGGTCTGCGCCTGCGCTCGGCCGAGTCTGGTGACAGAAAGTGGGGCACCCAAGTAAACGGTCGGGGATTCCAGCACCCGGCAAGGGAAAACCGCTAGCACCTCCTGGATCATCTCCTCAGAGCATCGGATTGGCGTCATCATACACTTGTCCAGGTTGGTCGAGAGGCCAGAAGACCCTGCGAAGAGGTCCAGCAGCTGTCTGATACAGGTGAAATCACGGGCCGACGGCGCAAGGAAGACGACGAGGTCGTCCACGTAGATGGAGGTGCAATGCTTGATTGTGTTCCCAGGCAGCGGCGTCAGTTCACTATGACGGTCGGCTTCGGAGATGAGTGCGTTGAGCACATCCATGACGATGACGAACAGTAGAGGTGATAGTGGGTCGCCCTGGCGCAGCCCGTGTGCATGGCAGATTCGTCGCCCGGGGCGGCCGTTCACAAGCACCTTGGTGCTGGCTGTGCCCAGAAGAGCTGACAACCAGTTGCACCAACGAAGCGGGAAGCCGAGATGTTCCAAGACCTGGAGAAGGAACGGCCACGCGACAGTGTCAAAGGCCTTTTGCCAGGTCCACCTTGAGGAGCACCGTGGGGTGATGACGAGCATGGAGCCATTGGCAAGTTAGCTAGACTGCCCTGAAGTTTTCGTGAATTTGCCACCCCCGTATAAAGCCGATTGGTTGATCCAAACAATCCTGGGCATGAACTGCGCTAGACGGAGAGCGAGGCCCTTGGTGATAAGTTTCCCGACTGAATGAGCTGATGGGTCTGTAGTCCTTGAGGTCATCAGGTGCAGCAAGACCATTATTGCCTCGTTAAGGAGATTGAGGCTTCTG
This sequence comes from Saccharum spontaneum, assembly GCA_022457205.1. Taxonomy (NCBI): domain Eukaryota; kingdom Viridiplantae; phylum Streptophyta; class Magnoliopsida; order Poales; family Poaceae; genus Saccharum; species Saccharum spontaneum. The sequence continues at coordinate 63,852,298 of CM039595.1, forward strand.
CAGTCCAATTCCCAGACGGCGTGGAACACCTGGACCATGGTTTTTTTTATCGGCCGAAATATCCCGATATTTCCGATATATCCTGTTTATCCATAGGTGCCGATAAAAAATAATCTATCTTTTTCGTATAAATTTTGTTTAAATTTATTTAAATTTACTTAAATTCAAATTAAATTTTATTTGAATTTAGTCCGATATTTCCGATATATCCTGTTTATCCTCTTTATCTATGACCCCCGATAAATTTTAATTTCCGAAAATGAAAACCTTGACCTGGACAACGTCAGGGCCAACGACACTCCAAACCACCTTGTAGAAGGCCCCGGAGAAGCCATCGGGGCCGGGCGCCCTGTCGGACAGAGTTTCACGACAGATCCTCACGACTTCATCAATCGTGAACCGAGCCGCCAGCTCTTGGAGGTCAAGGCGGCGGAGGCCGAGCGCTGCCAAGTCAATGCGATGCTAGCGTATGAACGCCTTGCCCAGGAGCTCGTTATAGTAGTCAAACACGATTCCCGTCCTTGCTTCCTCCTCGCTGAAGTTATTGTGGTTGATGGCAAACAGTTAGTTTTCCTTCTACGGTAGCAAGCTTGCAGGTGGAAATACTTTGTACATGCGTCACCATCCCGTAGGTTCCATGTTCAGGCACGTTGCCTTGCCATGGTGCATTCCAAAGATGCCAGACCGAGGATGTTAGCTTTGAGCTCGCGGCGGAGTTCGAGCTACCCAACCGACAGGAGGCGTGATTCTTCCGCGAGGTCCAGCTCGAAGACGACCGCCCTAGCCGCGGCGAGTTGCAGCCTGACGTTGCCCACGCAGGAGGCATGCCTACTCCTGAGCGCCTTCGCCAGTGCACGGAGCTTGTGATCAAGGCTCCGACAGGCGTCCAGGTCACCAAGCTGGGCGCCCCAGGCCGCGGTGACCACGTCCAAGAAACCCTCCACCCGCATCCAGTAGTTGTCGAAGTGGAACCGTGGCCGAGCCTAGGGTTCGGAATTGAGCACGAGGAGGAGGGGCGCGTGGTCAGAGCAATCCGAAGAGGGGCAACTCAGCTGATGGCAGGAGTACTGGTGAATCCACTCCAACGAGGCGAAGGCCCTGTCGAGACGCTCGAGTGTTGGGCAATCACGGGCGTTCGACCAAGTGAACAGTCAGCCCGACAGGTGTACCTCCACCAGTGACAAATCATCGAGGAGACCCTGAAAGCGCCGCATGGTGCCGGGGTGAAGTCTACTGTTGTTCTTGTCAGCCGCCGTATATATCATGTTGAAGTCGCCGCAGACCAGCCAAGGCCCCGGGCAGGACGAGCGGATGGCGCGAAGCTCAAACAGAAAGTTCGGCCTGTCTCTCCGCTCAGTTGGGCTGTACACATTGGTTAGCCACCAAGGGACAACAAGAGCGTGATTGAAAACGGTGCACAGAGGGTTGGGACACCGCCCAGAGGCCTACTTGCTCAGCAACACCTTCTTAGCCTGCTTCTCGGTCTGTGGGTCGCGGAAGGCGGATTTTGCGGTGAGGCGGTCGCTGCATCTCAGCACCCTGTCATCGTCGGCGATCCTGGAGGTGTGGGTGCGTGGTCCCGAGCGGAGGAGCGGCTCTTCTAGAGGCAGACGGAGGGAGTCCGCGAAGGACACAGGTTGCTGCACCGGCAACGCTGTGCCAGCGGCGACGATCGACGAGCTGGGGTAGACGGGCTCCATCAGGGGTGCATCGTCCCGCCGGGGTGCATCATCCACGGCCACGGTAGGTTCTGGGTGGGCCGTCGCGACAATTGTCATGCGCTGGGCCAACGCCAGGGGCGGCCCAGTACTGTGGCACTCCGGGCCGGAGAGGCAGGAGTCAATTTCCTCAACGACGCGACGACCCAGGATCAGTTACCTCGTGCTGCTCTTCCTTATTGCAATAAAAAAAGGTACTCATTTATTATCGTATTATGCATGAAGTCGCTGAAATTCAGTTTAGCCACAGTACTCTGTCATGAACCATGGTAGCCATTGATCAAGAAGAGAGAGAAAATTACAGACATTATTGGATAGAACTACTTGCATGCATGGTGACTATATGACATAAAACAAGGCATAGAAATTTTAATAGATATATTGCGAGGGGGAACGAACCTTTAGAAACACTGGGTCCAAGTGGAAGAGCATGCTCCAGTGTCCTCTTCGCATCTCTCAGTATCTGCGTCACTCCAGATAGAAATATTTATATATCAACTAAAAAGGCATCTACATTGGCAGGTCGGCTGATTGAGAAATATTGAGATCTTCCAAAGCCCTTTCTGACATTTTATTTCACTCCTTGTAACCTGCATAGATTATTGGCAGAAAAAAGGCACTTAAACGAATTTCAGTATGTTCCTAGCAGGTGAAAATTAAAATAGTAACAGGTGAAGATTAAAATAGTTAAAGAGTATCTCTGGTGTCAAGTGAAAAAACCTAGTGTAGTCAACCAGTCCATGGAACAATGATCAAGTGAAAAAACTACAGTGCAAAAACATAATTAATAATGGAAGATGAAATTCAGATGGTTCCACGAGATCAGTAATCATCCACACTTCCACAGCTAGTCAAGTTGCAACAGCACAATCTGACAAATGATAATCCAATCCAGTACAGTGTGGATACCTGTGAGCTCTCCCTACACAAAATTCCACAAGTGTTGGACGACCTAGTTTACAGTGACCGCCACACTCAAGAGACAGCCACAAATGCTTTTGGCAACTTATCAACAACGCGTCACAGGTAGAAGTGTAGAACCTAAGCAAACCACGCAGCACATAAATCCAGCAGTAATTGATTGATAAAGTGAAGAATTGGATTCAATCAGACCCCAGTCACAAAGTGTGCTGAGAAGTGAGACGCGTGTCGATTCTAATCGAAACGTGACACGACTCCTACGGAGGGAAAGCTGCTGTTACCCATCCCGTCGACAGCGATGGGGAAGGGCACAATCCGGCAGCTCTCCACTACCACCTGCAGTAGATCTACCATGGCAGAACAACACAATTTCCACGCCCGCCAGAATCGCTAACGAATTAACACATCGAAACAGGAATACCAGCCCACATCCGTGTGGCGGTAAATGCCGCCACGTGCAAGCGAAGCGCGTGATCACGATGAGCGATTGGGGCCTTAAGGGAAGGAGAGGGGTGGGGTTACCTATCACGAGGGCGCGCTGGTGATGTCGTCTGTTGTGTCTGGCTGGCTCCAAACATGAGGCAGCAGGGGTTGTCGGGGGAGGGAGGGGCAGCGGCATGACCAGGCAGGGTCAGGCCGCCGGCATTGGTAGGGGTGGGGCAGCGGCATGGGGAGGGCAGGGGCGGTGGCAGGCAGAGGCTGGGGAGGGGAGGGGAAGCATCGGGAGCAGGGCGGGATTTTCTTTTTTTTTCAAGTAGGGAGGTGTGCGGGAGAGGGGGGCGGCGAGTGGGCTGGTGGGGCCACATGTCGGCGCAAAGAATCGAAACGTGAAGCCTGAGCACCCCGGCTTCACAATAGAGGGGTGAAAGGCGTTTTAGGAAAATGCCTCCTATTGTTGCATGTAATTGAGGCATTTTTTACAAAAAAAAAGCCTTCAATTGTTGAAGGTAATTAAGGCGTTTTTTAATTTGGCCTTCAAAAATAGGCTTTCAGAGGCCTTTTAAAATAAATGCCTTTATGCAACAAGAAATTAAGGCACATTTAAGAAATGTATTTGACAAAACGCCTTCTATTAAGAGACACGTTGTAGTGGGACCTAAGAGCATCGGCAACATTCTTTCTTGAAAGCACCATGTAATAAATCCTCATTTGGAGAGCTATTCTAATAAAATCTGCTCTCTGTATATCTCCACCCTCCATTCACTTCTCTATATCTTGTATACACTTTGGAGATGTAGCTCTGCTCTCTATCTTTGCAAAGCAAGAAACTAGGAATAGCGGATGGCAATATTTGGAGATTAGTCGAAGATACTGTGAATTTTTGCATCGGAATCTTTATTTCTATCAATATGGAAGGATATAAAGAGACTCTTTGGAGTATGTTCTATGTAATTTGGGCTATGTAAAGGTACGCTAATGATGACATATCAGATGGCGAATTCAAAACAAGGCAACTTCCAGAACTGTTCGTTTTGTCTTGGTCCAGATTCTGTCCTGTATCTTACAACAACAACAAATGGCGGTACCAAAGGTTTAGAGGCTGGAGGCAGTGCCAAGTAGTAGGGGTTGGGCACTTAGAACCAATTACATTACATCGGTAATCTCCACTGAATAAGTTTTTCGGCTTCTGATGACGACATCTACGTCTATATGCTCAAGATTGGAAACGGGTTGTGCTTGATTAGATTTCTAAATATTTTGTGCCATCGTATTTGACAAGTTTTTTCGGGATCCAGAAGTTACTGTTGTCTTTTAATCTGTGTTATCTTGTGGTTGTCAGAGTGTCTCTATGGTCGTTCACTGTATATGCTGACGATCCTGATGACAGAATGATGACGATCCTGATGACCATATATATCATCTGTCTGTATGTGCTCAAGATCGATGCATATAACAGAATGTGTTTGGTAGACCTAAATATTATGCACATCGCTTTCCATAAGCAGCTGATGACAATCTACAAGTAGTACTTACTGTTGTCATTTAGCCATTGTCAGAGTCTTCCAAGTGGAAGATATCATAGTAATTTAGCCGGTAGATCTTCAACTATAAATAATTTTGCAAGTTTGAACATGACTGAAAGCCCATCCAGCAGCTCTTAATTAGAAATTTACTCAGGCTATGCATCGGTTATCAGTGTTCACGCTCAGTTCCATGGGTGCAATGCAAGTCCTAACATTACTCTTAATACTAGCCTCACTGTGCTGTTCGGCGGTGGCACCACCATCCGGCTACCGCTCCACGCTCACCCATATTGACTCCCATGGTGGCTTCACCAAGGCAGAACTCATGCGCCGCGCCGCGCACAGAAGCCACCACCGAGCCTCTACGATGCTGTCGCATTATTCCACAATGTCTACCAGCTCGAACGCCGGTCCCAGCAGGCTCCGCTCTGGCCAAGCCGAGTACCTGATGGAGCTCGCCATTGGGACGCCGCCGGTGCCATTCGTCGCCCTGGCCGACACCGGCAGCGACCTCACCTGGACACAGTGCAAGCCGTGCAAACTCTGCTTCCCGCAGGACACGCCCATCTACGACACGGCCACCTCGTCGAGCTTCTCCCCCGTGCCGTGCTCCAGCGCCACGTGCTTGCCCATCTGGAGCAGCCACTGCAGCACCCCTAGCACGCCATGCAGGTACCGCTACGCCTACGACGACGGCTCCTACTCCGCCGGCATCCTGGGCACGGAAACACTCACATTCGGGTCCAGCCCTGGTGTGCCCGGAGTCTCCGTGGGCGGCATCGCGTTTGGCTGCGGCGTCGACAACGGTGGCCTCTGGTACAATTCCACCGGATTAGTCGGCCTGGGGCGCGGGAGCCTGTCCCTCGTGGCGCAGCTTGGCGTTGGCAAGTTCTCCTACTGCCTCACCGACTTCTTCAACACCAGTCTGAGCAGCCCCGTGTTGTTCGGCTCCCTCGCCGAGCTGGCATCACCACCAAGTGCCGATGCTGCCGCCGTGCAGTCGACTTCCCTTGTGCAGAGCCTGCACTATCCATGGTTGTACTACGTCTCCCTCGAGGGCATATCGTTGGGCGACGCTCGCCTGCCGATCCCGAACGGCACCTTCGACCTGCACACCGACGGCTCCGGGGGCATGATAGTGGATTCGGGCACCATCTTCACGATCCTCGTGGAACCTGGTTTCAGGGTGGTGGTCGACCACGTGGCCGACGTGCTTGGCAAACCGGTGGTGAACGCCTCCAGCCTGGACAGCCCATGCTTTCCGGCTCCAGCAGGTGTGCGGCAGCTCCCGGACATGCCGGACATGGTGCTGCACTTCGCCGGTGGTGCGGATATGACTCTGCATAGGGACAACTACATGTCCTTTAACCTAGAGGAGTCGTCGTTCTGCTTGAACATTGCTGGGACCGAGTTGGGTTCTTTTTCCATTCTGGGAAATTTCCAGCAGCAGAATATACAGATGCTGTTTGACATCACCGTAGGGCAATTGTCGTTCATGCCCACCGACTGTAGTAAGCTCTGAAATCTGAAGAACGTCGGTTCCAAATCTGAGCAATCCTTTTACTTGCTATTACCACATTTGGATTTCCCTTGTGTAAAGATTATAATTGAATGCATGAGAAGTCAGAAACAAAGTACCCGTTGTTCGCAACCGCAAGCACATTTAAACAAGTTTTAACAATAGTTCTCTCTACAATTATCTGATTTGGTATGCTCTTCCACTAAACGGAAATTTGTATATAGCACCGATTTTGAAATTGATATGACATTGTTATAACTATCAGTAACGAAACATGTTTGTCACATCATTGATTGCATCAACTCTGAGGAACCATAGTGGATCTTGGAGCCATCTGATGTGAATAATTCTCTGTGGTAGATTTCAAAAGGATGTTTGGAAGGATTATTTAACAAAGTTTAGAAAATCATGAATTCAGTGAAAGATGAGATTCCTTAATATGCAGGATACATGAACCGCAAACGCCCCATAGTTGGACTGAACAGCATAGGGAAAGTCCTAGTGCAGCTAGCGGAGGTAGACAAGGTCCTGCATACCTGATGTAACCGAGTGAAGTAATCCTGATATGTTTTCCTTTATATGTTTAGAACTTATAGTCTATCAGTCTATTAACAATTTTGGTTCATATTTTTAATGTTAATAATATGTCTTTCATTCTTTTCTATTTATAACAATTAAGACTATGCCAATTTACACTTGATAGAAAGGTGTATGGCATTTACAACGCTTTGATATATACAATTTACAGCTAGAGTGTGCCATTTACGTACAAAGCTTTTATATATACCATACATATTTGTAATAGTATGAAGGTGTATATATATTAATAGAAATAGTATGCGTCAAAACTACTAATACGTCAAGCAACTGGAATCAACGTTTTAATGAAAACAAGTTATCTATACAACGTATATAGAAGGAGGCAACTAGCAATCATTAAGTGCTATAAAGCTGCGACCATAGCGAGCCACATAATCCATAAAACCGTGTCCATTCATTTGATCTTAAGCCAATGTCCAATCCTAACCATTCGTTTCTCATGGATACCCTTACTCCCACTTCAAAACACCCAAGAAACTAGCCATTTTATTTGTCAGTTTTCAAGCAAGCATTCAATTCAATGGATGCAGTGTGGGCGTATGAAGGATTCCTTTCTTTATGTATGTGTGCTTCCATGGTAACAAGTATCTGCCCAAACATTCATCAAGTCCTAGCATAATTGCATGTGTTGTGAGACTTAGCTTTTCTTCTTCCAACAAGTATTGGATATGTTTGTTGCCTCATTATCTTCTGCCATAAAAATCCCTCGATCAAGTGAGCGGTCGCAATCAAACATATTTAATGCAGGCATGCCTGGTATTCACCTATTGAGACATCAAAAGTCTTCCCTGATTTATCCCCTAGCTAGCTCGCACTCTTTCACAATGTCTAGCAAGATGAAAGCCGCCGTCGGTTCACTCCCTAATCATCAACATGACCGCTGCTGCACCTATGCAAGGTATGAGGCTGCATAGGGACTACTACATGTCCTTTGACCCGGAGTCGTCATCGTTCTGCTTGAACATTGTTGGGGTAGATCCGCCTTATGGTTCCGTGCTGGACAACTTCCAGGAGCAGAATATACAGATGCTGTTTGACATCACGGTAGGGCAATTGTCATTCGTGCCCACCGACTGTAGTAAGCTCTGAAATCTGAAGCATGTTGTATTATTACTCCATCTGTTTCATTCTATAGGACGCTTTATTTTTACTTATATAACTTTTGCTATGCAGCTACATATATATTATGTCTAGATAAAAAGTAGAAAAGCTAGAATAATGTCTAATATTTTAGGAATGGAGAGAGTAGGTAATTCTCCCCACTTTGCCGTCGGACGTGAGGACAAAAAATCATAACAAGAACTAAATCTGGAGTGAGGATGGGCATATATATTAGGTCGGCACACCTCATCCCCTATATCACAGCTGCGCGCACCACCGCCAAAGCAGGCCACAAGAGGCTCATGCGACAGCAGGGCTACTTTCTCCTAGGGCTTCTCCTTCCAGATTTCTCTGGAGCAATGTCCTCCGTGCTTGTGGCCTTTGGTGGCGACAGCTCCTGGTCCTAGGCAGGTGGCTGAATTTGGCATCAACATGCCCAAATCAAGAACTCCCGGTATGTGTGGTGGTTCGCGTTCATATCTGCCTAGGGACCGAAACAGGAAGGGCGAATAAGCGGCGCGAGTGACGTCTTCCACGTGTACGTGGGCGTTCGTTGTCTACTCTTTGGATGAAGCAATATCGGCTTTATGCCTCCCATGCCATCCAATGTCGATTTATTTGGGGGGAGGTGGTGCTAGAGCATCTCAGGTTGATACCATTTGTGACTAGTTGGTCCATGATCCGACACCTCAACTGCTATATTCACTGACCTCCCTGGCCATCTGTCTCACAATTTGGACGAAGGTCGATCCAATCTTGGGGCAGTTGGAGCCAATTCTCCTAAGCCCAGATATGCTTGGTGGTGGTGCATAGGCGTCTAAGCTCGAATCTGCTTGGTGGTGATTCTTAAGTGTCATGTGATGGCTTTGGCGAGCGTTACGGATAATGGGTCATCATGGTGCTATAGGGTTGCAACTCCATGGCCCCGAGTGAGGTGCAACACTCTCATGGTAATGCTTGTTGACTGTTTCTTCATGTGAATAATAGGTGGTGGGTTTCTTTGGAGGTGCTCACAAAACCCTTGATGTTGTTCCTACCGAAATTGACAACAATAATGGCTTTAGACCCCAATTCCCTTCTAGCTAGAAGTTTTTTGATGGCACTCACAACCCTCATCCACTGATGTCCAGGAGAAAACCTTGCCTTGGATTTCTAGTTGTGCAGCGTTGGCCACTCTCATCATTTCCCTCCTAGAGGGTGTCGCCACTCGGATGCCCATCTTCAGGAAACATCAATCGCCAGAAGGTCAATCTTTGAACTTGTGGAAGACATGCTGTATGTTTTCTTCACTAGGGGAAGATATTCACTTGTAGGAGGCACAATGATGTTTGGAATTGTGCAGCAAGTTTGGATGGCAAAGTCATATTAGTGTAGGGACCTAAGTTTTGTTACTTTGTTTTTTTTACCTTAACTTTGTATCTAGACGAAAGTCACTTCTTTTCTCTCCTCTTAAAAATGTTGCCTTGACATCAAATTAAAAATGCTAATGTGACAGTCTATTAGATACTGATGAAACTCCCACTGAGGCTGGCCTAAAAAAAAGTTGGGATTGTAGTGTGAGTAATAGTAGAAGGATCAGCCAACATCAAGAGGAACAGTCTCAGTGCCTAGGTCCCCTAGGCTACTCTGAGTTAGTTTCTCTTGGTGGTGGTCGCTAGATTTCCTCGTCCCTTTCTCTGATCTCCCAGTGATCTTTGCCGGTCGATTAAGGCTCATGTCTAGATTCCCTGTCTCCAGATCTGGTGCTTCTTAGATCGATGTTTCCCAATTCCTGCAGTGTCCACGTTTCAAACCAAAACCTTAGTTCATGCTAGCCATACTCTTTCAAAGTTGCAGCCGCTGCCATCATCCACTATTTCCCTTGATCCGGTTGAGGTTTCCACCATGGAAGGGATGGAGGGATGGATGAAGAATTTGAAACTGTCGGAGGCCAAGAAGAGGCGTGTCCGCTTTCGTGGAGAGGAGGGGAGGCAGGGCATAGCTTCTCCAAAAGCTTTTGGAAAACTGCTCTCGGAGAAGGAGGCTAGGGTGGATGTGGTGGGGCAGGCGGTACGATGGATTTGGTGCCCAATGAAGGGGATCAAGTGCAAGGAGCTGGGAGACAATACATCCTGTTCACTGCCTCTTGAAACCAATTTCCAGAGGCAGCTCTTTTACATGATCCGCCAATGGAAAAGCATTTACACTGGCAGTTGGCTTAAACCAAGTGCCTTGTAAATGCGTTTATACTGGAAGTTGGCTTAGGTGAACCGTCAATGTAAATCTATTTTACACTAGCAGTTGTCTTAAGAAAATCGCAAGTGTAAATGGATTAACACTAGCACATCTGAAGAAGACGCCTGTGAAGATCGTGATTTTCACTGACCTTTCACACAGACGGATGCCTGAAACGCCAACGAAAATGCTTCTGGAACTGCCCGTGCTAAGCTTTGATGTATAGTCAATGATAAGCTCCTAGTTGATGGATTTTCCACAAAATAATGAGATTATTATAATTGTAAGCCTGCTTTTTCTACTGTCTAACGTGACGAATTGGACAACTCAATTTACATTTCTGTAACTAATATTAAAGAGGCAAAATTTCTCTCCACCCATTTTCTAGTCTGGCCCTCCCTAACTAACTCTATGAATGTGCAAACTGTCTAGAAGTCTTCCATATTATATATATGCACATAGATAAGGTAACCTGGATAGCTATGAATTTTAATAATCCAAATAAATCTCTTTGATCCTAAACAACCTGAATAGGAATCCTAATTAAAATAGAAGGATAAAAATAGGAATTAGACAAAGCTTATCATAATATCAAACCACGAAGAGTTTTAGGTTGTGGTCCTTTCTATTTTTGTTTTTCTATTTCATTATTAGCGTGAGAAGTTTCTTTGTAATTATCTCTTTTTTTGTCTGCTTTACCGTATCCAATTGGCTTGCTTTTTTTCACGGTCCCCTTTTTCCACATCTGATTGCATCTGTCATTAACTTCCGATTGATTTTTTCCATCTTTTTTTCTTTTTTAACATATAAATATTAAAAACAAACAATACATATAATAATAATAATAGTATCAGAAATTCAAATTCATCTCTTCCTTAAAAAATAGAGATTTACACCACTAAAGTTATTGATGCAATTTTGATTAGAACAAACTTATCTTATTATAGTCTGATTTAGCCGATGATCCAACTAATCAAATCATGAACTACAATCTAGAGCAGTTTGTTGTCCATATCAGCCTAAATAAATTTGTCTAATATGCATGTACCAATGTAATATTAGAGTGATGATATAAAATTAATATTATATGTCATAGTTATCATAAAATTATAGCTTTAAAATTTTATAGAGAGAACGTTCTCGTTTCCATGAATATTTGATAGCTTTTTTCTTCCATTGCAACGCACGGGTATGTTTGCTAGTTGATTCTAAAGGCACAAATGTACATGTTCCATAGGTATGAGTATGCATGATCGAGGTTACAAAAAAGTCATTCACTACTAAAAAATGATTTGTAACAACGCCTCTTTTTTTAAAGGGGCGGCTCTATATTCAGTCGCCCCTACAAATGGTTCCTAAACCAATGATCCCTATAAATCCATTTGTAGCGGTTGTTGGTGTTATGAGCTGCCACTACAAATGGCCCTATTTGTAGGGGCGGCTCGCCCTATTTGTAGGATTTATAAGGGTAGCTGGATATAGAGCCACCCCTACAAATAGAAGCCGAATAGTGAAAATTAAGTACAAGAATTCAAATTTTCAAACGACATCAGATGAAGAAATGAATAAAATAAAAGTTATAGAACTTTGTAGTTGACAACTTTTTCATTTAAAATTATTTTATCAAGAAAAACTACGTTTGAATTTCTCAACTTTCAAATTCGAATTTTTCAAACGACCTTGAATGGAGAAATAACCAAAACAAAAATTATAAATTCCAAAAAGTTATACAACTTTGTAGTAGACAATTTTTTTCATTTAAAATCATCTTGTCACGGAAAACTATGATTGAATTTGTCATATTTAAAATTTGAATTTTTCAAATGATCTCAAATGGGAAACAACAAAAATAAGAGTTGTAGATCTCGAAAAATTATGCAACTTTGTAGTTGACAAGTTTTCTATTGAAATCATATAGTTAAGGATAACTACATCTAAATTTCCAACTTTTGAAATTCAAAATTTTCAAACAGCCTCAGACGGAGAAACAGCAAAAACAAAAGTTGTAGATCTCGAAAAGTTATGCAACTTTATAATGGAAAACTTTTCATTTGAATTTGTTTAGAATCCGAAACACTCATTTCAAGTTCGATTCAGCATAATATGAGTAGAAAGAATATCTGAGATGGACACAAGTGAGTGTAGGGTGGAGTAGTTATAGAAGGGAACACGTGAGCCTGAGGCCGCGGGTTCGAACCCTGGCAACCGTGAAGCACGTGATTTTCACGCGATAAAATATGCGACTTGCAAGTAGGGGCGGCAGTGCAACCGCCCATACAAATCATTGATTTGTAGCCACACCTGAGTAGAGGATGGCACCTCCAACAAAAGGCTGTGTAGTAGTGATTATGTCCCCTTGAGAGCGATTGTGGAGCGCGTTTAGGAGGATATAAGTCCATTCCCAAATGAATTAGAGGACATGACAGTAGGGCACAGTTTTTTAAAATATATCTCTGAGCCGTAAGTTAGCTAGATGACTGCTCAACAAGTCATACATCCTATCGCAACACACATGCATGTTTCGGCCTGGTTTGGTAGCGCTTCCAGAGTGGCTCTGGGAGCTGTTTTGCGACTTTATCGACCAAACGGGTCCCAAGAAGGCAGCTCCATGAAAGAAGTTCCATAGATTGCGCTGAGAGAGAGAGCGGAAAAGGGAGACGAAGCTGAAAAATCGAGCTTTCCTCGGCTCCGAGCGGAAAATCGGCATGAGCACGTGCACGCGCGGTGAAGACAACATCGTCGCCGGACACGGAGAAGGAGAGCTGCCAGGGCGAGCGTGGGTACGGCCACTGGGGACAAAGGAGCTACCGGGCTGGGGGCGCATGGCCGTGGCCGCGCTCTACCGCTTGGTGCCGGCGCGCAAAGCTTGGATGGAGCCCTCAGTGACACGAGCTTCGGGACACACTACTACATAAATGATTTTGCAAGACGGTGTCCTTTTATTAGCGTAGCCGGTCACAAAATCCAACCGCCGCGGTTAATGCCAGTGATTAACAGAGGCGGGCATTTTTATTTACCAAGGCAGGCACCGAAAATAGATTTACAAAGGCGGGCGCCTTAAGACAACCGCCTCCAAAAATGGCCTATTTTTTGGAGGCGGTCGTCTTATGATGCCCAACTCCGTAAATCCATTTTCAGAGGCAGGCACACTATAAGGCCCGCCTCCAAAAAGGTCGAGGCCCAACAAGCCCAGCAAGGCCCGATAGCCGTCTCCAGCTATTAATATAGAGACTTAGGGTTTCTTGACTCCCCCTTCTCTCTCTCACCGCCTCCCTTTGAGACGGCGCGCCTCCCTCCGAGTCGACCCTGCGTGACCCTCTCCGAGACCACGTGCCTTCCTCCCCACTCCAGCCTACCTCCCCCGGCCCTCTCCACTCCAGCCTCCCACTCCATCTCCCTCTCCACTCCGGCATCCCTCTCCCTCTCGCGCTGGCGCACAGGGTGGCCACACCTAGTGGCGGAGCTGGCACTCCTCCCCCACCCTAGTAGTAGTGGCGGCGCTCCTCTTCAACCCTAGCAGCAGTGGCAGCGTTGGAGCGGGGCCTCCGGCGGTGGCGCAATGGATTCTGCCTCGGGGCTCGCAAATCCGGTGGATCCGCCCTCAGGGCTCATAGATATGGCGAGCTCACGAGTGTGCCTACCCTCCGGTGGCGGATCGAGGGCTGGCGTGGGCGAGGTGGGGGTGGTCCTCTTCATCAGGTGTCGATCCGGCGGCTACGGCAGCATGCGACGATGAGCGGCCCAATCCTGCTACGAGAGGCCAGATCCAGCAGCGGGCGGCCCCATCCCAGCATGCACCGGCGAACAGCTAGCGGCGGCGGCGGTGACGGCCGGTGGACGGGCTCAGCGGGCCCGTGGATGGGCTCGATGGGCCTGTCCACAGTTTTTTCTTTTTTTTGTTTTTTTGTGTTTGATTTACGGAGGCGGACAAAGCAACGGCCTCCATAGGTCACGGATTAACCGTGACCTTTGATTGGAGGCGGTTGCAATGTCCACCTCCAAAAATAAAAAATGCCCATCTCTAATAAATATTTTGTAGTAGTTACACAGACGTGAAGAACGAATTGAACCAGTGATGTGTTTATTTTTTTATTTTTTTATTTTTTAACATGGAAGAAACTCCATTACTCAAAACCTGATGCCAAATCGTTGGCCACCAGAACATTTATACAAAGTGGAATACTATCCATAATCGGATTGGGACCCGGACATAACTTCGCCCCAAGGGCAGCTAGACTGTGAGCAACAAGATTACAAACGGGATTTATGCGCTAGATAAAACTAGAAAAGTTGATATGTTTCACTCCTTCAGCTCCCATAGAGACATGTCTATTGTTGGGAGGAGGAGGGAGAGAGAGAAGAGACGAGGAGAAAATAAAATAAAGGAAGAAAGAGAAAGAAAATAAATAAAGGAACAAAATAGAACAAAAAAGAAAAGGGCATGAGGGTCATTTTATCCTTTTTATTTATTGGTGAAGTTGTTTTACCAAACGGTCCATAAAAGTGCTTCAGATCTCCTGTCTGTACTGAACCAAACAGGCCCTTCCTATGTGCCATACTTCAGACTTCAAAGCTTACTACAGTCGGTGGGCACGAATGACAACTGCCCTATGGTGATGTCGAACAGCATCTGTATATTCTGCTGCTGGAAATTGCCCAGCACTGAACCATAACGCGACGCTGACCCAGCTATGTTCAAGCAGAACGACGACGACTCCTGATCAAAGGACATGTAGTTGTCTCTATGCAGCCTCATATCTGCACCGCCGGCGAAGTGCAGCACTATGTCCGGCATGTCCGGGAGCTGCCGCTCACCGGCCAGAGCAGGAAAGCATGGGCTGTCCAGGCTGGAGGCGTTCACCACCGGCTGGCCGAGAATGTCGGCCACGTGGTCGACCACCACCCTGAAACCAGGTTCCACGAGGATCGTAAAGATGGTGCCGGAATCCACGATCATGCCGCCGGAGCCGTCGGCGCGCAGGTCGAAGGTGCCGTTCGGGATGGGCAGGCGAGCATCTCCGAGCGATATGCCCTCGAGGGAGACGTAGTACCTCGACGGGCTGAACGGGCTCTGCAGGAGCGGCGTCGACTGCACGGCGGCGCTGCCAATGGGTGTCAGCTCGGCAAGCGAGCCGAACAACACTGGGCTGCCTAGACTGGTGTTGAAGAAGTCGGTGAGGCAGTAGGAGAACTTGCCGACGCCAAGCTGCGCCACGAGGGACAGGCTGCCTCGCCCCAGGCCGACGGTGCCGGTGGAGTTGTACGAGAGGCCGCCGTTGTCGACGCCGCAGCCAAACGCGATGCCGCCGACGGGGACTCCAGGCGCACCAGGGCTAGAGCCGAACGTGAGCGTCTCCGTGCCCAGGACGCCGTCGGAGTATGCGCCGTCGCCGTAGGCGTAGCGGTACCTGCAGGGTGAGCTAGCGGTGCAGTTGTCGCTCCAGATGGGCAGGCACGTGGCGCTGGAGCATGGCACGGGGGAGAAGCTAGACGAGGTGGCGGTGTCGTAGATGGGCGTGTCCTGCGGGAAGCAGAGCTTGCACGGCTTGCACTGCGTCCAGGTGAGGTCGCTGCCGGTGTCGGCCAGGGCGACGAACGGCACCGGCGGCGTTCCGATGGCGAGCTCCATGAGGTACTCGGCTTGGCCGGAGCGGAGCCTGGCGGGGCCGGCGTTCGAGCTGGTAGACATTGTGGAATAATGCGACAGCATCGTGGAGGCTCGGTGGCGGCTTCTGTGCGCGGCGCGGTGCATGAGTTCTGCCTTGGTGAAGCCGCCATGGGAGTCAATATGGGTGAGCGTGGAGCGGTAGCCGGACGGTGGTGCCGCCGCCGAACAGCACAGTGAGGCTAGTAATATTAAGAGTAATGTTAGGACTTGCATTGCACCCTTTGATCTGAGCCTGAGCACTGATAACCGATGCATAGCCTGAGTAAACTTCTAATTAAGAGCTGCCGGATGAGCTTGAATAGTCATGTTCCAACTTGCAAAACTATTTATAGTTGAAGATCTGGCGGCTGAATTACTTTGATATCTTCCACTTGGAAGACTCTGACAATGGCATGAACACACAGAATAAATGACAACAGTAAGTACTACTTGTAGATTGTCATCAGCTGCTCATGGAAAGCGATGTGCACAATATATATTTAGCTCTACCAAACACATTCTGTTATATGCATCGATCTCGAGCACATACAGACATAGACATATATGGTCATCAGGATCGTCATCATTCTGTTATATGATCATCAGGGTCGTCACCATATACAGAGAATGAGCATAGAGACATTCTGACAATCGCAAGATAACACAAATTAAATGACAACAAGAACTACTGGACCCTGAAAAAACTAGTCAGAATGCAATACACAAAATATTTAGAAATCTAATCAGACACATCACGTTATCAATCTTGAGCATATAGATGCAGATGTCTTCATCAGGAGTGGAAAAACCAATTAAGTGAAATTGGCTACCCATTACTAATGTAATGTAATTGGTTCTAAGTGCCCAACCCCTACTTCTTGGCACTGCGCTCCAGCCTCTAAACCTTTGGTACCACCATTTGTTGTTGTTGTAAGATACAGGAAAGAATCTGGACCAAGACAAAACGAACTGTTCAGGAAGGTGCCTTGTTTTGAATTCTCCCTCCACTGGCGTACCTTTGCACAGCCCAAATTATATAGAACATACTTCAAGAGTCTCTTTACATCCTTCCATATTGATAGAAATAAAGATTCCGGTGGAAAAATTCACTGTATCTTTGATTAATCTCCAAATATTGCCATCCACTATTCCTAGTTTCTTGCTTTGAAAATATGGAGAGCAGAGCAACATCTCCAAAGTGTACACAAGATATAGAGAAGTTGATGGAGGATGGAGATATACAGAGAGCAATTTTTTAGAATAGCTCTCCAAATGAGGATTTATATGGTGCATTCAAGAAAGAATGTTGCCGATGCTCTTAGGTCCTAGCGTGAAATCTCCCCAGTAATGTCTATGGATGTTGCACTTCTTACTATACCTGGAGACAGTGAAATTATACAGAGTGAAGATGATGATAAGATTCAAGCGTATCTATGTGAAATACAAATGTGTGTTCTATCCTCTGCAAGAATCCATATATAGTCTTGATCGAGAAGTTGAATCTGATGTGTATCTTTGGAGAAGGTATGCTAGCAAGCTCATGGTGGATGCTCTCACCCTTTAGTAGTCCACCCTAAAAAAGTAGGAGTCAGGAACCGGAGCTTCTTCTCAAGGCAAAATAGTTGCAATAATAATTAAGTATACTAGGTGGTTCCTCGTGCGTTGCTGCAGAAATTTCTTAAAAATTGGTTGTTGGGTTTTACATGAAATAGAAAGGCAGTAAACAAAAACCATTGCTTAATTATGAATCATACTTTGGATAGTAAACATACTTCTAGCACGAGAAAGTAGGGTGATAGAACTAAAATCGATCGGAGAAACTGGAATCATCGATAGCATGCATGCGCAACCATACCCTAGTGCTTTACTAACCTGTTCAGCGATATCAGAGGAGACACAATGATGATAGCTCAAGGGATGTTGTGGGTGCAGTGATATGTGCAAGGATCAGAGACGCCACGAGATCATGATGGTAGCGGGTTGCTGCTGCATCAACCTTGCACAGCTGCAGAAGTGGTCATGTTGATGATTAGGGCATGAACCGACGGCGGCTTGCATCTTGCTAGACATTGTAAAGAAGTACAAGCTAGAAGATAAATCAGGGCAGACTTTTGATGTCTCACACTACTACACAAAACTCAACCGAGGCGGGCAAAACGGATTAACTGAGGCGGGCAAACGATCCGTCTCTGCTGAAAGGTCACGGTTAATCCGGCCTTAATGGAGGCGGTTGGTCCGCCCACCTCTGTTAGTGGAAAAAAACCAGAGCCCACCGGCGAACCCCTTTCTAGCCCTACCGCCAGCCACCACGGCGCCACTACTATGAACCGGATCCACCACTCGGAGATTGTGTGCCGCCGGATCCATCGCTCCGGGCCACTCGCCGCTCGCAGATACACCTGTCGTGGCCGATGGTGGAGGTAGATCCGCCTGCCGTGGCCATCGATGGTGGCAGATCTGCCACCGTAGCCGCCGATGGGGGCAGATCTGCCACCAGCGCCATCGATGGGGCCAGATCCGCGTGCGGGACCTGCCGGAGACCTCCTCTTGCGCGCCGCAGCCACGCCACCGGTGGGAGGAGAGAAGGCGCCGCGCCCCGCGCCCGTCCACCACGCGGCCTTTGCCGCCGACGCGTACGGGCCCTTGCCGCCGAGCACGCGGCCAACCACCGCCTGGGTGCACGGCGCCCGCCGTCGGTGCATGCGGGCCCTCCGTCGGGGGGCGCGCGGCCACTGCCGCCTGGCCCTGAGCCACCGGGAGAGAGTGGAGGGAGGTAGAGAGAGAGAGCGAGGGAAAGAGAGCCGGCGTGTGGCGAAAGCGAGGGAGAGCCGCCACATTTGAGAGTGAGAGGGAGGAGTTGAGATGAGTGAAAACGAAACCCTAACTACGGTATATATACAGTGAGCGGATATCAGGCCTAGATGGGCTGCCTGCTGGGCCACTGTTTTTGGAGGCGGGTCTTATAATGTGCCCGCCTTGCTTAATATATTAGCGGAGGCGGCTGTGTTAGGACAACTGCCTCGGTTAATCGATATTAACCGAGGCGATTGCGTTAAGTTGCCCACCTCGGTTAAGCATTAACCGAGGCAATTGCTGGGACGGCTGCCCTGCCTCGAGTAACCGAGGCGGGCAGCCGGCCCAACCGCCTCGGAGCCTATTTTGGAAATGTCTCGGTTAAGATTTTGTGTAGTAGTGTCAATAGGTGAAAATTGGCATACACCTTTATATCAAGTGTAAATTGGCACAGTCTTAATTGTTATAAATAGAAAAAAAATGAAAGACATATTATTAATATTGAAAATATGAACCAAAATTGTTAATAGACTAATAGACTATAAGTTCTAAGCATATAAAGGAAAAAATAGCAAGATTGCTTCACTCTGTTACATCATGTATGCAGGACCTTGTCTACCTCCGCTAGCTGCATTAGGAGATGTATTAAGGAATCTTATCTTTCACTCAATTCATGATTTTCTATACATTGTTAAATAATCCTTCCTAACATCCTTTTGAAATCTACCACAGATAATTAATCCCATCAGATAGCTCCAAGGTCCACCATGGTTCCTAAGAGTTGATGCAATCAATGATGTCACAAACACATCTCCTAATTGATAGTTATTACAATGTCCTATCAATTTCCAAATCGGTGCTATATACAAATTTCCGTTTAGTGGAAGAGCGTACCAAATCAGATAATTGTAGTGAAAACTATTGTTAAAGCTTGTTTAAATGTGCTTGCGGTACAACGGTTACATTGTTTCTGACTTCTCATGCATTCGATTATAAGCTTTACACACGAGGGAAAATCCAAATGTGGTAGTAGCAAGTGAAAGGATTGCTCAGATTTGGAAACGCGGGAATAATAATAATACCATACTCTTCAGATTTCAGAGCTTACTACAGTCGGTGGACATGAATGACAATTGCCTACGGTGATGTCAAACAGTATCTGTATATTATGCAGCTGGAAATTGCCCAGCGAAGAAGCAGAAGCTGACCCCGTCCCTACAATGTTCAAGCGGAACGACGACTCCTCTTGGTTAAAGGACATGTAGTTGTCCCTGGGCAGCGTCATATCCGCACCGCCGGCGAAGTGCAGAACCATGTCCGGCATGTCCGGGAGCTGTCGCTCACCTGCTGGAGCTGGAAAGCCCGGGCTGTCCAAGCTGGCCGGAGGCATTCACGACCGGCTGGCCGAGCACGCCGGCCACCACTTTGTCGACGACCACCCTGAAAGCAGGTTCCACGAGGATCGTGAAGATGGCGCCGCAATCGACTAACATGCCCGCCAGAGCCATCGTCGCGCAGGTCAAAGGTGCCGTTGGGGATCGGCAAGCGTGCGTCGCCGAGCGATATGCCCTCGAGGGAAACGTAGTACCAAGACCGACTGTACGGGCTCTGAACAAGCGGCGTCGACTGCATTGCATCCATGCATCTGATGAGCGTGAGCATGGATTGCCGATGCAAAGCAATTCTCGAGTAATTTAAATGCACTTGCAACTTTCAATTTATAGCAGAGTTCTAGCTGCTAATTATTACGTTGATATCTTCCACTTGGAACACTATGCACCATCCGACAAACGCGTGATCACACAGGATAAATGACAACAGTTTGTAGATACTACTCTACTAGTAGACCGCTAACATGTTGAGCGTGTAGATGTAGATGGTCATCGATCATGGATGGCGTCTGGCCATAATATATGTGGAAATGCTCTCGTCCGATTGTCTGGACGGTCGCGTTAGGCCGCAGCACCAGTGCAACGATCCAAAAGGCATATCCTCTTGTCCACTTGCCTCTAACTTTATTCTGCTATCTCCATTCTCCAAAAGGCTCTCCACCGCAGCGACACAATCATGCTCCACCACGATTGCGCTCCGGATGCAAAGCTCCATCGCCGGGCTCGAAGAAATGGAGGATGGCTCCGCTCTAACTACCGCACTCGACGGCTATCTGGCCCCTTGGCCGGTTGCTTCGTGCCACTGGCGAACTCTACACTAGTGAACTCCACGCGCCGATCAGCCTCCATTCCCAAGCAGCAAAGAGATGTAGCGCTGAAAGCACATGATGCAAACATATGTTTTAGGTGTTTCGAATATTTTAGAGGTATGTTGCATAAGTTTCGTATTAGTGCTGCAAAAGTAAATCAGGATGTTGCAAAAGTAAATCAGGATGTTGGACATATTGCAATGGCTATGCACATATGTTTCAAGTATATGTTCCAAATGTTTTATCTGTATCAGACATATGTTGCAATTGTTTTCATCTGGATGTTGCTAAAGTAGATTTGGATGTTACATATACATGCATGTTGCAGCATATGTTTCAAGTGTTTCATACGTCTGTTGCGAGTGTTTCATCCGGATGTTACATATGTTTGCAGTGGTTTTTAAGTGTTTTCCAATTGTTTTTGTAAGTGTTTCAGATGCATGTCTCAAGTGTTTCATCCGCCTACTTTTGTATGTTGCAGCTGTTGGATCTGGACGTTTCATAAGTACATTGGGTGTTGCACATGGGATGCACGTGGGAAGCGACCGGCGGCGTAGGCAACATCCGGAAAGCAGTGCGGGCCAGCTGCTGGGCACTCGCTCGCAAGCCCGACGTGCTGGGTGCTCGCTCACTTGCTGAGCGGGTACTGTCCGACGCTAGCGCCCCGAATCGGACGTCTAGGTGCTAGTTGGTCTGTAATATATGTCATGTAGTTGGCTCCAAGTGCCTAAGCCCTACTATATGGATTGGTCCAGCCTCTAAACCGAGGTGTGGACCGCCATTTGTCATAATTGTGACACACTCCTTCCATACTGGTAATTTAAGTCGTTTTGGACAGTGACATGGTCTCCAAAGCGTAACTTTAACTTCTTATTTTTATAAAAATATTTCTTGGAAAGTGATATATGTGTGTTTATATGAAAGTATTTTTCAAGACAAATCTATTCATATGGTTTTCACATTTCACTCTTGATGAATGTGTTGACAGTGAGACTGAATCTGCCAACCCTATTAGATTTAATGAGACTTATTTTCCCAAGAAAAGTTGGTAAAAAAAGGGAGACAATTTGATGAAGAAGAAAGCTCTGATGATAATGAATAAGATTATGTTGGAGGTAGCCCAACATATGCTGAGTCAAGGGACAGCAGCTCCAGTTATACTGGAGGTGAATGTGAAATTGCCTATCCTCTAGCCGTTTTCATTGTGGGTTATTTTTCTTTCTGCTCGCTACTTGGGCCAGTTTGTCTATTTCTTAAATATAATCTTATTTTATCAAAGGTGATTATGGTGCTGGTGGCACTTTTGAAAGAGTTGAAGAAAATAGTGGTGGTGTGGAAACTAATGGCAGTGGTGAGCTATGATAATTTGACTTACATTGAAGGAAGTAGTGGTGGTGTAGAAACTAATAACATCTTGTTTGCTAGAAATTGCAGTGATTTGGGCATGAAAGTACTATGGGATATGGGCTGATTTAGTGACATGATTTTGCCATTTTGGTGCTACTTGTCACATTTTGAATTGTGCACGGATTCTATGTAATGTTTGGCACTATGGTAGACTTCGTATTATCTAGGACTGGATTATTCTATTTCTATGTAATGTATGGACTATGGAGCGGTAGAGGTCCGACGCAAGGAGGCATAGGGCATGAGTCTCTTCCGCATGGCACTCGAGCACAGCCCTTCCATCCAACCGGTCATGAAAGCCCTTTTGCGTAGCCAACCCACCACCTGCGTCCAGCCTGCCGAGTCACTCCTCCGCCTGGGCACCCGGCCCGTCGCTCCATCACCTAGGCGCCTGGCCCACCGAGTCGCCTCTCCACCACAAGCAGCAATCAAGATCGAAAGAGAATAATAGAGCTAGGGTTGTGGGCCCTAAAGAGGGAGCAGATAGAATACATAATAGTTCAGAGGTAGTTTTGACTTTTCACTTGAACCGTAACCTGTCATGTGAGACCAAGGTCAACAAAAGTGGATGAAATTCTATGAAAGTGGCAAAAGGATAAGAAGTTAAAGGGATGGCAGACAGGGCACTCAAAAAAATTTAATGATAGATAGGGAACCAATAAAATTTCCAGTGGCATATAACGAATCTTCTAAATAATAAGCAAGAGAACACGAGGATGGGACATCAATAGTTATGATTGCTATGGAAGCCTACTCCTAAATATAAAATCTCCAAAATATTGCTAACAACTAATAATCAATTGCCGGTAAATGTGATTTGTGCATACGAACCACAAGTATTAGTGTGTCATGGGCATGACTCATAAGGTATTATAGAAATGGTGAGCCATCATTTCTAGCAAATCTTGCATATATATTAAAATTATAAGCAAAGGTAAGAAATGCATTTGTGAAGCTAAGAGTTTTAAAACATGCCTCTTTGATGATGGGGGAGCAAGTATAGCATGGCCCTCATGATGTTTGAGGCTTGTACATACAAGCCAAAAACACACAATGTACTTGACACAGCAGGAAGAAGTGCATATATATCTGTCCATTCATGACCAAATCAGCAAATAGAGGAGGCTTACATTTGAGGACATGATGTTCATTGCAATTAACCTGATACCATGATTGAAATCATCTTAGTGAGATGTGTTTCTCAATAGCAACATCACATACGGATGAGTGAGATGGTGCAAGCTGAAATGACAGCGGCACATAAGGAGCAGTCAGTTATTAGTCAAAGTTGAAATGCTAGACGCATTGTACGTATAGTATAGGGTGTGTTTGTTTCCACTTATCTCGCAGTGGTGGTGACATGAACCGAAAAATCCCACCAAACATTATAACAATTAGTTATTGACTTTGCTGTGAAATCTGTTATGCAGTGCTGAAATTTTTGGAGAAACCATGCTGACATTTCTGTTATATATATGTTGAAATTTCTGTTATGCTACTAGAATCAAGTCTGAAGGCCTGTTCAAAAGGTGTTTGCTTTTTTTTGAACTGAGGTGTCTGCTGTTAGAATAAGGTCTGAAGGCTGCTCAAATGAATCTGCAATACTAGTTAATGTGGACTTAACGGATGTGCTAATGGGCAACAACGGAGGAACCTTTCAATGGTATTTTTCTGCAGTTCAATCTTTCAATGGTACTTTTCTAAAGACTGAATCTTTTAATGGTACATGGCCAATTTTCCCAATTGTGCAAGTTACTAATGGTGGAATAACTATTTGTAGTGACAATAAATACTAATGAAGCCACTTAGAAACATGCAGAAGGGTGCAACCTTAGTTGCATAAAAATTGAATTATATACTAGCCGTCCAATTACGCATGTCACCTTGCAAGTATGTATCTATATAAAAATTGAGGTTTTGGACATTTTATTCTACTATAAAAATTCAGGAATTGGGACAGTCCCAGTTGAATATTCATATCTCATCCAATTTTCAAAACCCACTTCCCTTCTCTTCTCGCGCCCACCTTCCAAGCTACTCCTGTTTCTCAGGCCCATTTCCCTTCTCGCGCCGACCTTCCAAGATCCGGTTCTCTCTTCTTCTGCCTCCACATCTTCTTTGCCCCTTCGTTCTCCTCCACCTCCACATCGGAACCCAGCAGCCTGCATGTGTATTATAGTGGCATGGGCCATAGTGTTGGTGCATGACCTATGCACGGTTAGATTCGGGGCCACAAATGTTGGCCATTGGTCATTGCCGCCAGTGAGCGACAAATCCATACCCATCTTTTGTTATGACAGAGCTTACCAATAACCTACACTTTAAGAATTTCCTGCAGGAGTGAGAGGACAAAGACAAGGACAAAATTGTTAGTCGTCAAACATTCTCTCTCATCAAACGAGATAAATGATTATTATATTCAGTGTTATGTGATACAGCAGAAAACCATAAATTTATAACAGTGTCGGACAAATTGCCACCTTTGTTGTGTGAAATGACAAAACCATATTTGCTCGCAGCGGTGGATCCAGAGATTGAGTGAACTTAAAGAGGATAGGGTTCAGACAAGGTTGTGAACCAACGTGAAAGCTAACTTACACGGGTGGATAGTTTTGCCATCAACCGAGTGGTTGACTCATGAGCCAACATGGCATCTCATAATTCCACTCTTCAGCGATAAAAACAATCAAACTTTGCACTGGCAAAAGAATGGATTATAATCTTTGCATCATGCATGCAAGATAAAATATTATTTGATTGCAGTAATGCTTCCAAAAATGACTCGAGATATAGATAAAATCTACTTCAAACAAACCATACATTGGAGTATATAATTTCTTTGTGCAAATGTCTACATAACTTGATGAGTATGACAACTATCTCATAATTTTTGAGCTGAGACAGTCCTAACAATACATCATCTTACCATTCTCCTTGTATAGCGAAACAGCATGCACACAATATAGTGTGCTCTATTGATCTAATTTAGGCACCATCTTTTTCACTTAATTAATGGCCTTCATTCACCAGGCTTTTCTCCCTTCACACACCGTTTTGGAACCACTCTTGTCATCCTAGTTGGGCCGTGTAGTTGCAGCCGCAGGGGAGCCTGAGCAGGAATCCAGGGTCGCCGGGCCCTAGGTCCACCCCTATTTGCTTGATGTCCCACATCAAATTTTTCCAACGATAAATATTCTTCATGTCTATTATGTGTGAGAAAGATAGAAAACCTACTTTAGCTATAGGCAATTAAAAATTGTTCCAAGCTGCATTTGGAAGCATGCAAACTGCTACATGAGTTGTGCATGCTACTCATGATTTATGCAGCTGCTACATGAACGAAAAACACATGTATGTACTTGGGTAGAACGCAAAACTCATGATTTCAGACCAACGAACTTGCAATTAAGTCATATTTCAGTTGGTAAATAACTCCCACTGAGGTTAACTGATTCATTTGAGAAGAACGTTTGCATGTTTTTGTGGGTAGGTTGCTCAATGAGGTTTTTTTTTGTTTTTTTTTAGATTTTCCTTCTAGGAGAAGTGTATAGCTGAATAGTTAGACTAAGATCATCATACATACCGAACTTCCTTAGCTACTTCACAAAGATACCGAACTCCCTGCAGGCCAGCCCCCAGTCTAAAATGCGCACCCGTAAGCACAGAGCTAGGGGGAACGAAGCACATTCCAATTCGAATGAGAAGAAAAGCAAAAGGGCAGTAAAATGGCAAACGAATGTGCCATCCACACAAAACCTAGACATGTCCATCTCAGAAAGGTTACAACCAAAACGCTGGTCGGTCACATCGGAAAAACCCCTATGCATCTGAAGCCTGAAACTAGAGACAAACAACAGTAGCTGGCACCTTGCTTGTGAGAGCCTCCGCACCTCGAGAAGCGGAGCTACCAATGGCGAGGATACCACTTTCAGAGCTACCAATGGCAAGGATATCACTTTCGGACCTCCCCAGCGCACATCCTCAACCAACGGCATCAAAGTCAACATCGCCATAGTGTGAGCCGACTAACGTCAGGGCGGCATGAGAGCCACGATGACCCCCCTCAGAAATCAGGGAATCCATGTGGAGATGGGCCTCAGCAAGACGAGGCACCAGCTGGGCATTCCCCTGGCCGGCGTCGAGCACAACGTCGCAAAGGGCCCATCCAGAGGAGGTCAACGCTACCAGTAGAGGGTCCATCTCCAGCACCTTTTGTTTTGCAGCCGCCATCTCCACCTAATTCAAGAGCGCCCTTGCGCACAACCCTGTAAAGAGACAACTAATTCATAACCAGACGCGATGGCTGAACACAAAGATAATGAAAAATAGAAGGAGACTCATTGCCACATGCGGAGCATAGTTTTTGGCACTCAGGTTCGAGGTGCTGATGCCCCTGCTCGGCCATATCCCGAGCAGCACCAATCGAGATGAGCTTTGTCTCTTGGACAACCATCATGTCCTTGAGACTAGACATTTGGGACGTCAAAGCCTCGATCTGGGACCGAGCTAGTGCTTCCTAGAGGGTCAGATCCTCCCTCGACCTCTGGGAGTCCTCCAAATCCCCACGCAAGCACTGGACCTCGGCCTCTACCGCTTCCAGGCAGCCGCGGTCGGTGGCACCTCCTGTTTGTGCCTGATAAACCAGGCGCAAGAACTGGGACTTCTCCGAAATCTTCATCAACCCCTGTAGAAAGGAGGAACGATCAAACGATTGTGACAAAAACAAAACAGGTACGATGAAGTTAGAAAACCAAAAAATCCACCTGCATCTAGATCCCAACTTCATCGGTCATCTGATGCTGGGCCTTCGTGCCTAGCCGGGCGATCAGAGTGATCGCATTGCCCATCTTGGCCAAGGTCGTCCAGACCCCCTCGTGGCCTCGGGAGGCAGCCTCCCTCGTGGCTCGCTCGGCCGCATCATCCACCATGAACAACGCCATGTCGGAGCGCGTGGGATGAGGCCACATGAAGGAGTCCTTGCCTACATCAATCCCCTCCTCTAGAGGTGAATGTAGGGCCACTTTGGAGGGGAGCCCGGCCATCGCCCCCAAAGTAGCGCTGTCGCCTAATGACTCCAACTGCACAAGAGGGCACACATTGCTCCCTGAGGGTCTTAGAACTATGAGCCCGAAGAGGGGGCCCTCTGCATTATGACGAAGGATAAGATCAAACAATCGAAGTATCTCCAACAAGCACAACAAGGAAGAGATCAAAGAACGGCGTACCTAGTGGAGTGTCCCACAAAGGGCACGACAATCTGCCTTTCCGCAAGCGACTCAGCAAAAAGGGTCATGGAAGGAGGCACCGACGCTGACGCCACCAGGCCAGAGGCCAGTGAGGCACCCTCGGTAGCGTCGGTGGCACAGGTCTCCACTACGCCGTGACCCTCAGTGGCCCCCGCATCACCGGGCTCAGATATCCCTACACAATGTGCGAGGGATACAAGGTGCTCAACCGCTGCGTCAGCAAGAAGGTCCTAGAGGAGGTATTGGTCCTCTCTCCAAGGCATCTCCAAGGAAGGGTGGCAAACCTCATCATCCACCCTAGTCATGGCGCCCGCCCTCGCCGCGCTCTTGACATTTTCTCCATGGATGGGACCCTCGAGTTCAATCAGGGAGGAGGCGATAAAAGCCATGCCCGAGGAGTCCTGGCCACCATCGGTGGCGGCGCAAGGACGCTTTAGGCTCATCACCCTCAGTGGCGATGAGCTGCCCTCTTTCCAGCAAAACTCTCCTCGGTCGTGACACTCATAGGGCGATTGGCACCGCTCGGTCCGGTCCCATTGCCGGATCCATGTGAGACATCGAGGGTGCTTTGAAGGGCCGCTAGGTCCTCATCCTCTCCCTTAGAGCCCTCTTCATCATCATCATCATCGTCATCATCCGACAATGAAGCTCAATGCTTCTGACGCACCATGTGCTTCATCACCCTTTCCTGTCTGAGGTGCCTCCTTTCCTTAGCGGTGGCCCATTCCTAGGCGGCGCGCTCAGCTCCTTCGGGATAGGGGAGATGGAAACGGGAGCTGAACGAAGGCACTGACTACGGAAATGAAACTAATCAGCTAGTAGCCTTCTGCGAAGAAAGAAAAATGAAACGAGGAGGCTTACCAGATTAGGCTGACTCATTTCCTAAGGGCCTATGGGGCCCATATTAGGGCGGACTCCTCACGGGTGTGGTTCGCTTCCCTAATCACCACCACATAAATAGTTCCCTCCGTCCGAGCTGATCCCTTACCTCATTCTTGCCTTCTACAATCGATCTTGCAATCTGAAGGGGAGATAGAAGGAAAAGGGTTGAGTTTGTGAGATTTACCTCCATATCGCGTGTGCCGTCGCTGTCGCCATCTGCTCCACTGGCGCTGCCCCTTCTTTCACCTACGTCATGAGATGGGAAAGTGGGTACCTTCATCGGTGACGGAGGTGAAGTTGCAGCGCCTTGTGGTGAAGGGTCTCCTTCCGTCAAAGGAGATCACCGGATCGAGGGCTTCCACCGGTGAGGCGGTGCCCCACCCGTAGCCTAGGGAAGCAGTGTCATTTAACGAATTCCACAAGTACAGGTTCGCGGTCTCAGCACCTGACTTCCTTCATGGCTTCCTTCACAAATATGGAGTCCAGCTGCAACACCTTCCTCCCAATGTGGTGTCACAGCTGGCGGGCTTCGTTGTCATGTGCGAGGCCTTCCTAGGGATAGCGCGTCACAAAGACCTATTATGGAGGGTTTTCGAGGTGAAAACCCGCAAGGTGCATGATTTTGATGGTAGTGTGCTTGCTCCCGTGGGCGGGATGAACCTTCAGATGTGCCATGGGGTCTCTCACAGTTATCTTTGCTTGCCATGGAGGTCTTCGAACTCTGGCTAGCACAGACACTGGTTCTACATTTGGGATGATGCTGCCACCCCTTCCTCCTTTCTCCGGCGTCACACCGGTGAGGCTGACCTCATGGAGTTGGGGGTGCGACAACACGCCGGTGTCGGCCGGCCTAGATGGCGTCACGGTTCTGTGAACCATGGTTGAATGACGGGTTCAGCTACTGAAGCGGCGAGCAACCCTACTGTTCGATTATTTTGGGGTCAAGGACCCGACCCGCGAGACCAAGGAGATACTCGAGGTCTCCATGGTCATGAAGGAGGTCAGGGGTTTGGTCTCTTCAGGGCCGTTGTTATGGTTGAATGAGTGGTAGGCCAAGCAGAACAGGCCTGACGCCAAGGCTAGGGTCGGCCATGACCCCCTCCTTCAGCCTTAGCTGCACAATGCGTAAGAGACTCATGACCTCTCCATCGTCTCGACCCCTGGGAGGAACGAGAAGAGGTCAAGCCTAGCCGGGCATGCCTGCTCTAACAATGGTAAGCACACCACAGTGACCCCACAAGGGCCGAGGGGACAGCAGTCACCTCAGTCCGATCAGACGCCATCCCTGCGCCATGCAGCGCGGACAACACAACACCGCGCGGTAGTGACTGATAGTACTACGACCCACCGTCCAAATATGGACCAAAAAGATGCTTGTACAATCTTACCCACCATGGGATGGGATCCACGACGTAGGCCTTGACTTAGAGGCCATCCAAACCGGCAGGAGCCATGACCCCAATGCTCGGGATCATGGCCAATCAGCTCCACAAGCCAACCAGGTGATCGACGACCTGGGGGTGGCTACCAACTCCTGTATGACCCCATAGAAAACCAGGAGGCGATAACGAAAACCACGGCGGAGACCACGTCGCACAGGACGGCTGGCGAACCACCACCGTGCCTATGATGCCGCCACGGCCGGCACAGTAGCACCATGTCACACCATGCCGCGATGTGGCCATAGGACAGTGATGACAACCACGCCCAGACGTGTACCACAAGACAACGTAGCTTGCAAGCCAAGTTAGCTAGGTCCTCTCTCTAGCCCATGACCCTTCGGTCGGGAGAACCTTCTTCTTTGTATATGCCCTATCCCCGAACTCAATATAAGGGCAACCAGAGCAGCCATCTTGGGAATCCGACTCTCATTCATTCATTCTTACACCGCAGAAGGGCTCCTGGCGCTTTCCTTCGGGCAGCTCATCTCCTAGCTCTAGCTCTCCTACCTCTTTCACCATTCTTGTACCCCGCCATTGTAAGAACTTTAGAGCATTCAAGCTAGGAACACGCACTTGATCATCTTTGAGACTGGATATAGGGCTCTGGCCTGAACCAGTATAAATTCTCGTGTCTTTTGGATGCTATCATCGTCTTCTTAGAGCAGCGCGGCAATCATATAAATTTACTAGTTCGGTTTACAAAACACCGACACTATTAATTAAAGGATCTCCACTTTATTATTAAGCTCACTCTCTGATAAATCCTCGTTTGGAGAGCCTCTTGAATAAAATTCGTCTTTATATTTTTGCGCCATCCAACAAGTTTTCTATATCTTGCACACACGTTAGAGAGCACTCCTTATTTAGCTAGCGAGAAACTTAGAATAAAGGATGACAATGTTTATAGATATCTAATTGAAGAACCTACTAGAAGGTTTTTTCATTAAAATCTTTATTTCTTTCGGTATAAAAAGATATAAAGAGACTCTTGGAGTTGTATTTAATTCTTGACACCTAAAACTTACCGCATTAGTTGGATAGGATATTTGATAACTTTTTATTTTTATAAGAATCTATTTTACCAAACTACTGGTGGCTACTTTTTCTCCCTTTACTAAAAAGTAAAAATAGGGAGTTGTTTACAAAAACTCCTGATGATGCTCTAATCGTGGAATACTATTTCCGGTGACAATAAATGCTTATGAAGCCACTGACTTTAGAATAGGACATGTGAGAGCCCAACCTTAGATGCATAAAAATCGAATGTGCGCATGTCACCTTGCTAGTTATGTATCAATTAAAATTGACGTTTGGACATTTTATTCTAGTACAAATTAAATTTCTGAAATTGGGACAGTCCTAGTCGAAAAATCCTATATCACCTAATTTTCAACACAGAAAAAGTTTTTTTTGTCTGTTCCAAGCTAAAAGCTACTCCTGTTTCTCACGCCCCCACTTCCCTCTCGCGGACTGCTTCCAAGATCCGGTTCTCTCTCCTTCTAGTTACTCTGTCTCTCTCCTTTTTTCTATCTCCACATCTCCTATCTGATTTCAGATGCAAGGACAGCGTTTAGATTTATCACTTTCGTTGATTAATTGAACGAATCCAAGCTTTAACTTCGCAATCAAGGTTCGCATTACGTTCAACTCCGATTAATCTATCGTACATTTGTACATTAATCAGAATTTGTAGGTAAAAGTCGAGTTTTTAATCCAATCCGTGTTCCAATTATTGTTCTTGATGATATCAGATCGGTTGGTCGCATCGACAGGGCGGGAGCGAGGTCAGCAATGGCGAACAAGGCCAGCTCGGGGGCGCGGAGCCCGCTGAGCCTGATGGTGGCCATGGCGCTGTGCTGCTTCTTCTACGTGCTCGGCGCGTGGCAGCGCAGCGGCTACGGCAAGGGGGACCGCATCGCCGCCGCGGTGAGCCGGCAGACGGCCTGCGGCGACGGGTCCGCCGCCGCCGCCGCGGGGCTCAGCTTCGAGACGCACCACGGCGGCGCCGCGGGCATCAACGCGTCGACGTCGCTGCCGTTCGGGGCCGACGCGGCGCCGCCGTCGTTCGCGCCGTGCGCGGCGGCGCTGGCTGACCACACGCCGTGCCACGACCAGGACCGCGCCATGAAGTTCCCGCGCAAGAACATGGTGTACCGGGAGCGGCACTGCCCCGCCGACGGCGAGCGGCTGCGGTGCCTGGTGCCGGCCCCGCCCGGGTACGTGACGCCGTTCCCGTGGCCCCGGAGCCGCGACTACGTGCCCTTCGCCAACGCGCCGTACAAGAGCCTCACCGTCGAGAAGGCCGTCCAGAACTGGGTCCAGTACGAGGGCGCCGTGTTCCGCTTCCCCGGCGGCGGCACGCAGTTCCCGCAGGGCGCCGACAAGTACATCGACCAGCTCGGCTCCGTCGTCCCCTTCGCCGGTGGCCACGTCCGCACCGTCCTCGACACCGGATGCGGCGTAAGCACCTGTCATGCCGACATCATCGACGCCCACATACGCATGGCTCCCGTTTCTGATCGGTCAACTCGACGTCCGTCCGTGCGTGCATGCAGGTGGCGAGCCTCGGCGCGTACCTGGACGCCCGCGGCGTGATCACCATGTCCTTCGCGCCGCGCGACTCGCACGAGGCGCAGGTTCAGTTCGCGCTGGAGCGCGGCGTGCCGGCCTTCATCGGCGTCCTCGGCTCCGTGAAGCTCCCCTTCCCGCCGCGCTCCTTCGACATGGCGCACTGCTCCCGGTGCCTCATCCCCTGGGGCGGCAACGGTGAGCCATGTCGCCTCCTCGCACGGCCGGGATGGCCATGTCCCTCCGATGCACAAGAACTCTGACGCGCTGCTTTCATGCAGACGGGATGTACATGATGGAGATCGACCGCGTGCTCCGGCCGGGCGGCTACTGGGTGCTCTCCGGCCCGCCGATCAACTGGAAGACGAACCACAAGGCCTGGGAGCGCACCGAGGCCGACCTCTCCGCCGAGCAGCAGCGGATCGAGGAGTACGCCGCCATGCTCTGCTGGGAGAAGGTCACCGAGATCCGCGAGATCGGCATCTGGCGGAAGCAGCTCGACCCCTCCGCCGCGTGCCCCGCCAGGCCGCCGGTCCGGACGTGCGACGACGCCAACCCCGACGACGTCTGGTAAAAATTCCACCTTTTCCCACTCCACGGCAGCCGTCCGATCAGAAATCAAACGGACACCGTTCATCCAGAGATGTCTTCTGACAGTTTGATTTGACTTCTCCATTCGATTCTTCTTCACTCTTAGGTACAAGAACATGGAGACTTGCATCACGCCGCCGGCTACTGCGGGCGCCGGTGAGCTGCAGCCATTCCCGGCGCGGCTAACGGCCGTGCCACCGCGGATATCGGCCGGTGCTGTGCCGGGCTTCATGGCGGAGTCGTACGAGGAGGAGAACCGGCGGTGGGAGCGGCACGTGGCGGCGTACAAGAAGGTGAACTACAAGCTGAACAGCGAGCGGTACCGGAACATCATGGACATGAACGCCGGAGTGGGTGGGTTCGCGGCGGCGATCTTCTCACCCAAGTCGTGGGTCATGAACGTTGTGCCTACAGCGGCCGAGCTCTCCACCCTCGGCGTGGTCTACGAGAGGGGGCTTATCGGCATGTACCACGATTGGTAGGTTAAGAGCACAGTGCCTTCACCTGCCGTCCATTCCCTGAACAAGATCCTTGTCTTGAATCATGTTGGAAATGGTTGTGATCTTTTTTTTTCGCACGAAACTTCTTATTTCGTATGCAGCATTGTTTCTCAACTTCTCAATGATCTGAAGGAAGAATGTATGATGCAAAAGTTTTCTTTTTCGTTTATTAACATCTTGCTGTGCTTCGTCTTCAGGTGTGAGGCATTCTCAACTTACCCAAGAACATATGACCTCATACACGCCAATGGCATTTTCACTCTCTACAAGGACAGGTCTGTTCATCTTTCTTTGTAATAATAAGAGAATGTTGTGAAAACCGAATTGTGTTCATCATTTCACCTATACTGCTTAGATGTAATACCATACACAATGGTGCAGATTGTGGTGTGTGTGACTGACAATATGGTCTCTGAACTTGGTGTAGGTGCAAAATGGAGGACATCCTGCTGGAAATGGACCGGATTCTGCGCCCAGAGGGGACTGTGATCCTCCGAGACGACGTCGAGATCCTGCTGAAGGTGCAGAGGACAGTGAAGGGGATGCGGTGGAAGACGCTGTTGGCAAACCATGAGGACAGCCCGAACATACCTGAGAAGGTCCTCTTCGCTGTCAAGCGGTATTGGACAGCAGGCGAGGGCTCAGAGGAGAAGACGGACAGCTCTTCAGTAGCAGGCAAGGATTCAGAGGAATAAATGGTGGGTGAGATGAGGCTGCACGATTTGGCAATGGAGGTGGACGGGTGACTACTTTCAGTTTCCGTCGACTTTTCAGAATGTTTGGTAGAAGAATTGAGAAATTTTGTTTAGAGCGTAGAAGATGTAGAGTTTCAGCTACTTTGAATTTTGCAATTTTGCAGTAATGTTGTATCAATGCCATTGAATCAGATGTGGCTATTGTAGTCTACTTCTTTTTGATCAATCCAATGAGATTTTCATGTTGATTTCATAGATGTGATTGATGGAATTCTGATAGGTTTTATGGTGCTGCCTTGAGACCTGCACGCAGCGGCTCTCTCCTCGATCGCGTGCTCACTGACCATCATATGCGTTGAGCATCTCGATTGTTAGGGTTACATCTCTCACGTCACATGGTAGTATCCTGATCTCTTCTCAACTTGTTTTTGGAGGAAATATTATGAATAGTATGGCACAAATGTATATGTGATTCATGTGTGTATTTTTTGGTGGCCAGCTTGTCTCATTAATCACAACCGGGTTGAGGTTGCTCATTCATTGTATAAAGACTTGTGATGTTTAATGTATAGATGTAACTCTTTTACTAGTTATTAGAAGTAGTAGCATATATAGTTCTTCATAATGAAGCACTCAAGCATGATGTCTCAAAGTACTGGAAACTTGACAATGGAGATCACCATGAGAAAGGCCATACTATGTCACATTTAATGAGATTACCCTGTGATGTTTTTATTTTCATGTCATACTATTCTTTCATGGTTTATATGTGGTAGAATACCTTCCCTTAGAAAAATTAAAACTTATAATTATTTTTATGCCCTTCCAATTGCTGATCTACAAGTATTCGAGCATTCTAAGTAGCCTTGCTGACCTTACAACAACCCTAAATGCACCAGCCCTGACACGGTCCCTCTCCCATGCCGGTGATTGTAGGTTTTCTGGCAAATCTGAAGATACTAGATGGTCTAGTTTTCATGAGCTCGTTGCGAGCTCAGCGACCTGCAATCCGCATTTTCGAGCACTTTGGTGTGTGGCCATGTTTTGCGCCAACATTATTATTCTTGGCATTTTAATCGTATTGCCATCTACAAGTCCACACATGCAAGCAGCAACCTCATGCTATCAACTAATTCATCAGTGCTGTGCATCTCATAACACACAAGTTTCATTGACTGCAACCTTATGTGGCACAGTTAATTAACTTTGGAGTAAAATCCAGTTCCTCCCATTCAGATGTACTATCTATGGAACCATAGATATTTTAGAAAATACAAAAAGGGAAAGTAGAAAATTCAAAGGAAGTTCAACTTCAAGTTATCTGTTTGAACACATTTGACATGTAAACTCTTCCTACTATTGTAACTAATCTTTCTCACACTGAGGATTTTTCCCTGTCCATGTTAGATCTAAGCATCATATTCTTTTAAACGTCATATCTTTTCCATGTTTTGTTGCTTACAATATAGCTTTTTTCTTCAGATAATGAAGGCACCATCATCAAAAGTGTAACCAATGGACAATCAATTTTTTCAATAGGAGATTATGTGATAACTCATTTTGCACCAAGGAGTACAGCATAATAGCGGACCGACATGATGGCACAATATAATGTAAAGACAGATAGCTTGAGATGACAATAGTTACTTGCAAATTAATAGATAACTAAGGTGGCTGGTGGTATGAGGTGATTCATGATAAATCTCTACATCTCTTTGTAGTGCAGCTGCTGCAGTCCTGCATCAGCAGGAAGATACATATCATCATCTTTATGAAATTTGAGTACAGCCCCTATGATCGGATACTGCGTAGTTCTCTTCTTCCTAGGCTTAGCTTTCCCCAGAATCTGCAAATATGGCAGATCAAGTGGCATAACTTGTTACATGACATATCATTAATGACAATAATACTATGTGGAAGTAGGGTCAAAAGTTTGAATGCCGAATATGATGAAAAGAATAGACCGTTAAATGCTGACCTTCTTAAACTTTGCTGTCACCTTGCTGGCCAGTGTGGTCCTATTTTGTGACATGTACTCCCTCGGTTCTTGAGAAGCCAAAGTTTCCATCTTGTTCGCCTGTCAATGAATAAAATCATAGCAATCAAGTAAACTGCCTCTAGATTTTCTCTAACCCATGCTGGAAAGAATACAGATGAGGTTCGTTATCTCATCCGTTTCGACTTTGCACGTCAACGTTTCTTGCAAAAATCGAATGCAAATTATGTAAATGTAACGCATCAAGGACCGTTTCAGCGACGCCACTTACCGTGGAGTTAGTTTCCTCTGCTTCTTTCCTTGTTTCATTTAGGTCTTCATTGGCAGCATCTTTCTTCTCAAGCAGTGATGAGACCTTCTTGGACGTACCATCTTGTTCCATATCCATGTACTAAGTGACCAAAAACTAGTATTGTTTTGAATGTAGGGCTTGTTGCTTTGCAAAAACTGTAGGATTGGTTAGGCCTATTTATA
Organism: Saccharum spontaneum; assembly: GCA_022457205.1. NCBI lineage: Eukaryota > Viridiplantae > Streptophyta > Magnoliopsida > Poales > Poaceae > Saccharum > Saccharum spontaneum. The sequence continues at coordinate 63,888,776 of CM039595.1, forward strand.
GGCCAAATGGCTCTTGAAAAGCATTACCTTGCTTGAAGTATATATTTTGCATGAAAAAAAAAACCGTGGTACCTTTCATTACTTGTGGCTGCCCCTAATAATGTCATCAGTTTCTTCAGTTGCTATTCAGGTTTTCTGGAAGCAGTTGATACTTGATACTTTCGAATAGGAGGTTCACATGGATTTCTTCGGCCAGATCTCATCTTATAGGATCCTGTTTTCTTTAATATGGTCTTTTTTTCCATAGTTTAAGGAGAAAAGGTGCACATAGTTTTCTTCTAAGCAGTTACTTTTACTGGCTGTTTTCAGTTACTCCGTTTGCTGTTCTGAATTTCTGCACCATTGTCTTGTGAAGCGTTGTTGCTTCTTAAGACCTGAATTACTGGCACTGAGCTGGTTGCTAGTTCGGTTCCTTCTCTGTTGGTTAATCTTGTTTTTGTCAATAAGGGTTGCTTTATATCATGTGGGTGTCCCTAATAACATCATTCTCTACTTCTAATCAGCCAAGAGTTTCAACATAGTTTTTTGCAAAGCAAGGTTAATCTTGATGACATCATTCTCTACTTCTAATCTGTGTTTCTACAGGGGGTTATCAGGAAAATGAGAAAAGATATGAGGGACGTCGGGACAAAAAACGAATTCCGAACCGACTCCAACTCAAGAAGACTCCAGAATTCATGAGAAGATAGCCATCCGAAGGGGGGCCCACCTAGCATAGAGGGGGTCAGCCGACCCCACCCCCAGGTCGGCCGAGCCTGGGCCCCACCGTTCAGCCTCCGTCTTCGTATGTCGGTTCTCCACCGCCATAAGGATTGCATCTATGCCGTTGCTCAATGTCGGTTTGATCCGAGGGCTCCGGTGCATCCTAGGGGACTATATAACCAGACCCAGACCCCTAGGGTTTCAAATCATCAAGTCATCAAGTCATTATTTAGTTCAAGTCTTCAGAGCCATAAACCCTAGTTTCAATTAAAGCTCCACCATATTCTAGAGCATAGCTAAATAGATTATAATTAAAGAGAGTCAAGCTTCGCTTTGGATTCCAGATCGTGTCTGGAGCGTGGCTTGTGAGAGTCATCTATAAGCCCCCTTTTGTATCTTTCTGTATTTACTTTTCTAGATACAATGGATTCGACATTGCTTTATATATTATTCATGTTCTTAATTGTGCCATTCATTGTTTGCTATGATTATATGCCTAGTATAGTTAGAATATATTAATATCCATGCATAAGATCGTATAGCGCTCACTCTTTGATATCAAGGGTGAGTGGTCGACACCATGTAAGCAAGGTGATTAGATGTTGTTTACCTATGGATACACCCTATATTCCGGGTCATGTGGTAGATCGCGGATGTGATACTCCCATTGAGTCCTTTGTAGTGCACTCCTCGAATATATGCCTAGTAGGAATTGATTGCTTAGGAAGTCTTGCTCTGTTCCTAATCTTCCTTAGTGATCTCCCTTGTGTGTAGATATAAAGTATGCTTGCCATGATTGCTAGGTGTAATTGCACTAATCTTACTATACTTTGATAATTTTAGAATAACTTAGGAATATCTCTTTACTTCTACCTAATCCATGCTAATGTCTAGATAGGGAGTGCTCTAATTGAATTACCTTATGTGAGACTTGATGCTTATCATTCATTATCATTTATCTTGTGACTTATCCCTGTTATGAGTAAATTGAGCATACATGGTTCATTCTCCATTGTATGTGCATAGTGATTCATCATATTCCTATACACATATATAAGCCAATATCATCCCAATGGTAAAATATAAATCGACAACCCTAGAATACTCTTGGGTAAAATACTACAATGATATATTAACTTTGTCCTTGCAGATACTTCATATTCATAATCATATATTTATATTCTCTCACTAGTCATTTGCATTAGTAATAACTCACTACAAGGATTCACCTCTAATGCCACACCACACAATTGCAACACCACTAATTTGGTTACCATAGGGGGGTCATATTGCAACCTTTGTATAAAATGGTTGCAATATGTACCTATAATGCAACGGACTAAATGTGTTGCAATATGTGTGGTTTGTCGTTGCAACAGGCTTGTGCTACTGCAACCATTTTAAAATCATGTTGCAATTAGTTGGCATTATTACTATGGCGCTTTGGAGTTGCATTAGTATTGATTTTTGTTGCAATTATTTGGTGTTATTGCAACTATATTGGATTTGGTTGCTTTTGCTTGTAACTATTGCCATGGTTATTCTGGGTTGCAATTTCTAGGTGGTTATTACAACCAGAGTTCTAAAATGGTTGCGGTAGCATGTTCCTATTGCCACAGTTTTTTGGCGTTGCAATAATCTTCTGTGGCGTTGCAATAGTTAGATACTTATTGCAACAGGTATCCAGAATGGACGCAATATCATGTTACTATTGCCACGGTTTATTTGTGTTGCTATAGGCTAGTGTGTTTGTTGCAATAAGATGTTATGGCCAAAAGAATACTCTGCTATCCTATGTGCATCAAACGGTCACATTGAAAATTTACTATATATACATATATAAAGCCAAATCTCATTCCAACACATACATGAGTGATTCCCAACATACATTATATTTTGAAAAGGATAATGTCACGTGTACAAAACCTACACCTACACAAGTCACAAGCACGAGGCATCAACTGGAGTGGTGAACACTGCCTTGGATAAACAAGTGCACATATACCTACACGTGCCACTTGCATTCTGAACTACATGACATAAACAAAGTAGACACTGCAAAATGTATGTACATGACATAACCAAAGTAGGCTCTGCAAACCAGGATTGCCATCTGTATTCGAACCTGCCCGTAACGTTGAGTTACTATGTATTCCTCAATCAAACCAGATCTTTATAACAATAAACAAAGGTGACAGCTTATAGATTACCAGTAATTATTCCCATGCAATCAATTAAATACTTGCAGTTCCAGTTCATGATGGCAGCTGCAAATTCATAATGGGGAATTTTCCCAAGGACTTCAACCTGTAAATGTTGCTGAGAATTAACAAACCAAGACACGAGAATGATTACAGAAATACAATATGTATGGCTTCTAAGATGAATTGGACTGATTTATGTATACATGAGCAGGCCCTTATCATGGAGCATTATGGCTTCTTCTACGGAGTAGGAACAAGTACTAAACATCAGTCCATACGTTTCTACCGAGCAATGGATTTAAGCATTATTAGTCCACTTATACAAGCAGAAGTATATTATCACTTGCCTCTTACTTGTATCTGTTACTAAACATGAGTACATTTATCAACTGATAGGTGCTCATCAGTTACATACAGAAATTTGATATTCGCAAACTCAGTGACAGAATATTATCACTTGCCTCTTACTTGCATTAAATAATGTATATTTATCTACAGCTGCATTTGTCTACCATTTTATACAGGAATTTGATATTCATGAACTCAGTGACAACAATGTAGAATTGCACCGAAGAAACAAAAATGCAGCAACCTAGGCTACAAAGTAAAACACCATGCAGTACTGCATGTAGAGTTGATCCCTAAAAGGAATATCTACAAGTAGGTCTAGTACATCCTCTGGAAGCACAGCACTGAAAACGTGATTTCTCTTAATTGGAGAACCCCTAGCTTATCTGACAATACATATATAACTACTCTTAAATCCTAATGGCTTGAAATACTCTTACTTGCATAGCTAGACACATATCCATGTTTGCACTGGAGCATTTGAACAAACAGGCAGTGTGTGTGCGAATCTAACAAACCTGATTGTCCTGGTCTGCTGCGCCATTGGGCTAGCAAAAGCACACCATCACCACCATGGCTCCATGATGCTAATGTTGTTGCCGTACAAGGCCACTGGATGAAAGTGTTCGTGAGGAAGATGGCCTGGCCAGTGCGTGCATCGCAGGAGGTGTCCGTTGTGCCTCGCCATGGCCGTTGCGCAGTCACTGCAGAACAGGAGAGGGTGGAGGGTTGGAAAGCTGGAATTCAATTTGGGTCAGCAATAAACTTCCATCGATCTGATATTCCTTATCCTTAAATAAAATTACCAAATCTTAATAACCTATGTGGCCAGTGGCGGCAGCCCTGATTGTGCCCCGGACGCTGCAGCGATGCCGACGAGGGAGAAGCGGCGGGAGAAGTAGCGCCGCCAGAGGGAGCGAAGGGAGGCCGTGGCGCGCACGGCGCATGTGCGGCGGTCGAGGCGGAGGCACCCACCGCGGACCCTGAGGAGCAGTGCAGCGTAATCAAGATCCAGGAGACCGTAGAGTCCAAGTGTGCACGCCGTGCCTTCGACGACACCTAGCACCGGTGGCTCGAGGCCGCTGCCGCCGGGCCGCAGTGAAGGTCGCGACCACTACAGCGGAAGAGGAGGCCAGGGTTGCACGGTGAGGTGTGGAGGCTAGGAGCAAATCTGAGGCCATGAGGCGGAAGTGAAGGGGAAGAGTGCATCAAGGAAAGTGGAGGGAGGGGGAGAGCACGAATGCGCGACGGTGGATTTCACCTGCGTGGGGTTTTGCCACAAATTTTTTGAGCTCCTTCGCCCACCAAGGCAACTTTTCCGTCGTATTGTTATGTTTTATTATACAAAATTACATTTTTTGCGATTTACAAAATATACCAAGTTTACACGATTTGTGGTATGATTTTGTAAACTATAGAAAAATATAATAAAAATAAAAAGTTCATTTTCATCCTATCAACTTATCAAAAATTCAAATAATAATTATAATATCGAGTTTACAAAATATACCATTGTTAAGGATAATTCAATCTTTTCAACTTATCAAAAATAACTATTATAATATCGAGAAGTGGGTTGAAAATCCCGTAAAATGGCGTGTACTCATATTATGGGTGTATAACCTTGAACCAAAAAAAGTACAAATGTTGGCCTATATATTGTATACAAAATTACAAGTGGATACGAGTCTCACAATTGTGGACCTTTTTATTGTTGGCCTATATATGCTTCAAATTTGTACACGATCTTGCTAATACCTTTGTATTAACAATTGTATTTGGTAGAGATTATATGTGACAAAGAGCACATCATCAGACATGTGATGCGATGCAACACGAAAGTTTTATCTACAAAGTTTTAAATCTTGTCAAGCACTACAATTTGTATAGGATTTTGACATTTTTTAAACATTAAATCTTAAAATATGTAAATTTAAAACAAATATTTGATATTCTAAACAACTTCACGTAAAAAACTTATCAATCCCAAACATGTAAATTAGGTCGGCCACTACAACTTTGGTAAAATGATATGAACATTTATGGTTGTTTGAAAATTCTAAATTTTTTATGAAAATTCTACAAGAAAAAATCTTGAAAAAAAAGATCATTGCAAAAATAAGGAATCGAAGTACAGTCCTCTTAGTTCAGGACCAGCTACCTAACCACGAGGGGCGAATATGCTTATTTGGCAATTTGTGTTACTGTAACCTATTTGTACTAAATCGGACCTTAGAGCATCTCCAAGAGTTTGCCAAATTCTACTTAGCAAATCACAAGATTTACCAACTCGCAAAACTATATGTCAAGTAAAAAAACAGTCTCTCTCCAAGAGTTTGGTATAATTCACTTGCCAAACCCAGATCTAACTTACATCAGGAACCCTGAGGGAGAAACAAAATTATGTTTATGCCCTTCCACCTCTTAAAAACTTACATCAGGAACCCTGAGAGAGAAACAAAATTATGTTTGTGCCCTTCCACCTCTCTCGTACATACGGATGCCAAGTCCGCTCCGAGCGCGCATATTTGCGCGTGCGAGGCCGGTGGATGGCAAGTTGCCAAGAATGCCAACCTCATTTGCCAAGCTGTTGGAACCCAAATTTTCTCATTTTGCCAAAATTGAAAGGATGCCAATCTCATTTGGCAAACTCTTGGAGATGCTCTTATGAACTGCATCTAACTTGGTTTGTTTATCTTCTTCGTGGATCTACTCGGCCCATAGGCATCTCTAGATGCCTAACCATTTTACCATTTTTCCTGTTGTTTTTTTTCAAATTAAAATAACAATGAGCTCATCCCAAAAAAACAAAACTAGCAAAAAATGGCACCTCACTAAGGTTTTGATCGCACAACCTCACTACAAGGTACTTTCAGCCAACAACTACTAAGCTATCAACAATGTTGTTGACAAATATTCGAATACTATCCTATATATAATTAAGTTATTTTTGTCAGATATCTTTTTACTTTTCAAATAAACATTAATTAATTTTTTCAGAGATCCTGACACTACTCTATTGATGGTTCATGCCAATCAAATTTTAACTGTACTTTGTTAGAAGTTGACATTATTAAAAAATAAGAATGACAGGAAAAATCCATAGCACCAATGAATATCAACCTAAGATCAATCTGTTGATGCCACTTTAGGTAACACAATTTTTATTAATAAAATAATTAAAAGGGAAAATAAAAACTATGGCACCAATGTGTGTCCTAAACCATACAAAGTTCAAAAATTAACTATGTAAGAGCTATATTTTAAAGGTGTGAATGCCACTTGTTATAGTGAGTCAACTACATTCTAGTCAATTTCGTGAATTTTTTAAGACGTGAACCCATGTTTTTAGTTTTAGGGTCCAGCTTTTGACATGGGGCCCATGTGAACCTAGCCACATCAATCTGCACTAGCCTGTTGACATACTGAGGCATCTTCGATAAGTTCAATCAATTTTGTCAAGTTTTAAGTATGAATGTGAAATTTTAATCTTTAGGGTCTTTTTAATGTGGGTCCTACACATAGACTTAGTGACGTCAACATGCACGAGCGGTGTTATATGTAATTATGAACAATGCATAGTTACTTATCCTTTCCGAACTATTGAATTTCATAGAAAAATTCAATTTCTATCAATTGATGGGCTAATGGTTCTAGTGAACCTGATGATATTGTAGATCGGGTTAGGGTTACGAAAGTCAATGTTCGATCTGATTAGAGTTCTTGTGTAGGATTTGGCATATTAGGTTTGGGTTACTGTCAATCCAATAGTAGATAGGGTTTTAATTTGCCAAATCTAATAGTGCACATTCATGGGTGGTACGGTAAAGACAAATAGATCACAAGAGCACATCTTAGGATCGTGATAACCATATTAGTACCAATGATCATATTATCACTTAATCACTTAAGACAAAAAAAATGGTCCAAGGCCTACATTTGCTACAAATGCTCCGTTGGGCCTAAGATAATAACATTTCTCAAGTACTATTCAAGCCATAGACAACATGTGCCTGCTAATTTTCTGAACATGTGTTTGTATTCTTTACAATGTAGTTTTCTTAGTCATTCAATAATTTCTAAAATTTAATAATCTCCAAATATTTTCAAAAAAAAATATAAAACTTGGCAAGGGATTAGAAAAAAATAAATGGGAGGGAAATCGTTACTTTCATTTGTTGTTCATATCAACAAATACGACTTACTTATCTATATGGTCGCTCCTAAGTTAATGCCTATGCTCTTTTTTGACCGTGTCTTCCATTTGCTCAAAAGTAGAGATGTTTTTCTCTTAAAATACATCAAACGAATAAAATAAATTGTACCCTTCGAAAACTTTCAACCAAATTTCCCCTCCTGGCTTTGATTCCCGCTGGCCCGGGTCAAAGGTCAAAAGTCAAAACCGCCCACCCAGCGCCCGCCCGCCCCAATCTCCCTGTTCACCGCGCTCTTTTTTTTTTGTTTGTTTTCATCGAGTGCCGCCGCTCCCAATTTCCGCGGCTGCGCTCCTAAATTTTCCACCGCCGGTGCCATTCCTTCCATCGTCGCCGCACGCTGACCCAATCCTCCCGCTGCCCTCGCCGCCCCGCGGACCTCATCCCCATTGGCAGCTACCGTGGAGCCAGAAAGGCACGCGTGACCCCCCATCCATCCGCACATCCCCATCCGGCGGCTGCAACCCTAGGTCCCAAGCGCTCACAGGCAGCGGCGACGGCGGCTGTCGTGGAGCCGGCGAGGCGCGCACGGACCACAGCGGAGGAGCGGAGCGTCGGCGCCTGTGCGGTGCGTGGCAGCCCGGCGTCGGCAGTCTGCAACGGCGTGCTTCGTCACCAGCACGTGAGCACGACCGGGTCTGACTGTAAGCTGTGGTGTCACAAGACGATTTGCTTTGTTTGTTCTTAGTGCGTTTTACTCCAACCATGTGTTTCGCAATTTACTCGTACCATTGTTGTCACATACTCCTTTCTTCCTCTCACAGGGAAAATGATGACGACATGAAGAAGAGAGCCGGATGCTGGTGACGAATTCGACAGTGATTTGGGTGAGGATATGAGATCACTTCTGAGCCTCCTCTGTGACTCTGTCAAGTTGACTTATTATTATTCCTAGTTTGCATTACTGAACATAGTTCTTTGCTTTCTCTAACCGATTGTTTCAGTGCCCTATGGCCATCTAACTTCTCTGGATCTGCAAAACTTCTTGTGATTTTTTGTTGGATATTCTCCAATATTATCTTCAGGTAAAACAACTTGCCATCCCTGATCCTCCTCTGGACTGTGTTTCATGACTTTTACAATCAATATTTTCTATATTGAGAAATTTTTGGACTATTTTGTTCTGGGATAGGGAGTAATGCCTTTGGAAATGTACATAATCCTAAATCTGAGTGTGAATATTATCCGTTCCATAACTGTACATAATTCTAATTCTACTAGTGCTCCTGTTAAGGATGTTTGTTTGTTAATTGATGAAGCTTGCATATTTGTTTTGATGGGTTCAGATTCGGCTCCTACGTTCTTAATGTAATCAATATCTTTTCTATATTGAGTATTCTTTGGACTATTTTGTTCAAGGACTAGGGAATAATGCCTTTGGTAATCTGCATAGTTCTTTTTCTGAGTGTAAATATTATCCATTCCTAACTGTATGCTTTAGAAGCATGGATATGCATGTTTTAGAAGTGAAACTGAGATATTTCAGTCACCATGATACATATATATCTTAGTTAGTTATACATGCCATTCAAAAAGTTACCATTGTGTATTTGCAACTAGACCGTGCCTTTTTGCTCAGCTCGTGGTTAGTGATGCATGCTTGCCCTTTTGTTCAACCTTCCAACCCATGTTCTTGCAACAAATATTTTGATAACTGCTTTTAGAAATGGCGGAAGCTCTTGTTGGGGATGTCTGTTTGTTAACTGATGAAGCTTGCATATTATGCCATCATGATTTCCTCCCTGAATCACAATCACCTTTTAGATGGTCATGCGACAATGTTTATCTGGTCAGAGCTGGTATATGAAGTGAACCTGCTTCCTTATTTGGTTACCTCAACTTGCCTCCTATTATTGGTAAACTTGACCTCCATGCTTAGCAGAGTATTTATTTTTTGTTACAGGAAATGTTTGCTGGTGATGTTAGCCCATTACTTGATGAAGATTCCATACCATGCTGCTGTAATTTGACCACTGAAGTCCATTAGCCTTCTAGGCATCGTGGACAGCGGCCGCGTCTATCTGTTCAGTCAGCTGGTATGCTCGCTATGCTTGCTTCCTATATTTATTTGGTTGCAGCCGCAGTCGAACATGCCCTTTGTACTTACATGCTCTCTGCCTAGCCCCGCGGCATTTGCCGCGGGTGTCCTGCTAATTCTCTTAGAAGGACATGACTGTTTGATACCACAAAATTGTTCATTTAGCTGCTCATACAAGTTATTGATATGGCGCTACTGAATCCTCTCACCCTGTCCAAACCTTTGGTCAGTTCTCTGTTGTCTTGTCTAAATATGTTTCAAGTTAAAGTATTTTTAGACAGGATATGCTAATTCATCCTCTTGTTCAGATTGAATTTTCTTGTCAGGTGTCCCCTTGCAAGATGTTTGTTGCAGGTAATGATAGAAAAAATCAGGATTCTAGATTAGAAACAATGTTGACCGATGAACCAAAGTTGTAATTTCAGACAAATAGGTGATCATACATGATGCATCTGTGCTTGTGTAGAGCCCCGGCCAACTGAAAATTGGTCTTACATTTAATTCCTGATGATTAATATTGAACTTTTCCATTTTCTTTAATTTATGATCCTGCTAGAACATAAATAACTCAGCCTACGTGCGTGTTAGTGTTTATTGTACTAGGATGAATGGTGAAATCTGTACTGTTCACCATGTAAGTGATAAGTATGTCAATGATTTACCCTACTGAATATACTATTTGTAACACCAAGTGTCTTCTCTTATATTGGACTTTTTTTGGCATGGACTGAAGTAGATGTTACTATTGTGAGTATGTTACTATTGTGAACATCTCATTTTTCTTAACTGCTTAAATTCAAAATAATTAAGACTTGTTGTTGTTAAATTAATCTTTAACTGATTGCTAGAAAAAAAATACATGTCCTTATGAATTTGTGATTGACAGTGTGGATGTTTATTTTCAGGACGAAGCTAGAGTTTGAGTGGAGCGCACGAGTGACGGGATGGTCAATTTCAAGCCAACCTTTGCTGTAGTGGTTGACATAGCTCATTAGATTTTGATGTGTACAAATGTTTGTGTCAGATACCTTATGTGTCTGAGCAATGTGTGTGTCTAAGTCGAGTTTGACATGGATGGTTTCATTTCATGTGTGCAAACAAATCATATTTTGTTTTAATGTCTTTATGACAATATTTTCATTTCATATTCCAATAAGGTTCTGTTGTAGCAACCAAGCATTGATGTGGCAATAGAAGCTTCAACCTATTGCAACCAAACGTTTAGTGTGGCAATAAATGGTTCCACCTATAGTAACCAAATACTTGTAGTGGCAAAAGAGAGTTCCACCTATAGCAGCCACAATGATTAGTGTGGCAATAGAGAGGTCATCTCTAGCAACCAAAATATTTTTGTGGCAATAGAGGGTTTCACATATAGCAACCACATATACAGTGTGGCAATAGAGAGGCCACCTATAGCAACCCAATATTTGTCGTGGCAATAGAGGATCTATCTATAGCAACCATAGAGATAGTGTAGCAATAGAGAGTTCATCTATTGCAATGCTATTGATGCGTGGCAATAGGGTCTATTGCAACACCCATTGTCGTTGCTAGTGTACCTATTGCCACTCTTTGGGTATGTTGCAATAGATATCTCTGGCAACGCTGGGGGTGTTGCAATAGTTACTATTGCAACACCCACGGTGGTTGCTTGTACTATGGCTTGCAACACTTCATGGTGTTGCAAGAAAACTCCATTGTGTTGCAATAGAGGAGAATCTATTGCAACACCAAAATAAAGTGTTGCGCAAACCTATTGCTACTGCATCAGTGGCAACACCTCCCAACCAAATTTTTGTGTTGCAATTTTATCTATTGCAACACTTTTTGCCATATTGCAACACTTTTAGGCTGTTGCATCAGGGGGAAAACCTTGTAGTGACTACTCAAGTATTATTCTGGGTAGTATCCAAACATATCTCTTGTATTCATGCTAGGGATGATAACTTAGTTATTACAAGAGATATAGGTTTATTAAAGGTGGCTAAGTAATTAACCAAGTGACACGTTAAGAAATACCAACAGGCAACAGAAAAGGAGAGGAAATCGGAAATATCTAGAGGAGGCATGGAGGAGAGATCGCATGGGGAAGGGAGATCACACGGGGAGGGGCGTGCTGATTGACTACGGTGATTGTTTCCTTTTGCACGGGAGGGGAGATCGCATGGGGAGGCAATCACGCGGGGCTTCCATATTTGTCGACGAGGTCGGTACAAAGGTGATGCGAAACTGTTGTCGCACCAAACGGTTGTCTTACTTTTAATCTTTTTAGTTGTGGGAGATCAAGACTTCCTAACAATCGTCTGTTTGCTAGACACGGTGCACACACTCCCGTCTATCATCCACGTGCATCAAAGGAGTATGGCTTATGGCATATTCCAAATTCTCCTCGTCCGTCTGTGATGGCACACCAAATCTTCACATGCTATATAAGTCAACCTAGCAATGTGCCCACACGTTGTTATCATTGTAAATCGAAGTGAATTAAATAGGGGGAGGCGAGGAGGTTGTGCATCAATCAAAACAATGGTACGCACAACGAGTAATTTCATCTTCCTTTTATTTCTGTTTTTTCATTCTCTTTGTCTCATTTCATCTTTCATTATGTTATGCACCTTCCACGACTAGGAATGCATTGAAATTTTATTTTGTATTTTTAAGGGATGGAAAAAAAATGAAAATCATGATGAAGAGCAGGGTCAAAATCAAAGGGAGGTTGTTGTCTTCCGGGTTTTTTTTCAACAAAGCAAATTGATCTTTGTGCTGTGAATCCAATGATTTTTTGGTTAGTATTCCTTATGTAAGGAGAGAAAGGTGCAGAACAAGAGGAGACACATGCTGAGGCAAGGCTTTATTTTGCCCTGTTTTGCAAGACCAGTTTTGCCTTTGCCCCATGTGCCCCTTACATCTTAGAATAATATGTGTATTTTAAGGGAGAGGTCCTACAAAATAGATTCTGACTCTTAATTTCTCGTACAATAGATTGTCATATACTAATAATCAATATCATCTCACAGGCACCTTCAACGTTATGCAAAATGTAGACTCAACCTCACCATACTAATGCAGTAACACGGCCTGAGATAATTGATTGAAGGCTAGCATGATCTAGTTGTTCTGGCCACACAAACTCAATTCACTATCTTCCGGTGTACTTCCCAGTTTTGCTTTCTACTTATCCCAAATCATGTCACGACATTGCTTTTCTACACAAGTGTCCCAGGGCATGAACACAGCGCCTCACTAAAGGAGACAGTCTTGCACGTATATAGTGAACACACCAAGTCGGGGGAGAGACTTGACTTTGTTGAGTGGATGGTCACTGAGCTGATCACCAACAGACGGGACGTGGACTCCCCTCTAATCTTCCAGCCATACATAATGGCTTTGATGTTAAAAAATGTGACTGATTTTAGAGGTTGCCAGGAAACAGAGCACTGGAGCTACCGGGCCTACAACCTTAAGAGGGAGGTCTTAGAGAGGGAGCCGTCACCTGGTCAGACCTTATAGTAGTTCCCTTTATGGCACACGCTGTATTTGTTGGAGTTAACTGTATAGTAACGTGTCTTTTTTTTTTATCATTATAGTAACGTGTCTTGTCTTCACAGGTCCTCAACTCTCCGGATGTGGTCGAGATCTCTTCTCACACTGCATGAAGTGTTGCCTCAGGGGCGGGCTCTTGGTCTCCAGATTAGAGTTTTACAATGTTAATTTCCTTTCCCAATTACGTGTACTAACTCTTACCATAACGTGGTATTACAAAATTGTCCTAATCATGTGTACTTTCTTTTCAGGCCAATCTGCAAGTTCCTGTGTCTCATGGCATCGGGATTAGAGGTTGTCATGATGAAGAAGTTGTCTTGTGTGAAGTAGTTGTGTAAGAGAGAGAGCAAGTAGGTCAGATACTTTTGTCTGGTTTAACATACAGTCTTGTGTCTAGTTGCGCTGTGTTGCGCTATGAGCCATCCATCGATATGGCTCTTTGTTAATTCGGTTCACAGTGGGTCCAATACTTGGGTTTGTTTAAATATACTTCCTAGTGGTTGTACTATTTGCCATTCCTCGAGATGGCTCTTTGTTAAATAGGTTTATTGTTCTCTGATTTTGCACTGTAGGCCATCCATCGAGATGGCTCTTTGTTAGTTCAGTTTTATTCTTCTATGTACTTGCAGTGTGGGCCATCCATAAGATAACAGAATTGTATAGGTGCAAAAAGTAAACCTAATGTAACATAATTAACTTGCATATAAACATAATTGAAATATCCATACAAATAAACCTAATTAAAGAACATAAAAGTTTGAATAAACTTGATTAAATATAACATTACGAATGAACCTAGCTAACGAATGGATTCGACAAACTAGATGCAGCCCTAACCTGTCTCCACTCCCAGTAGCGTACGTCTCAGATGGTGTAACCACGGTCATAGTCTATGTAATGCAGGGCCTGCACTACAACACTCTTCATTGCCTCACAACACCGAGTACATGGCATCCTATAGATATAGCCTATAGACAGACTATCGATCACCTGGTTCTACCAAAATCTCACGTCATACTGGATGCCAGCCGTCGTCCTCTAGCCCATCGCTTCCATGAAGTCCCAAGCGTACCCTAGACGCTTAAGCGCTTGCGTGACAATTGGCGACAAGCCACATGTAGCATAGGTGAAATCATAGAGCATAACCTGCAAGGGGACAAACAAAAAATATCAGAAAGCGCTAATATAATAATAAGAACAAATAAACATCACGGCATCGATCTGGGCGCCTATCTTGGTCGGTGACCTACGTCCAGTCTACACGATGTCCTGGGGCAACCCATTATTATACCTAATGGGGATGTCAAAGGCGAGACTGCATGTCCACAATTCGGCTCCTTCATCATTGACAACCTCACTTTTCATGTTCTCGAAGATTTTTCACACCCCGAGTGTCCATAGTGCTGCTTCCAACTACTTCACCGGTTTTATAGTCTGTGACATATGCAACAATCATATTATTAATGATTGTGTATATGCAAAAATTATATTAAGACGAAAAACTCAAAATAGTGCATACTATTGATGGGTTTGGGTAACGTGGAATGGCTGGCGATGGCTCGAATGGAAGATCACTATGGTGGAAACCCGGTTCATGTGCTAGGAGAAGTCCGCCGCCATTCATCATTAGTAAAGAAACTGAAAAAACATTGCAACACATATAGAAGCCCCATATAAATATACCAAGCAATAATATATATTACAGAAGCATATAACCAATATATATTACAGAAGCATATTATTACTCCTAATTAAAAAACCGAATATTTTGAAAGAACCATGAACATCATCAGCAATGAAAGATTATAATGGATGGAAGAATATGCTAACCTTTTGAAAAAAATCTTGGAAGAAGTTGCTTGACAGTGGCTGGCAGGAACTGCTCTTGTCCTCCGAGCAAGAACACACGCAAGCTAATGTCACTCAACCTGCCTACTGCCCGAGTGGAAAGACGAGTAGAGCGTGGCTATTTTTAGAGGCGGTTCGCTAAAGATAACCACCTCTGTTAATGCATACGTAGGGGCGGTTCTGTTAAGGAACCATCTCTGAAAATATGACACCTTTAGAGACGGTTTTGTAATGAAAACCGCCTCTAATGATACATTTTTAGGGGTGGTTCTCTTAACTCAACCGTTACTGAGAATAAACGGCTATCAAAGGTGGTGTTCTTAATGGAACCACACCTAAAGATGGATCTACAGAGGCGGTCACGAAGCTACAGTGCCCCCGGCACGATTAGAGTCAGCGTGCAATGTAAACTACCTCTGACTCAAAAGGGGGGCATCGCTGAAATTGATTTTTGTAGTAGTGTATGCTACTCTAATCACGATGATTTTACAACAAGCTAAGTAGAATGGCCAAGCAGAGGTCATGGCACAAGAATAGCATGGGACATGGGTCGTGCCTGCTGGGCACGAGTAAGAGTGGGCCAAGTGGTCTTTCTATATGGGCCATATGTAACTAGTCCACAGTTATGTATCTTGCTATCCAATGTTTAGGCCCTTTTGTGTGCTCCTCGCCTCTTCAATAATCAAGCTCCTCAAGTTTCAAAAAAAAATAATCAAGCTCCCCATAGATTTTTTTTTCACAAAAAATCTTCCCATAGATCAAGGTGTCTCCATGGCTGTTGGCGGATGTGGTAGTGGGACCAGCCCGGGGGAGGCATCTATATGGGGCATATGTTGACGCACAATGACGTTAGGTGACATATTAAATACTATTTAGCTACATTGTGGCTTCCTTTATGTCATCGACGATCATGCATTGCTTTATGATGTTTGGTTTTGGAAACTTGCCTTCGAGGAAGATTCGGCCATTTATTGGAGCCGCTCAAGGGGTAAGAGGCAGAGTATATGTGGGTTATGAAGGAGATGGAAGCCAATTTTGAAAAATAGCTTGATGAGAGGGTTGAACAAAGAGTTAGTGAAATCATGGCATCCAGGAGATCAGCACAAAAACATATGCCGACTAGCTCTGGCCCACAGCCATAGGTCATGGGTTGCAGTAGATGTGGATTGACCCCTCTTGCCGATGCAGAGGCGATTGCGTCTCATCCAGTTGGCCAAATCACCGGGCCCATCAGTATCAAGTTGTACGTTCGTCAGCAATTGAGAACGGACAAGGTGGTGCTCGGCCATGCCTGGCCTGCGGGAGACAGAATTAATCAATGGGCAACCAATTGCACCGGTGTATACATGCGTCAGCATTGATAGTATACTTCAAAAGAAGTATAACAAGATCCACATTGATTACCCCAAAAATGAGGACAGGAAATGCCTTGTTCAGAACAAGGGCGCTCATGTGGCCTGGCGCAAGTGCTTTATTAAGCTTGACGACCAGTTGACTTCCGATGATGATGAGGATGAAGACGAATCACCCCCCCCCCCCCCCCGCAGGTTGGATGATCCTAGCTATCACTCCCTGATGCCTCAACGTCATACCTCTCTCACTCCCTCTTCGCCACCCCAGAGAAAAGAGGATTCTCCACCTCCTCGTCCTCATGATTCCTCACCTCCCTCTCCCTCTCCACCACCCCAAAGAATAGAGGATTCTCCTCCTCCACCTCCTCGTGATTGCTCGCCTCCCTCTCCCGCTCTGCCACCCCAGAGAACAAAGGATTCTCCTCCTCCTCATGATTTCTCTCCTCGCTCTTCCAGTCTACAGAGAAAAGAGGATTCTCCTCCTCATGAGTCCCTCCTAAGATCCAAAGAAGTGCCGTCTCGGCATAGAGGAAGCACAGTGGCACGGTCCGGCTCGAAGAGATTGTCATCTACATCGGCAGAAAATGTGCCAAGAACAACTAAAAGGAAGAAGCCAATGTATAAGGCATAGCCTATCAAGCTTGACTACATGAAGGCATGCATTAGTTTTTTTAATTTAATCGCCTTCAAACCTTGGTGGATGTCGATCACCGATATAGAGCGCCAGGACAAGAGCAAGCAAAATCAAGAGAGAACCCTAAACCAAGAACTTGAATATAAGAGAAAAAATAAACTAGATGGTTGCAGATTTGGGGGTAACCCTTGAGCAAGCTGAGTTGCTTTATCTAGAACAACAAGGGGACTTTGAAAATGCCAGCGTTGCATACAAGTATACTCTTGGGCATCGTTTGTTGGAAACTGCGAGGGAAATAAATGATTTGCCAACAAATATGCGTCAACTGCATGACTATTATATGATTGATACCAAGAGCCAAGAGTACACTGGATTTGAAGTTCTCATCTTATCCGGAGTGGTGTTCGAACGGCCTGAGGAAACAATACATCATATCGACTATGACTGCCTGTTTCAGCTATTCAACAGGCGTGACCTCGACAACCAAATAATGATGATGTGGACTTTGTAAGTACCGTTCCTGTTTGATGCTATAATAACGCTGAACCAGCAACGTTTTAACATATCCCATGCTTTATGCAGGTGCGTGGCTGCATATTGTGATAAGGCAAAACTTTTTCACATTGGATTCTTAGACCCAATAATCGTCAATGAAAAAACATGCAGAGGCGATTTAGGGTATGACAAGGCCCCATATGACAGGCATGGTGACCACAACTATCAAAAGGTTCATAGAACAAAAAAGATGGAAATCCTTCTAGCCTTGCAGGTATGTGTTTTCATCCTTTATTTTGGTCATTAGTGCTGTTTCTTTAAAGATTTTGATTAACTAGGACTTTGTGTATGCAGTTCCCATTTCAACTTCATAGATATTAAACTTTTTGAGTCACGTATAGAGGTGTGGGATTCCAAGATGAGACTACCTTTTTCTCTTATCGACACCCTATGCTCGGTGTTAAATAAGTGTTGGTATTTCTTAACGTGTCACTTGGTTAATTACTTAGCCACCTTTAATAAACATATATCTCTTATAATAACTAAGTTGTCATCCCTAGCATGAATACAAAAGATATGTTTTGATACTACCTAGAATAATACTAAGCAGTTATTACTAATACAAGTGACTAGTGAGAGAATATAAATATATAATTATAAATACAAAGGATCCGCAAGCGCACAGATTAATATACCATTATAGCATTTTACCCAAGAGTTTTCCAGGGTTGTGGATTTATATTTTACCACTAGGACGGTATTGGCTTATATATATGTGTATATATAGGAATATGATGAATCACTATGCACATGCAATGGAGAATAAACCATGTATGCTCAATTTACTCATAACAGGGATAAGTCATAATATAAATGATAATGAATGATAAACATCAAGTCAAATATAAGGTAATTCATTTAGAGCACTCTCCATCAAGACATTAGCATGGATTAGGTAGAAGTAGAGAGATATTCATAAGTCATTCTAAACTATATTATCAAAGCATACTAAGATTAGTGCAATTACACCTAGCAATCATGGCAAGAATACTTTATATCTACACACTAGGGACATTACTAAGGAAGATCAGGAATAGAGCAAGACTTCCTAAGTAATCAATTCCTACTAGGCTTATATTCGGGGAGTAGACTACAAAGGACTCAACGGGAGTATCACATCCTCGATCTACCACATGACCCGGAATATAGGGTGTATTCGCAGGCAAACAATGTCTAAGCACCATGCTTACACAATGTCGACCACTCACCCATGATATCAAGGAGTGAGCGCTATACGATCCTATGTTTGAATATAAAGGCATTCTAACTATACTAAGTATATAATCTTAGCAAACAATGAATAGCACAATTGAGAACATAAATGATATATAAAGCAATTTCAAATCCATTGTATCTAGCAAAGTAAATACAAAAAGATACAAAAGAGAGCCTATAGAGGACTCTTGCAAGCCACGCTCCTGATAGATCCGGAATCCAAGCGAAGCTTGACTCCCTCTAATTCTAACCTATGTAGCTATGTTCTAGAATATGGTGGAGCTCTAATTGAAACTAGGGTTTATGGCCTTGAAAACTTGAACTGAATTATGACTTGATCTGAATTGGATGCCTGAACCTTGGGGTCTGGGTCTGGTTATATAGTCCCCCAGGGTGCACCTGAGCCCTCGGATCAAACCGACATTGAACAATGGCTTAGATGCAATCCTTATGGCGGTGGAGAATCGACATACGAAGGCGGTGGCTGACAGGAGGGGCCCAGGGTCGGCTGACCTAGGAGCGAGATCGGCCGACCCCCCTCTATGCTAGGTGGGCCTCCCCTTCGGGTGGGTGTCTTCTCGTGTCTTCTAGAGTCTTCTTGAGTTGGAGTCGGTTTGGAATTCGATTTTTGTCATGACGTCCTTTATATATTTTCTCCTTTTCCTAATAACCCCCTGCAGAAACACAAATTCACCAAAACTGTGGAATTCTGTCAGTATAAACCCTAATTCTATGTTGGAGGTTGATTTATGCCCTTTTTCATGTTTGGTTGACGGTTTAAAATGATCAATAACTACCGTCAATATTAAGTGAATCCAATAACATACTTTTTTAATCACATAGCAGATTTTCATATTTTTTATTTCACACATTATATGATAGTGTCGAAGCACAAGTGGATGGGCTCCTGACGCCACCTATCCAGTTTTTCTGCATGAAAATGGATATCCTAGAGCAGCCGATGGTGAACAATGAGTGTGGGTTCTACATAATGTGGGCCATGTACCGTTACATCGGTCGGGTAACAAAATGCTCAGATCAACTGGTATGTATGCTTCCCATCTCATGCATTTCTAGAAAACAAACTAATTTTTTTGTCTAACATTTGTTGATTTCAAGACAACGGAAAAAAAATGAAGCGACACTGCCTACTAGAAGGTGAGATCCGAGGATTCCAGGATGCGCTTGCAGCTTTCATCTTGGATGAGGTGTGCAGTAAGAAGGGGATATTCTCACTTTGTCGAGCCATGACCAATGCCAACAAATTGTATGCAAAAAATGCCGAGCATAGGTTATTGTAATAGGGAATCTTGATGGACTTGTGTAAATGTTGTAATTTTTATAAAGTCATTCTTGTAATGTTTTAGGTTGATGGATTAGATATGTTTCATTTGTGATATAAATAGCGAATACCGATTCCACCAAACAAAATATAAATTGAATTATATATAACAAAAAGCGAAAAATATATCACTGCCAGCTAGCACCGAGCCGGCAGTGATAGCTTCAACAACACTACCGGGTTCAGATCGGAGCCGGTAGTGTTGCTAAACTTATCACTGCCGGCTCGAGGTACAAGCCGACAGTGATGTCTAGAGCATCACTGTCGGGCTTAGCCATAAGCCGCTAGTGATGTCTCAAGCATTACTGTCGGTTTGACCCACCAACCGGCAGTGATGATAAAGACTCGACGGTGATGGCTATCCCTCGTCACTGCTGATTTGGTTGTGCCAGTTCAAAATCCGGTTGTGATTGGGTATTTTGAACCGGCACTATTTCCCTGATCTGGGCTAGTGTGGGCCTCTAGACGTCCCCGTCTCTTCCCCGAAGATAATGAGAAAAGTCATTCGTTGTTGATGTTTCGAGTGTGACCTAACATCTATAGAGACGTGGCAGGGGTTATGTGACCTAAGATATCTAGGGAAACATTGCACGGTATTTAATAGAAAAATCACATCTGTTACAACAAAATAATCTTGCAAAGTCATTAGCTTGCTCCTCATCTAAACCCACTGTCAACGTGTCACTCTTATCATAGTCACTTTTCATCTCTCTCTAATAGGTTATGAAACTACAAGAGAGATGTAAGTTTTGTGAACAATGTTACTATCACAATCTCGTATGAACAAATAACCAAAATAAAAGTTGTAGATCTTGATGAGTTCTACAAGTTTTATGTTCATGACTTTTTCTGCTGAAGTCATTTAATGTTCCAAAATCACGATTGAATTTGTTATTTTTTGAAATTCAAAATTCATACAATAGATAAAACACGGTCACATAAAAAGATGGACATAATAATAGCTGTAAGAACATAATAAATTGATAGAGCATGATTTTACAAAATTTTAGGAAAAAAAATCATTAAATTTCAAGTTAGTATGAGGGGGAAAACTAGTTACCAGTTTTAGCCAGAGATTAAAAAGGGAAATGAGAGTTCTTCAATAATTTCAAAATTTAATTTCAAACATCATTTTGATCCAGTACATAATTTCAAATGAAAAAGTTGTAAACAACAAAGTTTCATAACTTTTCGAGATCTACAACTTTTATTTTGGTCATTTCCCCATCCGAGGTTGTTTGAAAAAAATTAAATTTTAGTGCTTAATTTTAAATATTCGGTGTCCATTTGTAGGGACGGCTCAATATTAAGCCGTCCCTATAAATCGGATTTATAGGGTAGGCTATTTGTAGGGTAGGCTGGTAACACCAGTCGCCCCTGGCCACCATTTGTAGGAGCGGCTCAATATAGAGTTGCCCCTAAAAAAAAGAGACAATCATTTTTTTTGAAAGCCTTCCGGCAAAACTTTATTGATTTAATAATGTAGCAGCATCATTTACAATTTGCTACAAATCGTTTTTGTAGTGGTGTGAGTGCAGTTCTAAAATTCGTCTTTCTTTTTTTTCGAAGGAAGCAACTAGTGCGAACTGCTACTACGTAGCTATTAGCTGAACTACCTTACAGAAAACGAATCAGCTTTTAGAATGGCGTGCGCGCTCATGGGGAGTGCAGGCGCACGCAGCAGGGAGCTTCGCGAGCTCGGGGGGTGCAGGTGCGAGGCTGCATGCGCATGGGATCCACATGGGGGGCGACGAGAGCTGAGGAAACGACACGGAACGGCCCAACACTATACACCGTTTCCTTCTGTCCACGTCAAAATTAAATGACAATTGAGCATGCGACGACCATCAGTGGCAGTTCAGAGAGGAGGAGCATCGCGTTCTGAAATCGGAGTGTCCAGCGTAGGCACCATTTCCCATTCCGTCTCCATCCCCCCAGCATGCGACGACGCGATCGTGGATTCTGAACACTATTAATTCCTAGTCTTTCACATGTTTTTTAACATTATTCCTAGTCTTTCACATGTTTTTGAACGAGGACCTCTCTCGTTCAGATGACTGTACAGAGAAACGGGCAGGTGGGCCTCCAGACGTCCCCGAAGATAATGAGAAAGGTCGTTCGTTGATGACTTTTCGTTGTTCAGAGAAGCTTGGCGTCCGTCTACCATGCTATATATAGGCACCTGACCTTGCTAGTACAGAAGAAATTTGTAGGTACTGGATTCTCTTGTGCAACCATGACAAGTGCAAGTGCTGCAGGCAGCGCGCACGAGATCCGCAGCGCCCAGCGTGCGGATGGCCCTGCAACACTGCTTGCAATCGGCACAGCTAACCCAGCAACCTGCATATCGCAGGATGCATGCCCTGACTATTACTTCGGTGTCACCAAGAGCGAGCACCTCACCCAGCTCAAAGAGAAGTTCAAAAGACTATGTAAGCACGCATGGACCCCACTTTGTTTGTAACGTTTCATATATATATATATACATATGCAGGCCAGAGTTCAGGCACGGAGAAGCGTTACTTCCACCACGACGAGGCGCTCCTGGCCGCGCACCCAGAGCTCCTGGACCGGGCGTCGCCGTCCCTGGACGCGCGGCTCGACATCGTCAAGACCGCGGTGCCGGAGCTCGCGGCGTCGGCATCGAGGAAGGCGATCGCCGAATGGGGCCGGCCAGCCGCCGACATCACGCACCTCGTCGTGGCCACCAACTCCGGCGCGCACATCCCAGGTGTGGACTTCCAGCTGGTGCAGCTCCTGGGCCTCCGCGCCTCCGTGCGCCGAACCATGCTCTACCTCAACGGCTGCTTCGCCGCCGCTGCCGCGCTGCGCGTCGCCAAGGACCTCGCCGAGAACAACAGTGGTGCGCGCGTCCTCATCGTCTGCGCCGAGCTCACCATCATGATGTTCACTGCGCCCGAGGAAGGCCACTTCCAGACGCTCGCCAACCAGGCGTTCTTCGGCGACGGCGCCGGCGCCATCATCGTTGGCGCGGACCCAAGCCCCGCCGAGCGTCCGCTGTTGGAGATCATGTCTGCCGCACAAACCATCATCCCGGAGACCGAGGATGCCCTCACCATGCAGCTCGCCAGTGGCGGCCTCGTCGGCCGTGGCGCCAGACACGATCTCCCGGTGTTCATCGGGAGCAACGTGGAGCGCTACCTCTTGAACTCGTTTTCATCGCTCGGCACTGATGTTCCCAACTGGAACGACCTGTTCTGGGTTGTGCACCCGGGCACGGCAGGAATCCTACGCCAGATTGACACAGTGCTCCAGCTCCAGCCCGACAAGCTAGCCGCAAGCCGACGTGTCTTGCGTGACTACGGCAACATGTTTGGCGCCACCGTGATCTTCGTGCTCGACGAGATGTGCAAGCATAGACACAGGGGTGGTGGTTCTGGTCCTGGTTCTGGTTCTGGTTCTGGTTCTCAAGTGGTCGACGGCCACCTCGACGAGTGGGGTGTCTTGATGGCATTCGGACCAGGAATTACCATTGAGACGCTGCTGCTGCGCACCCCAAACAATCGCCTCCACAATAGCAACAAGCCAACAACCGCCTGCACAATGGCAAATACTCCTTCTATTCCAAATTATAAGTTACTTTAACTTTTCGTTACATCCATTTTACTATATATATCAAGACATATATTATATCTAGATATATATCAAGATGGATGTATCAAATAAGTCAAAGCGACTTATAATTTGGAATGGAGGGAGTACTAGCTATACCGTTTGGATCCACAGGTACTAATTTTAGCTACTATATTTTAGTGCTAATGGATTCAAACACACCTAATTAGAACGGAAGTCATGTAGTATACATGGCTCCCATTTATTTCCGTGGTGAATAAATTTCCGTTCAGTTTTGTCATGTTTCTTCATTTTCCAAAAGAAAACAAGTCAAGGAATAGTTCGTATTCCCTGTGGGTATGGATTTTCCTCAGGATTACTAGTCTTGCGATCAACCAGCCGACTGTCCTTGTGGCTATGGAGACGCCACAAAATTATCTTTATCTATTTCCGCTTGCTAGACTTTGATATATTTATATAATAGATTAAATATCCGTGATGTAATAAAGCAATGTTCTTGGTATTCTCCTTTTAGTTTATCTTTGTATGTGTGTAACTGATTCCTAGGCACATATATGGATTACATCCAAATTGGTCACAAAATTTTAGTGTGACAAAGTGTGGTGCCACCCCTACTCCTCCTTCGCAGCCTTGTCCAGCTGAGCACCGCCACAGTGCACCGGACAGGGGGTGGCGGTGCCCCTAGGGCACCACTCCGAGCCCGGTTTTGCCTCCAATTCTTCACCACTTCTAACACGTTTTGCAAATGTGCTAACACCACCAAGTGATCACCACCTTGTGCACGTATGTTAGCTTTTCACAAACATTTCTCAAAGGATTAGTCACTCAATTCACCACGCCACTCGATCCTAGCAATGTTGTAAAGTTAGATCACTCGAGTGGCACTAGATGACCAATATACAAACAAGTTTGCCCCTCTTAATAGTATAGCCATCTATCCTAAACCCGGTCATAAACTTCTCTACACACTTATGAGCGGTGAAATGAAATGCACTACAAATGTACCGTTGCCTTGCGCATTCCATTCCATCTCCTCCACTGTTGTTGCAACACATGCACCAACCAATCACCAAATGATATGATCCACTTCATATCATCACGTGTCTGTATTGGTTCATCAATCTTGACTTCACTTGCTCTTCATTGTTGCCTTGATCCATCGGCGCCACGTTATCACAAAACTTTCCCTTCACACTTGCAACCGGTCCATTGAGCCAAGTCCTGTCTTGATCTTCTCCACCTTGATCACATGACTCCATGTCATGTCTCATATGCAATGAGCTCATTTATAACATGTGTGAACCTTGCAACAAATCCAAACCATCTTCACCATCATGGCATGAGTTGCTCACACACATGTACTTGTGGACTAATCACTTGTATATCTCACTCAAACACATATTAGTCCACCTAAGGTTGTCACTCAATTACCAAAACCAAACAAGGATCTTTCACATTGTAGTTAAAGTCTATAAACACTTGATATTCGATGATTACAACAGGGGCATTGCTAGCTATTTATACCCTGGATCAACTTGCCCCTCAAGCTAAGAAGTCGTGCCCCAGTCGGAGTCTTGGAGTAATCTTGAGATGTCCTTCTTTGAATAGGGACATCATGCCTAGTTGGGTCTCTTCTTCCGGAGTCGGAGTTCGAGAAGTCCTATAGTCGGGATACCCGAGGGTATGACTTCAACATATGGCCCCGAGATTGTCTGCCACTGCAACTTGTTCGCCTGCTGGTGTTTGGGATTGTCCTAGTTAGGTGGCCAGCACTTCGGTATTCGAGGAATCCCGAGTGGCCAAGCCTGACCAAAAAGCCCCATCTATGTAGATCGATAAAGGTCGCTGTTGGGAGATGAGCTTGTATAATAGTGGCACCCCCTGGTAATCTTTTAATATGCCTCAGGATCTTTTGAGTTTGGGTATTTTGTAGTCATCGAGACTTATGTAATGCAGGTAGGAACTTTGTGATTGGGCACCTTGATCTGGTGCTCACAATCTAGTCCTCTAGATCTAAGAAATTTTATCCTTGGAATTACTCGTGATTGGGTACCTCACCATCGGGTACGTTGCGACCGAGTACTTTTAGTCGGGAGCTAGTCGTTAGCCCCTGAGCTTTTGTGCCAGCAATGGCAATGGTCGAGCCCCCGAGCGTAGTCAGGGTGATGCCGACTAACCTGAGGCAATGGCCAAGTAGACGAGTCAACGAGTCGTAGTATCTAAGTAGATGGATGTGGTGTAATGCATACTTGCAGCTTGACACCTCACTTAACAGTTCGCTTGCGCCTCGGATGGCTCGCTTGCAGCCCGATTGGCTTGCTTGAAGATTCACTTGCGGCTCGGACGGCTCGCTTGGCAGCTCGCTGCATCAACCCGTGTTGGAATAGGGTCACAAACACGTAGATGAGCTGGTGGCAAGGGAAGTCATCTTGTGCATGCGGATGCATACTTGCATGGCCTTGACGTTGCATGATTCTATGGTTTCCTTGCTAGCTTGTAGCGATGGTGGGACGCCGCTCCGTTTCAGATGCCGCTTGGGTACTCGGTTAGGATCTCTAGGCGTGGGCGCGTACGAGGCCGAGTAATAACTATATGTTAAAGGTTCAATGTTGACCTTTATCCTCGCATTGCTTCTAAATCCATCAAGCTAGTACAACAATTCTAACATTGTCCTTTGTACTTCTCTATCGCCACAAACTTCACTGCAGAATGAAAAAAAAGATACAAATTAATTGACTGCAGACAAATACACACACTTCCAAAATCACATTGCAGAATGAAACAAAGAAAGATACAAATTAATTGACTGCATACAAATAATATATAGTTACACACACTTCCAAAGCAAACTTGTGTTTATAAGTTAACAGTAAAAAAACTTGCAGCATTTATGATAGCAAGTTAGCAAAAGATGGGGAAATCGGATGTAGAAAATACAACTGCCAACATCCCTTTCCCTTGTTGATAGTGTAAGGAAAATTTGACCACACCAGATATTAACAAGGTCTAGAATTAATCATTGGCCAATAGGATTCATTTCGATCTACAGTTTCTTAATCTTAATATCAGGGATTTGAAACAAGGATTTCCTCACAAAAGACACAGTTTAAGCACTGAATATCAGACAAAGATATCCTCCCTATCCTTAAAAATGACATATAAGTGTGAAGGTTCAGCAAGATGATCTAGATCCAGTTGTTCCATTACAATATAAACTACAAAAAAAATTACAGAGTTTACTCAAAATGCACAAATTAACTACTTAATAATGATGGAGCTGAGGAGGAATCGTATGTACACACTGATAGTGGTGGAGGCGTACGTAGTCGGCAATGCCGAGGCTGCAGCAGATAGTGAACACGGCGAGCAGGACGAGGTTCCTGGTGTGCTTCTTGCTATATTTGAGCATGGGGAACATGACTGCACAAACAAAACAAACTACTGGACATTGTGGACTATAGGAACCAAAATTTTTTTAGATCCGGTAAAGGGCATGGGTGTGCACATGTAGGCATTATCTTTGAAGGGAAGAGAAGTTAGCAGGCATAACACACATGTAATTAAATCAGATGGGAATAGAAATAGCCAATTAGCTTAAGTTAGGGTTGGGCACTCGGTTTTGCACAGCAAGAAGGGAAGAGAAGGGGTCAGCCCCTTCTTCCCACTCTGAAATCTCAAACTAAAGTAACGATGATACTAATTGGATGCAACTGGAAAAGAACCGTGGCAAGGGAATCTATTTTCTTGTACACACATTTTGCAAAGCAAGTATATGACAAGGGCATCCCTGTATTGATGGAATTGCCAGAAATCAAATCTTTGAAAGGGATACATCTCAACGGATATATATCTATGAATTCAACACTATCCATTTCAGTTGAGCAAAGTCACTGCCAGTAATAATCATCCTATTGAACAACTAACTGAATGGGTGGACGAATCATTTTAATTGACAACCGAATTAAATAAATTGAAACCAATTGAAACCATGTATAAATCATCTGAAGCTGCAAAACCACTCCTCTAAAACTAATTGAAATGTTCCAGATTTATGCAGTTGCACCAGATTCAGGAAAAAGTGGTGCACGGTGGCAGTGTTCCCGCTTTCATTTTTACTAAACCACAAGTAAATGAAACTACAATGGGGCAGCACCTGTCCACCTATAACTGAAAAGAATGGAAGTTTCACACACAAAAAGAACTATGTACTGCAAAAAACCTGTGTATATTCTAGCAGCCATGGCAAACGTAGTGTGTTTCTCTCCCCATCCAATCCAAAAAACATCAATTAGCACACAATGTTATAGATATATCCAAGCACATCTTTGAGTAACTATTTTTTATAAAGAATTAGTGGGATTACTAATAAAGGATAAGGTAGAGCATTATCTGCTTTAACCATATCAGCATATTATACCTGAACAATCGTAAGGTGTTTTGAAGCACGAGGCATTCATACCTTGCTGCTGAGACGGTACGGCTTTTGTGTGTTGTCAACCTTGTCACTTTCCTTGCCCTATCCGACGATCAGCTGGTGCTCTGCGATGTGCATATATCGTTGAAAAAGGTGAGAAAGTTTGGTAGTGGTAAATGAAACTTCACTCTTCTTGGAAAAAAAAGGTTCAGTGCCGTGTACTCAGCATTATTCAGAGAAACACCATGGCACGGCAGGTAAGTAGAGCACGCAGCGCAGGCACCTGTACCTCTTGTCCTCTTCTCTCGTGGCCACCGATGCTGACGAGTTGCCACTGCCGTCAGCCATTTCTTCTTGCTGTCGTCGCCCTCCTCGTCTCTCGCTGCTCGTCCTCCAGTGCGTCGCGCCGCTGGTCGTGCCGGCGTCAGTGCTGTGCCGGTGTAGACAACCTCCTCACTGCTGAGCCCACCACCGGACGCTTCGCCAAGCTCATCGGCTGAATCAAAATCTAAGTCACTGGATGCTTCGTGCCGAGCCCATCACTAGACGCTTCGCCAAGCTCATCGACCTCCTCATCGCCGAGCCCATCACCAGACGTTTCGCCAAGCCCATCACCTGACTTACCGGATTTGCTCCGTGCCGGAAGGGCGAGCTTGGACGCAACGCAGGTCAGGGAAGGGCGAGGTGGGCGTGATTGGCGGCCGCGGGTCAGGGAAGGGTCACAGAGCGCACGGGGAGGGTGCACGTACCTAGTGATGGGCAGTCGTCTCCGGCGAAGATGGAACCAAGGCCTAGCGAAGGGACCGACGAAGACATGGGCACTTGCCGTCGGGCGTCGGCGTCGGCGGCCGTGCAGCTGCCGCACGAGAAAGCGAGCGAGCACGCACACAGCGGTGGACGGGAGATTGGGGGTGCGGAAATTGGGGGGAGATTGTGGGCACTGCCATTTCCTTCTCACTGAGCGTTGATTGGGGACGCGGCAATTTTGTCACACGAAGAGAGGCATATGGACGAATCATAATTCTCGCACCAAAACTGTGTCCACTCTTTAGTCCTTTTAGTTGTGATGATGATGATGAGAGAACTGTGTCCACTCTTTAGTGTTTTTAGTTGTGAGAGATTCTATTTCTTTTTCAGCGTCGTTCCGTTGATCTGGTCTAGCGTGAGCAACATTACTATAGTAATTATAGTAATCAAATACTCAACAAGGCATAAAATTGTGGTAACTTCCTACTCAATATAGTCCGAGCAATAGGAATTATGGTAATTACCATAGTTTCCGAGCATGAGTTCAACATGTAGCTATTCGAATTATCGTAAATTTATCATGGCACATTGGCCTTATTATAGTATAACCATACTCACAGCGTAAAATTGTTGTAACTTCCTACTCAAAGTGTAGTCGGAACAATAAGAATTATGGTAAAATTACCAGAGTTTCCAAGCATGGGCTCAACATGTAGATAGGTTCATCTCGTAACACGTATATGTGCACTTCTCTGTACCCTTTTGCGTGGACGCCTTGACGTACACTTGCATTATCGTAATTCAATTTCTTGTAAATATCAAAATTATAGTATGGTAAATTAGTGTTGTTGTGATAGCAACAAGTTTAATGTTGATAATACGTACACTATCGTAACCCTTGCATGCAGGCGACAGTAAGTACTAATCCTTGTTCTCGTATCGTGTTCACATCTACATATATCGATCCTTGTGGTCCTCCGCTAATCCACACCAAATCTATCTATACTATAAAAGAGCGAAGGAATTGAAAATAGCCTCTCACCCTGATGTTTCCTGCCCGCTTTAATTCTTATCCCTTGGATCTACATTAAAATCAGATCCAACATATCTAAATCATCCGCCTTAATCTAACGAACGGGCCCAGCCGGAAAACTCTTTGATGTTTACGCGTGTTTATACTGTTTCTGCCGCCGTTGCGTGGTGTTTTGTCACCCATCCATGTACCTGCCCGCCCGCCGTACCCACCACCAGCGAACGGCGGAGGCAGGGGGAGGCCAGCGGGTGCCATGGCCCCACCCAATGTTTGGTGGAAAAAACTAATATTTCTATGGCCTAAGCGTCCAAGCCCATCTACGTATCATGTATGTACGTATACTGAGCTTAGAGCCAAACCGTCCGTAGTCTGATCGTTCCAGGAGTGAGGGCTGAGCCACCTAGGGCAATCCACGCCAATCGCGATTCACGATCCTGCCGCAGACCGCAGTGCCACCGGCGCCGCCACACTCGCCCCGCCGGCCGCCGCCCGGCCTTAAAGGCACCTGCTGCAGGCTGCAGTCCGCACCTCCGTCCGGCTTCCAGCCTTCCAGGTCCAGCCGTCCAAGGCTCCAGGCTCTCCGTCTTCGATTCAGTCTGCAACACGTGAACATCCAGGCCAGGCAGCACGCAGCACGGCAGCAGGTAGCCAGGTATGTTCGTGTTCTATTCTAATTTTCTATGTCCATCAGTTTAGAGCTAATGCCTAATTGCCAAATTAAACTATTATTTTTTATATTGAAGGGTAATCATCATGAAACTTAAAAGGACGACAATTGACTCTTTTTACAAGGTAGACACTGCTGCTGCTAATGTTTCGATACATCAAGAGCAAGAGGACCCTGAGTCTCTGCAATGAAACTTGTTAAAACCAGGCTACGGAATAAGATAGAAGATGGGTTCCTAAGAGATTGCTTAATAATTTACATTGAAAAGAAGATTGCAATGGAGTTCACAACCGAAGAATTTATTGATGACTTCGATGCGATTCAGACGCGCAGAGCAAAATTTAAATGAAACATGTTAGTTCCTTTAACCATTTATGCTTATCGTTATATTTTTCATCGCAAAATTGTCACAATGCATAATTCATTATTTAATAGAGATTTTGGTGTTTTTTCAATATATGATTGAACTCTAAAACCTTCGGTAACATAACTGAGACTACGACGGGTTCTCCACCCATAAGGACAGGGGTTCTCCACCCATACGAGGATGGATTGACAGAACTATAAAAATAAGATAAGATAGAGGCAACACGAACCGTTTAAAAATGTGTCGAGTCAAAGTACAGCGATATATGCAGCTGAGGCATCCTAATGAAATAAACGATTTCAATCTTGTTCTACTCGACCAGATCAAACCGATGAAGCACTTGCCATCTACCTTTATTATATATCGACAATTCAATTAACATCTCTATTGTATTTAAATAGTTTTTAGAAACACGTGCATGTCGTACGTGCATATTTGCTAGTTTAATTTAAATTCCTAAAACAAACATGGAGTCATGGACAAATCAACGTGGCCAATCAATCTGAACTATTTACGGGATTGCACATTAATTAACTTCCCAGAAATATTCTAGTAAATAGATTATCGTAACCATATGAGTTTGGAAAGGCATATATTCTAGTAAATAGATTGTCGTAACAATATGAGATAGAAAGGCATGTAATCAACATAATTCTCGTAATAATACCACTCGCATGGCCGTAATTATTTCCACGGCTACCAATATTTACATGCAACTAATTACGCGCAACACTAAATACCGTATGTACGGCTAACGGTGGCTGGCTCTGGGCGCTCGGCTAATTACCGCTTGCAGCTGGGCTAATGCGCTCGGCTAATTACCGCATGCTACTGGGCTAATGCGCTCAGCTACAGGACAGCTGGGCTAATGCGCTCAGCTCGGTGGTTAGGCCTGGGTACAGAATAAGTTATTCGAGTATACTCTCCGTAGACTTTAGCTAGCTACAAAGTATACGGTCTCTAGATGCGTTGTACTGTAGTTGGATAGAATGTCTAATTCTGTAGTCAGACCCGACGTACGCATCTGACCTGGTGTAACCAGCCGGCGAGCGGTACCCCCACCCACCCATTCCCACCGTGGCCTCGTACTCCAATCCCGTTTCATGCTGCTTGGCTCGGCTCCAATCTCACATGCGGCTCGGCTTGCATCGAATCCCCTAATCGCGTTGCCTTCTTTTCAGCTGCAGTGTACAAGAAACATGGCGCAAAACTCTCCATCTGCCGCCGTCACCGACTGCTGCAGAACTCGCTCCGTCCGCCGCCCTTGTATCCCTGCAGTGCGCTGTAGTTTGCCGCTGGTATGAACATCCACCGCCATTGTCCTGCTTCCATGCATTGGTGGGCAACAGCCTCGCCGTGTCGTAGCTGCTGCAGGTCTTGGCGCTTATGCGATCCGGCTATATCTCCACACAGGCCCGTCGAAGAAGCTAGCTACCCAGGTGAAACGTCCTTGATTTCCACGAAGGGAAATCCACAGAAACAAAATGTAAAATGAAAAAACATTCCGTTAATTTACCCAAATCTCAGTGATATATAAAGTCATGCACGAATATCAGAGTACAATAGAGAGTTTTACATAACTTATCCTCATCGCCTCGCAGGGCGGAACACACTCACACAAGCATCCGGAACAGCATCCGACGTAGATAGCAGCGGAAAACGATCTTCTAGAACCAGCTTGAGCGTAGAACAGACCCTCTAGTCCTCCCAATCATCGCCCTCGTAGTCATACTCGGGCTCTGAACCTGTCAAAAATCTATCAGTACTCTTGGTACTGGCCACGCATCGCCCACCCTATGCTTGCAATGCTTTGTGGAAAGTGGAATGCATTGAGAGAAGTAGAAAGAGACCTATTTTAGGCTGTGGGTTTTCTATGCAAGTCATTACTATTTTAATATTAAGATGTTCATCAGTTTTTTAACCCATCTTAGTCACACATTTTTTCCATTCCCATCACACAACACATCTCATCTCACTCTCTCTCTCTAGGCGACGAGATTGACTCCCGCTCAGATCTTGTCTCAACGGCCAAAGCCGGAATCCAACACAAAACCCGGGGAAAAGGTAGAAAGGACTCCTCTCTCTAATCATGTGAAGCGTAGGTCATGGGAATGTCCATATCCGCGAACGCGGCTATACGTATAGATCGATCAACTCTGCAGAGTGTGTACACCTGGTAATCCACAAGATCGCCATCCTCGACGATTCGGCTCGTCTATGCTGATTTCGACTGCCTCCCAACCGGTACAGTACCACCCTACCACTCAGCCCTAGGCCACCCCGGTGTCCACCAAAACGCTGAGACTGTGAGACGTAGGACCGGGCCCCCAAGGTCACTACGTTGTCTTAGGAGGGTGTGGGTCCCCATGCCCGTACCTCCCTACACTATCACCTTCCAACCTAGTAGTAGTGGTACCACCCTAGTCAGTCGGGTAATCGTCTCCCGCCCATTGGGAGCGAGTGATGTGCACGAAGGTCCCAAGGTTCCGGTTCTCAAGACATACCAGTCCTTAGGAGGACCAGACATGATATCTTCTCAAAGGGGAAACACCGTCTTCCTCGTGCCACGACAGCACCTCCACCAGGGATAACCAACACCCCAGTTCACCTCACAATATACCCGCCATAGGTATCTCTCGTGAGGGATGCCCAGGTCGCACCCCTCCAGCAAGACTTGCCCCAAAGACTCGTCGTAGGATCCTGTCCGATCGACTCAACCCTCACCACTCACCCAAGACACACGCCAAGATCTCTCCAGTTCTTTTATCAGGTTTACCAAGTTCTCGGCACTACGTGCCTTATACATATACGCCTCTCACTCACCGGCATCACATCACAGATATAATGCGAGTAAGAGTAAAAGCAGTAGTATGTAACATGCGAGCATCTAGCCTAACAGCAGGGTGAGCAGGAGTAAGGTTGCAACAAGGTAAAGGGCTCAAAGTAGAGCATCTAACATACAATCTATCATCATAATATTGCACCAAAAAGTAAAGCGCTAGCAATTCTATATTTGCATGTGTAATAGGTTCTACGGAGATGGGTGGGGCGTGGCACCTGGCAGGTCGTCACCCAAGTCCTCGCTGTAGTCGGGGTCACACTCCTCAGTCGGCAGGTCCTCCGGCTCTGTTAAACGTAACGTAGAGTCGCATTAACGACTCCTATAGAGATGCACAAAGAAGCAACAGAAATTCAAAAGATCCAAATGCACTCAAACACAAGTCTAAGATGTAGAGCTCATTTTTAGTAAAATTTAGAAACTGGTTTGGTATTTTTCTGAGTTAAAATGAATTAGTTATGAATTTCTAAAGATTAAATGATTTTCTGAAAAAGAATTTCTGAAAAAGAAAAAGGAAAAATCCCAGGAGTGACACGTGTCAAGCTCTGATTGGCCGAACAGATTGAGTCGCTGACATGTGGGTCCTGTTGACTGGTCAACGGTCAATGGTCAACTTTGACCGGGCCGAGACCGGGCCTCAGTGGGCCTGGGCTGGGCCGGATTTGGGTCGGAATGGGCCGGGCTGGGCCCGCCACGTGTAAGGCGCTGGTGCGGCCACGTCGCCTATCTGAATTCAAAAGTCGGGCTCGGGCTGGTGAGCTTGGCTCACGGTGGTCTCGCGAGGATGGTCCACGAATTTGAACGCGGTCTACGGTGGACCCGGTCCAACCTCTTCCCATTCTTCTCGGTTCACGGTGCACCGAGTGCACCGAACTGCTGTCTCAGCCCCTCCCCTTGCTTCCTCTTTCCCGGTCGCGCTCTCACCGGCGGCGAGCGGCCGAGCTCTCGCTCTGGGGCTTCACGGGCAAAGCTTGTAGGCTCAAGAGCACCGCGTGGTCCCATGGAACTCGATAGAGGGGTCAATGGTGCGGATTAGAGTGTCTAGGGGGCTTGCCCATGGTGGTGGCGGCTTGGCCGGTGCGGTGAGCGACGACAAGGCCTCCACGGCGACTTGGCTCGGGTGGTGAGGTCTCCTACTGATTCGCGACCGCAAAAGGAGTACGAAGGTGGGGTCAAAACGACAAAATTGAGCTCGAGCAGAACCCTTGATGCCTCCGACCGGGCCGAGCGCCACCGGCCATGCTACCGAGGGTCCCTCCTTCTCTTAAGGAGCGCATGGTGTGTCCTTCGCCATGGCGAACCTGTTGGACCCCTTGCTCCTGCCTCTACCGTCTTGAGTCAACAAGGAACGGCCTCGCCATGGCCATGCTCTGGCCATGGCGGGCACGCTCTGAGCGTCGCTGCGATGGTGGCGTTCCCGAGCCGGTACGGCTCGGTAAGGCAGCGTTGTGTGCAAGCGTGTTCGCATGAGTGTGTGTAGGTGCAAACGATGATCAGGCACCGGCCTTGGCCGTTCCCGGTATGAAAATGATCATGGTGGTGCCAACGTGCATACGGTGGCGAGCATGGAAGGCGGGATACGGCGAGACGTGGATCACCTTGGGCTCGTGGCGGCTGGGTGTTGGTGCAGTGACGAGTTGGAGCGGTGAAGATCGGTGGCCGTGCAGTGCAGTCCGGTGGTGGAGAGGAGGAAGTCCGGCGTCTTTCCCTTCTCCGGTGGGTTCGGACGGTGGTGTCGCCTTCGGGCTCCTCGGTTCCTTCTTGCCCTTCCTTCCTTCTTCTCTTCTTCTCCCCTCCTTCTTGCGGTGTAGGGCGGCGGCTAGGAGGGTGAAGAGCTAGTGCAGCGGAGATGCTCTGCTTTTTATAGCCGAGCTCGGCTATGGTGGGCGAACGGTGGCGATCACGTAGGTGCCGTGGCGCTCCCGATTTTGCGCAGCGGCTGGCCTTGCACCGTACAGTGGCGTCAGGGGGATGTTGCGGGTGCGGCCCATGGCGGCATGGCGTGGTGCGTGAAGGGGGGGCAGAGCGCGCGTGATTGGCCGAGGAGGCACGCTCGCGTTGCTGGCACAGCGCCTTGGCATGCAAGGCAGCAGCAGGGGACCGAGGGAATCCTTCCCTCGCGCGGGGCGTGACCCTGTTCCCCCTCTGTCTCTGCTTTCCGTTCGGGCGAGGCAAGGGAATCGAACGAGCGGGAGGAAGGGGATGAAGGCGGGTCCCGCCTGTCAGCGAAAGAGAGCGGCGGGGTCCAGTTGTCGGTGATGCATGGTGTGCGGCTCCTGCGTGGCGTTGGCAAAGCGGCCGAGGCCGCAGCGGCCTTGCTGGGCCGGCCCACGCGCCGGCACGTGCGTGAATTGGATCGGGCGCGCGAGTTGGGCTGGGCCAGTTGGCGGGGTAGGCCGAGAGAAGCTCCTTTCTCTTTTTCTGATTTATTCAAAAAGCTTTTCTATTTATTTTTCCCTTGCTCAAAAATATGCCAAGGCATTTATAGGTAAGAAAATATATATTGCCTCTACTTGTATAACTTAATGGGGCCTGCTAAATAGATTTTTGGTTTCCAACCTTTTTCCAAGGTTATAATTATATATTCATTTAAGTTAAGCAATTCATTAAATAAGTTTGACTATTTTTTATTAACAATACAAAGAACATAAGAAGCAACTCATGAATATATAATTAAATGCAAAATGTAATTAACTAGACTAGGTGCTACTTGTGCAACTAGGGTAGGTTTCCTACATGACACCTCACCAAACATAGGTTATTTTAGAAAAAAAAATTGTAGTTGTGATTTTTTGTTTCTTGTAAATTTCTGGGTTGTTACACACCAGGTGAGTATAGCTGACAAAATCTCATGTATTCATCCAAACTCCAAATCATAATAATCGACACCTTCGTTCGCCACTAGACGCGCCGCCGGAGAAGATTCGTCTCGGCCACATCGCAGCTTCAAATTGGACCTGGTCGTCCATGCCAGCGGAGAGAGGATCTTTAGGTGAGCAATTCCCATCGATGCTAGCAGAGATAGGATCTCCAGGTAAGCCGCTGTGAAATCTGCATGACTCATCCAATCTCGATCTGATTCATTGATTGGACCTCGCTGTGTGCACGCTGACCTCTACTCCGGATCTCCGGTGCAGCCTTCTGCTTTTCGACATGCTGTAAAATCTTGCGATGCACGGCCATCCCCATCCTGGCAGTGGAGAAGGTTCTGTTCTGTACCGATCAACCAACTTCGTCAAGTCTTGGCCAGCGGTACGGTGTCCCTGCCGTCCCCATCCAGAGGCAAGCGAGGCTGCTTCTCACGATGAGATGTGCCAAAATCGATGTACTAATCCAATCCGTGACTATCAGTGATTTTTTATGCTACCTTTGCATGTCACTGTTGTTTCCATTATACATGTATTCTATTTCTTTTTCAGCGTCGTCTGGTTTGGTTCGAACACACTGCAAGAGGTTAGGCCTTGTATGACTAACTGATTGTGACAATTACAACTGTTTTCTTGTCATTATACCCCTTCTGTGACTATATGGCTGTGGTCACAGAAGGTGGGTCATAAAACCCCTTCGGTGAATAACAGACCCAGTTGTCACTAATCTTAGTGATTATTGCACGCTTGTCATCAGGTTATGACTACGTTATTTGTCACTATATTTGTCATAATATATTAGATGGGATGATAACAAGTGTGTAGGGATCTAACGTGGCACATGACATGGCGTATGACAAGGCAAAGATAGTATGATGAAAACAATTTTAGCTGATTATAGCATGGGCTGGTTTTTATAATTATAATTGAAATAAACCCAACTGGCCCATGTGCTGGGCCAACCATTTTTTGGCCCATTTATTTATTGACAGCCTTTTTAGTTCTTTTCTTCCGTACTGGCCCTGTAGTATTGCAGCCCAATTTGCATCCAATATCATAATCATAGATTATAAAACCACATAACCCAACTGCATAATTATATTATAACGACCAGACCACACAATAGAATATATAAACTGTTCTAGCCTTAAATAATGTTCCAGAAAAACCATACAAAAGCACATGTTCTAGCCATGTTTCCATACAAAGCACAACAAAAACATGATGATCCATCCAACTAAACAAGTTCCAGCAGCTAGCGCCAGCTGGAATGAGTTGATTTTAATCATTCAGACTTGAATATTGCAGATGCACCTGTAGGTAGATAAAGGTAGCATGTCAGTTGGCGGGCTGAGGAGGAAATCACAGCCAGCTTTAGTGCTGATCGTATTTGCACAACCTTTTTAGTACAGGTCATATTTGTACAACATCATGAGAGCAACATAAAGTGATTTTAACAAAGTATAGTCATAGTACTAGTTGTGTTTGTACAGTACAACCTTAGGTGAGCATACCAAATCTCTAATTACCAACACATGTTTCATCTTCCTTGATTTTGGACCTTAGTATGGAGATCTAGTATTCTAGTTATCACACATCTAGCTGAAACTCAATAGCAGAAGTGTCTAAAATTTAGCAGTATAATTATCTTCAGTTATCTCAAATTAATAAGTGTTACAGTATGAAGCAAGAAGTAGTTATACGAATCACAAAAATAGAATTCAAATTGTAATAATCCCAGAATATACTATAGTTATTAGCCTAGAAGCATCAGTGCATTTCCATCCACTAACAGGTAACCACCAGAAGCATACAGCTAACAGAAGTGCATTTCCATCCACTAACAGGTAATAGATATATTGGAAAACCCAAGATGTCTTTGACGAGCACTTAGAAGCGAATAACCACACGGGCCACGAACCTCTGTTTGCACGCCTCTATTTTTTCACTGCTAAAGGAACAAACTCGGCTCGATTCACCGGTAACTTCAACACCATAGCAAATCAGCAAAATGACACTGCCTTGGTTCAGCACTGAACTGAAACCTTCCAAAGGTTTCTCGATTGGATGGAAGACAGAACATAAATGGGAGGCCAGACGTACCATGGACTTCCAGTAAGAGAGCGACACCACTGCCGTACTCGTCGTCGGTGGCCTCCAGCACGAAGTTGTTCTGCAGCGTCGTCCACCAGTGCTGGTGGATGAGAGTAGGGGCGCAGGGGTCAGCAGCCATCGAGTGAGAAAGGAGATGCTGCGACGCCCCTGCCACATTCTGAGTCACGCCGTCGATGCTGGATCCGTCGCTATCACCTCCATCTGCTCTCTACAGCATCGTAAAGCCAAAAAAAAATTAGGCACAAGAGAGAGAACTGGAAAACAGATGGTCAAAGATAACAATGTCAACTATATTCAATACAACACTTTGAACTTAACTCTGAATTCAAGATCAAATTCGCCAAACTTTGAACTTTTTGTATCTCCTAAATCAGTTGCTTCTAAATTAAAATATTGGCGATGACTTGCTAATTGAGAATGTCAACAGGCAGTTTCATCAGCCTAGTGCCAGACTTAGGGCTCAATCAAGGAAAGAAAACTAATTGGAGTTCATGCTGCAACAACAGGCCATAAGCTGCAAATTATTTTTCGGAGCAGATGCAGTAGTGAATACATGCACTATTTTATTTATTTTCACTTTCAGGTAGCCGGCAATTAAAATGGCATTTGACTAGCATTCATTTTATTCAGAGTCAATATACTATTTTATTTGGATTTTAGACATGCACAAGGCGTAAAATTGTATGCGCAACAAGGTGTTATTATAGTAATATAGTAATCAAATACTCAACAAGCCATAAAATTGTGGTAACTTCCTACTCAATATAGTCCGAGCAATAGGAATTATAGTAATTACCATGGTTTCCGAGCATGAGTTCAACATGTAGCTATTCGAATTATCGTAAATTTATCATAGCTTAGCACTGGCGGTTTCACTAGCATTTCTACTGCGGCTGAACCCACCGCCAGTGTGAAAGGCTAGTACAAATCAACAATACTACAAGCGGTTAGTCCCACCATGGCCTGGTATAACCCTCCTACCTCTCTTGCATTTACTTTCTAGTGTAAATAAGCTCTATAGATAAGTTTTTGTCCTCAAAATTTGATATGAAAAATCTTGATGAAGCTTCATTCGGTGTAGGGATCGAGATTCATCGAGATAGAAGTAAAGGGGTATTAGGACTATCACAAAAAGGTCTTAAAGAAATTCAGTATGCACAAATGTGGTCCTTCACCTGCTCCTATATTCAAGGACAATAGATATGGAAATTTTCAATGCCCCAAGAACTAGTATGAGATCTATCAAATGAAAGCGGTTTCATATGCTTCAGCTGTCGGAAGCTTACAATATGCTCAAGTATGTACGCGTCCTGACTTAGCTTTTGTTACCGGGTTACTTGGCAGATTCCAGAGCAATCCTAGAATAGAACACTGGAAATTAGTAAAGAAAGTCTTGCGTTATTTGCATGGAACGAAAGGCCTCATGATGATGTATAGAAGATCAGGTTCACTCCATATAGTGGGGGTACTCAGATTCTGATTATACAGGAAATGATAGAAAGTCGATGTCAGGATATGTATTCACTCTCGTAGGAGGAGCTATATCGTGGAAAAGCTCAAAGCAAACCGCCACTACATCGTCCACAATGTATGCCGAGTTTGTAGCATGTTATGAGGCCACGGGGAAGGTGAATTGGCTAAAGAAGTTCATACCCTGTTTGAACGTGTTGACGACATCAATAAACCACTTAAGTTGTACTGCGATAATGAACCAGCAGTAATGTATGCTCACAACAATAAGTCAAGTGGTGCTTCCAAACACATTGACATAAAGTACTATGTTGTGAAACATAAAGGTGGTTTACAAAAATTCAAATTTTAAATTTTAGAAATTCAAACGTAGTTTTCGTTGACAAGATGATTTCAAATCAAAAAGTTGTCAACTACAAAGTTTCATAACTTTTCGAGATCTACAACTTTCATTTTGGTCGTTTCTCCATCCGAGATCATTTGAAAATTTCAAATTTCAATTTTTTTGAAATTTAGACGTACTTTTCGCTGGCAAAATTAATTCAGATTAAAAAGTGTTCAACTATAAAGTAGTATAACTTCTCAAGATCTACAACTTTTATTTTGGTTATTTGTTCATAGTGGTAGTAACATTGTTTACAAAACTTAGAGATCTCTCTTCTAGTTTTCATGAAACTATATATGGACATGTAGATTTTGTGAACAACGTTACTATCGCTTTGTCGAATGAAGAAATGATCAAAACAAAAGTTGTAGTTCTTAAGAAGTTATACAACTTTGTAGTTGAACACTTTTTAATTTGAATTCGTTTAGGGGGCTCAAAATGTGCTTTGTATATCTTGTTTGCCGAGTGTAAAAAAACACTTAGCAAAGAAGCTCTTTGCCGAGTGTCAAAAAAAAACTCTGCAAACAAGAAAGTTTGCCGAGTGCAAGAAAACACTCGGCAAGGAGTATATTTGTCGAGTATTTTTTTCTGACACTCGGCAAAGAGCTTCTTTACCAAGTGTTTTTTTTTTTCACCACTCGGCAAAGAGCTTATTTGCTGAATGCCCCGAAAAATTGCACTCGGCAAATTTCAATTTTCCGGTAGTGACAGCTTCTCGATGAACTGCAGAATATCATATAGTAGAGGTCCTTGAGGTCCCCGGTCCCGGCCTCCCCACCATGCTTGTCCTCCGTCGACACCCCGACAAACACCCGGCTGGCCGGGTACTCCGCCACCCACTTCTCCGCGTCCTCCCTGGCGAACAGGCTGCTGTTGAAGCTGTCGTACAGCCGGACGTGGACGCGGGCGAAGTGCCCCGTGGCGAGCGCCGCCTGCAAGCGCGTGTCCAGGTACGCGCACCGCACCATGGCCGTCAGCGTGACGCCGAGCCGGCCGCGGTAGCTCCTGTTGTACGCGTAGAGGCGCCTCGCCAGCTCATCGTAGTGCGCCGAGGGCCCTGGTCGATGTAGAAGTCGATGCCATCCAGCGCCACGTCGCCAAACGGGCGGCGCACGCCCACACGGGAGCCGCCGAGGTAGGCGTCCCACAGGTACTCGGCAATGTCGGCCGCCGACTTTGGGGAGGGCAGGGAGTAGTCGGCGCTGGCACCAGGCCCGCCGATGGAGAGGAGCACGAGGATGTCCTTGGACTGGCAGTGCTTGATGTCGTCGCCGACGCCGGCGAGCGGGTGCCCCAAGAGGTCGAGCGAGTACCTGCCATGGCCGAAGGCACGGAGGAAGGAGATGAAGACCATGGTGTAGGCGCCCGTGTCGCAGGCCTCACGCAGCGTGCCCTCGTCCTTGTTCCGGCCCAGAAGACGGCCACGTCGCCGAGGCCGTCGGCCACCGACCCGACTGCCACTGCCAGAAGGGAGACGAGCACAAGCGCCGCTAGGAGGGGACGCCGCCGGAACTCCATTGTGGTGCTGTAGTGGTTTGGGACTGGTGGATGAATTGAAGAAGTGATGATGGATGAGTGAAGCTTTGCAGGTGCGGAGCTCGTGTATTTATACAAGGGATTAGGGATGAGGAGGGACGTGCGTGATTGGTAGCTGCTAATGCACACGTTAGTGCATGTTGTATATATAGCTAGCTAAACAAATCTGCCAGCAAACATAGGCACATGTTGTTCGTTATAGCAATAAGGATCAGCAAATATAGGCACAGAAGAATCTCTACTGGAAGAGGAGCAGAAGGAGGACGATCTAATAACACATACCACACCGACACACACGACTCTGTCAAGTAGTCGAGCTTGCACATGCGGACCCAGGTGTCAATGTGTCGGTGATGAGATCGACGACGCTGACCAAGGAAGATATGTTGACAGAATTGGGATACGTTACAAATTTAGACATTTTTCAGGTACATATCTTATCTTACTATTACTAATTGAAGGCCCCAATGAAGCCTCATGTTAATCAGAAACATCTGGCCGCAAATCAAAAGACTCCAGCCATTCGTAACCATTGGATCTATTTTATTTTGTATTACTATTACTAATTGGAGGCCCCAACCAAGCCTCCACGTTAATCCTCACCAAACGTGCTAGAAAAAAGATAAATGCTAGAAATTCTCACGTTAATCAGAAACATCTGGCCGCAAATCAAAAGACTCCAGCCATTCATAACCATTGGAGATCTATTTTATTTTGTAAGTAATTACCCACCTCTGCCATTATGGATTAAGAAAAAAATAGCCTCAAATTATAACATAACACACGTTAAAATATATCCATTGTGATCTGCCGAAGTCACGTTTACAATATTGTTAATATAAAAAATCTGATGGAGCCAACCAATCACGTTGACTTGGTTACTATTATCAATATAAAAAATATCGGCAGGACTCACGTTCACGTTGGTCGCCATTATTTAAAATAACTGCAAAAATCAGTCTAGGAGTTTTACGTGTCTTTTCCGAGAACCCATCTAATCTCGGCTTCTTCTCACGTCGTCGGCAACATGGGCACGCGGCGTCGCCAATCCGCCGCTGCCTACCGCTAGCCTCAACCCTCTTTCCGATTCCGAGACCAATGGTTACGTGCCGTCGGCCGGGGATGGGCGGAATGATGCCGGCGGGCGGTGATGCAGAGATAGATGAAGGAGCTCACCATGGGGCGGGGGGATGTTCCTCGAATGCGAGATATCGGCTGAAGCTGCGGCGCCGGTGGTGGCGGGACCTTCCGCGTCTACGTCGTCGGTACCGCACATATGTCGCAGGTGAGCTGATGTACCATAGTCTGCCCATGCTAGCTGGTACGATGTATAGTGGTGGCGGATGATTATTTCCTGAACATAGTCTGCACATGGAGTTTGTACTGAAGCAATCTGCCTTTTTGGCTTGGATTTCGTATATACAAAGCCGTTCTCTGCGCTGATGCATATATATCTAGAGTTTGGAGTGTGAATGTATCCAATGTACATAATTAGTACAAATCATTGCATGGGTATTTGACACTTGGTTTTATGTTGCAGCAAGAGACAAGTTCTGCAGCTGATTACAGGCAAGATGGATGTTGTAGGTGCGGGCAAGACTGCTGCTACGTGGCTTAGTGAGCGCATGAAAAATCTTGCGAATGCAGTAGTGTTCTCCTGCTGGGGTTTGCCTTGCACATGTTGACAGACACACAGGATCGGATGGGGGCACCAAGCACTGACCTGCATGCATGCGCCTCTCCTGTGCGAGAAGCAGCCAATTGGTATGCCTGCGCATGGAGGCTAGACACCGTTACCTCTTATTAATCTGCCAGATGAAATAAATTTCTTAGGCAGTGGAAAAGTCTGCAAGTGCATGGTGCCAAAGATCTTCCATACATCATTGCATTGCATGGTGACATCCCGGGAGACCTGCAGGAATCAATTTCCATGAATTGCCTCTCGTAGTTGATTATATTTAATCCTCATCCAAGGCAGCTTCCTTTATTTATTTGTGAAAAGCCGTCTACTATGGAAATTCATATGCTTGATCTTAAGGTTGCATCACTATGCATTGCATCAACCTGACATCGATCTCCAACATTGGCAAGATGCACCAATGGGCAATGGCACAAATTGCGAGCTTGGTAAGAAGATTAGAGCCTGGGCCTAGGATATATAATGCTTGATTTGCAATGAGTGTACGAGGGAAGTCATCAAGGTAATGCAACCATGCATCTCTACATAAACAATGTAACTGAAGTATTCAATTTTCTAATTTTTG
The DNA here is from genome assembly GCA_022457205.1 of Saccharum spontaneum. Classification (NCBI taxonomy): domain Eukaryota; kingdom Viridiplantae; phylum Streptophyta; class Magnoliopsida; order Poales; family Poaceae; genus Saccharum; species Saccharum spontaneum. The sequence continues at coordinate 63,933,072 of CM039595.1, forward strand.
GGGGAGAGGAAAAGGCCCTACCAATGAGTTATTGGTAAATAAATATAATCACTTATAAGTTAAACAACCAAGGAAGAAAGTGGCTTTACTGATCTGTCGCCTAACAAAAAGTCCAATGAGTCCAAAAACGAAGAGCGTAGGCAGAACATCTCCAATATAGGTTCCCTAAATATCCAGCCGCTTAAAGCCTTAATGTCTGTGCAATCAAAATCACCCTCCAATAGTTTCTTAATCCAACATACTATACTTAGTGACATCCTAATTAAATCTTCCTTTATGTCCCTTCAATTTGGGGTGACAGTGACATATTGTCCACCATATATGTTATTTGAGATAGGGGAACTGTTGGAGAACAGAAATATTTATGGCAGAATTTTTGTTAATATGGACCCTATGGGGTTAAGTTTAGAAAGGCTCTTGGATGTGAGGAGATCTAATCATTCTATTTTGTTTGTGGCTTAAAATTAGAAGAACATGAATTAGTTAAACCACAAAACATATGGTCGTTATTGTGTTATTTACCCTATACATGTGGGAGATCAAATTGAGGAGGACTCTTGGTTGTAAGGAGATATAGTCATCCTATTTTATTAGTGGCTTCAAATTACAACAACATGACTACATGCATATGACCAATCCAAATATTTGGTCTTAGAGCGACTCCAATTTATATCCTTCCTATTTTATAGGAGTACTGATTTTTGTGAAAAAAATACCCTCCAACAACGTATTGAATTGGGTCTCCAAATATAAACATCCTCTATTCCGTATTCCCTGCTAGCCAAAGATAGAGAGTGAGTATGGCTCTATAGAGTGTGCGCAAAATATAGAAAAACTGTTGTAGGGTACAAAGATATAGAAAGTTATTTTTTCCTCAAATTACTCTTCAAATGATGATTTAAAAAGTATATTTTGGAAAGACTCTTGGAGATTCCCTTATACTATAATCCAAGTTTCAAAACATTGGGTGCTCAATTGCTTGGGTGTTTTATATCCATAAAGCATGAGTGTGCTTCTACTACTATAACAAAACCTGGTCAGCTCAAATGTAGTTAATGATGTTTGCACTGCTGTTGGACATTCATGCTTGAGCAAATTCATCAAAATGTGACTCAACATTTTAGCTTTCCATTTATATCTATATGTGTCTTGATTTGTATGGTTTGTAGAATGCTAACAATTAGTCTTTCCTATGATTATGATACATTTTTCACTATTCAAAATAAACTTAATCACATAGATTGTGACCACTCTCCAGGAACAAAATGTAAATAAATGTGTTTACTATGTTTTTCCTATTGAGAATATGTACTTAACCTTTACTAGAGCTAGACGGAGCATAAGGTTTTACCAATTGAGGGGCTCATTCTATGTAGTTTCCAGATGTGGTCGTCACAACATTCTAAATCGTAGTCTATATCGAAAATTTTATGAAAGTTTTATTTATTCGTGACCTATTAAGTAAGGAATCGGTTTCCTTTATAAAAAAAATAAAAGGTATATAAACTTACATATCGTTAGCCCGTGCAAGTGCACAGGTTGATTGACTAGTATAATTTAATCTAGAAATACATATAGCAATATATTTGTGAAATGAAATCGTCATATGTTTGCACATGTGATCTACTACTTTTTTCTAAAACGAGGAGGATATCCCCATTCCCATTGAAACCAATGGGCACTATGTGAAAAATGATTTGTAAGAGCCAGCCCTATTTTACTGTAGGGGCGGTTCAATCACGAACCCCCCTTACAGTGGGCTGGTCGGGGCCCAGTAATTCAACCGCCCTTACAAATGCCTCAATAAGGACGGTTGGTGATATCAACCGCCCTTACAAATGGTCTGATTTTTAAGGACGGTTGGATCACCCACCACCCTTACAAATTAATTTGTAAGGGCGGTTCAATCACCAACCGCCCTTACAAATCTATTTGTAAGGGGGACTGGTGATTGAACCGCCCTTACAAATGACGGCTGTATAAGTGGCTGCACCCACCTTCTTCCTCCTCGAGCCACACACTCCATCTCGCAAAAAAATGTTGGGAGGCCTTGAGCTCCTCCCAAAAAATTGCTCTACTAAGGGGGAGGTTTGGAGTCCAATTCCTTTGATGGGAAACTTGTAGAAGGTAAGAAAATGTTATTCCAACCCTTTAATTGAAGTTTTAATGGTTGGTTAGTGAGCAAATTGGAGTTTTATTTTCTCTCTCTTCCATGGTGCTTGAGCTTTGTGTGGGCAAATTAGAGCATAGTTTTCAAGCTATTAGTGTAGATTAGTTAGGGAAATGAGCTTGCACCCTCAATTAGTCGATCTTGCTTGATTTTAGTGGAGATTGCATACTAGTTTCATGCATATATGGAGAAGTTTGTTCTAGATCTAGGGTTTCCTTTTTGCATTTTGTAATTTGTGTTTCATAAAATTGGAATGGGGTTGGCATGAAAGGTTGTTGGTAAAATAATAATTGTTGCTAATTGTTGTTTATGAAATTTTATATTTTAATCATTTAGTATACATTGTTGCTAATAATTGTCAAAAAAATTGTTGCTAGTAATTTTCAAATAAACAATTGTTGCTATAATTATTGCTAAAACTTGTTGCTAATAATTGTTTCTATTAATTGTTGCTAAAAATTATTACTAAAAACTGTTGCTAATAATTGTATAAGGTAATAAAATGTTATTCCAAGCCTTTAATTCAAGTTTTAATGGTTTGTTAGTGAGTAAATTAGAGCTTTGCATAGAGAAATGAGCTTTGTATAGAGCTAATTAAACCCAAGTTTTGAAGCTATTAGTGTACATTAGTTAGAGAAATGAGCTAACATCATTTATTTAGTCGCTCTTGCTTGATTTTAGTGGAGATTACCCAAGTTTCATGTATGTTTCATGTATTAATTTGATTCTTTTCATGTATTTTGTTGTTGTTATTGTTTTGTTTTTAAAAGATGGAGTACAGGAACTCTTGGATGTATGGTTGGTCAAGGATCGATGAAGGTTTCCACAGTGAGGTGGACAAATTTATTAAAGCCGCACAGAAGCATGCATCAACGTTGACATATAATAGGGACACAATCATTTGTCCATGCAAAGATTGCAAGAACCGTATGGCATTTGCAGATGTGGGTATCATCAAATCACACTTGGTGATGCGAGGATTTGTTCCGGACTACACAGTGTGGATTCATCATGGTGAGACAATGGTTAGTGATGACGACAACAATGATCAAGGACTTGACGCCGAAACCCTGAAGTTGCTGCACCAATATGACAACGAGGAAGACATGTTCTATGACTATGGTGGCAATGAACAAGGTGGTGACTTTAGTAATGATGTCGGGCCCCTACTTTAGGGTCCACTAGGCATCACGTATCAGTCCCTGGATCAGTAGCTGATACGCACAGAGCAAACAAGATTGATATCAAAAACCATACTTTTATTGATAATAGGGAAACACATTACAAAGTTCATATTTACATAGCTTGGGCCATTGGCTTGGCAACAAACGTCAGAGTTTCTAATACAGCGGTCCTATGATGTCGTGGTTCCATTCCTACATGCAACTTGGAGTGCGGACGCAACCCTAGCCTTATTCCTCCAGCGTACTCCCAGTCATCATAGTCCTAGCGCAGTTCCTTTGTGTAGTCACACGGCTCCGTCTTCGAGTGTCCTCCTGATGTCCTTTCCTAGCGTAGTCCTTGGTAGCTCCATTCTCGGATATACTCCTACAGTTTCATTCCTAAAAACATAGAGTGGAGGGGGTGAGTACGTACGTACTCAGCAAGCCCTAACTTTGGGTGGAGAGGTGGATGGAGGCTATATAGAGAGAGAGAGGTGGTTAGTGGTAAAGGTGGTAGAGTGAAGTAGTTAAAAATATAGGTTGGGCCCTGGCAAGGTATTACCATCCTCACCAGTTCTCGAGTTGAGTATAGATTACCAAATTCATAAATACATCTTACCAGAGTATCACAGTTGTTGTAGTCTAATCATTTGGAACCTCATCCCAGCGGTTGCCCATTCCAAGGACGTGGCTATTCAAATAGATTCAGGAAACTCTGCAGAGGTTGTACAAATTTCCCCACATGATAGACACAGTTCGACACCAGACGTCATTGGCTTGGACAGGCCTAACGAGACCTCATACCTGGATGGTGCTACCTTAGATTTCCATATAATTCCACCACGGACTACTCAGGGACCGAAACCCACAAGCATCAGGATGATCACATAGCATCCTAGAATATCGAGTGGTTGGATGATCACACAACATCCGGTGGATGATCACATAGCATCCAGATTAAATAATAAAAGGGTGCTCGCACACGGCACAACCATAAATTTTACATGGAAGACCACAAAGCAACCATGCCGATCAGACCACGGTAGATCATACAGCAGCCGTGTCCTCTCCTGTTAGTCCGTTGCCACTCTGGCCTCCTAGTGAAAATTATACTTCTATCTAACGGGGTGTGAGATCAAGTCTACCTATATAGACATGTGGCTGTACGAAATTCTGGCTAGGCGAGATGGCAAATGAACCGGTCCTTATGTGACCGAGGCGAGTATCTCCCAACAGGAACCCTTACCAGGCGAACCTGCCAAAAGGGTAATCCACACCATGTGAAATACCCCTCACTCGCCCCATGTCAAGGTTAGTCCGATTTTACCAAATTAAGTCTCATATCTCATCAAGGTAACCAATACCTTCTCATAAATCATATTATCATAAATAATCTCATAATTCATCATAAAGCAATATTAATCCATGAATGAGGATTTAATAAGTAGTATATGTTAAGATTAGTAGTTGATAGGGTTGGGTATGGTGGGTTATGGTGGAGGCTAGCAAAATGTAGAGGTGGTAGAAGGGGAGTAAACATTGGAATGGAAATGTAGGAGATAGGTGGGAATTAGGGACTTGCCTTCATTCGCTGACGATTATATCCTTGTCCAATTCCTGTGTCTCCTGCTCGTTCCTTCTGGACTATCGGGTTCTCTCCACATCCTCTATCGTACGCGGTCTAGCGTCGACAAGTAAGAAAGCACAAACAAGAAAAATAACAAGCAAGGCATGTAAAACGAGCAAAAGCAATCAAAGTGGAAGAAATGATCCTAGATGGGTTGGTCCTAATGGGTGATGGATTGGTGATGGCGAAGGTTAGCGGCACATACACGTATGCCTTATACTTGCATGGGTTTAATTAGGGTGGAAAAGTAGACGTGAGGTTAGACATGCATATGGATGATGCTTGGTACATACAGACACACACACACACACACACACACACACACACACACACACACATATATATATATATATATATATATATATATATATATATATATATATATATAGGCTTGCTTATATTTTATATATATATGTATACACCCACCACGCATGCATGTGCATGGGTGCTGGCTATTATTATTCTATGTATGGAATGTGTGTATATTCATGTATTTACGTGTGTGTCATAGTGTATACACATACACAAATATACAGTGCTAGGAGGTGTTAGGGGTTGGGTGCAACGACGGGTTAGTATTAATACAAGGAAATAGAAAAAAAAGCAAATATAACTAGAACTTAAATGGGCACCAAAAATTATGAAAAAGGATATGGGTGCGTAGAGTTTGATTTTAGAATATTTGAGTGGAAGAATCAAGCGATTTAGAGGTGAGATGGTGGATATACGGATCATCAAAAGTTTATCGGAAAAAGACGTATAAAGTATTTAGAAAATAATTCTGGAACCTCTGGGAATGGGGAAGATGTGAGGAAGGTTTGGGTAGGCTCTAGGGTGGCTCTAGTAGTTATAGGAATTTTCTGGGAAATTTTATAGAATGAGAAAAGGCTTACTAAGGCTCCTGCATACACCTTCTGAGTGTGTGTAGTATTTTCTACTCAGCACAGTTGCTATCGTGCACTTCCCAGCTGGCTTGCAAGGCACTGTTTCATGAACCCACTCGTGCGCTGTGCTGTGAACTCGCCTTGCTGTCTGTGGTTCATGTAAGCCAGTTAAGCTCACGGACAATGAGAGAGGGAGTTGAGTCCCTTACAGCCGGGACCCGCACTAGTGACGCGGCGCACTACCATTGGTTTGCTGTGACGTGGAGGCCAGGTGCCTTTGGCCGTTCGCGGGATGGCGAGCCTGCTCCTATTGGCCGGAGAGACGTGGCTTGACGGGCGGATGGCCTCGGAAGCTTTTGCGTCGACGCGTCTCTGTCTTTCCGTGCTGTCGCAAACGAGAGGGAGAGAGAGACAGGAGAGGAAGCAGAGCACAGCGGACGGACATGTGAACCGCAAACCAGAGCCACCTGTCTATATAGATAGACTTGATCCCACACCCCGTTAGATTGAAGTATAATTTTCACTAGGAGGCCGGAGAGGCAATGGACTAACAGGAGAGGACACGGCTGCTGTGTGATCTATCGTGGTCTGATCGGTATGGTTGCTTTGTGGTCTTCCATGTAAAATTTATTGTTGTGATCTGTGCGAGCACTCTTTTATTAATAAATCTGGATGCTATGTGATCATCCATCGAATGTTGTGTGATCATCCAACCACTCGATATTCTAAGGATGCTGTGTGATCATCTTGATGTTTGTGGGTTCCGGTCCCTGAGTAGTCCGTGGTGGAATTATATGAAAATCTAAGGTAGCGCCATCCGGGTACGAGGTCTTGTTAGGCTTGTCCTACCACTGATCATGGTCGGATTGTGTCTATCATGTGGGGAAAAGTGTACCCCTCTGCAGAGTATAATAGTCCTATTCGAATAGCCACGTCCTTGGCATGGGCAACCACTGGGATGAGGTCCCCTTTGATTAGTTTTCATATAATAACCCTGTTAATAATATTAATTAATTATCACAACCCGGGAACTGGCGGGAAGGGTAATGCTCCCCCAGGGCCCAAAACCCTTTTTCTTTTGAATAATACTTCCGCCTTCACCATCCACATCACCCCACCTCTTGTTAGGACTTTATGTACTCACCCGATGTTGACTCACAGATATTGACCCCGAGGAGGACTACGACATCGACGAGGAGGTGAACCACGAGGACTAGGAGTCACGCGAGGACCTACGGATATGATGAGAGGAGTTCTTAGGACATAGGGCTTCGACCGCGCTCAAGCATGCCTGTGGAATAAAGTATCTCTTTAGTTTTTCGCTGTAGTAGCCACCACCCTTTGTAATAAAATTGCCGCTCCGCGGTAAAAGAACCTCGCAAACTATGTAATGCCTACGACTGCGCCATCTAGACTTTGACTATTGTAAAACCTTATTTTCTGTTATTAATAAAGCTCGGTATTTTATATTAAATCTATCTGTGTGCTATTCCTGTTATTTGTGCGTATTTGCGACTGGTCCTGGCGCAAATACAAATGCACTTGGGCCACAAAAATGTAGGTCCGACAAAGAGTAACAAGCAATCCACAGCCAACTCAATGGATCAAGTGCCACTAGATGCAACTCTCAAAGCAATGCGCTTGAATCTCACTCAATCTCACTAGGATGCACAATCAAGCAAGGAGATGAGTGGAAAGGATGTTCTCTAGCTCAAAGTATGTCTCAAGTGTTCTAAAGAGTCAGGAGTATCGTCCCAAGGCTGGCCAAACAAGTATTTATAGCCAGCCCTCAAAGATAGAGCCGTTAGGCTCAACAAACTGCTCTGCGCGCGCTGACCAGACGCGCAGGTCTGATCGACCAGACACGGCCACAGCGTTCGGTCACACCTGCGCGACTTCGTCGATGCCCGCCACGTGTCCCGTTTTAAATTTCGTTCGTTCGATCTCCAATGGTCACGAAACGTTATCTTCTCAGTCATAACATGACGGGACGCGACGCTAGAATTGACCGGATGTGCCCTGGAGTCCGGTCACGATGAATTCACGCTGCTGAACACTTCGACCGGATGCATTGTAGAACTGACCAAACGCGGCACACCCAGCGTTCGATTTGAGTACAGAAATGGTCTAGAGAGAATTTTTGTTGACCAAACGCGTCCGATCGTGACTGACCGGATGCGCCACCGCGTCCGATCAACCCCTTGCATTCTGCTGTCCCTCTGGGCGCTTGACCAGACGCGTCGGTCCCGCGAGTGACCGGACGTGCCGGTGGCAAACCCTAGCACTTCGCCCCACGCGCCTGCCGGTTGAACTGACCGAACGCGCCAGCCGTGTCCGATCCAGCGTACGGTCACCCCAGTGACTTTCTTTCACCTCTGTTTCTTTACCTCCGGCGCAGTGGAAAATAGGCGTCTCATTTCCACGAAATTCGACGAATCCCGCCTCGGAAGCTCGGCAGGAGGGAGAGAGGAACCCAAACCCCTCTCTACCCCTCAAACTCCACCTCCTTCGCAAATGTGCTAATACCACCAAGTGTTCACCATCTTGTGCTCATGTGTTAGCATTTTCTCAAATATTTTTCAAGGAGTTAGCATCTCACTAGATCATAAATGCATATGCTCAAGGATATGGACCTAGTAGCACTTGATTCATGAGATAACCGTGATTGCCCCTCTTGATAGTCGGCTATCAATCCTAAACCCGGTCAATCACTTCTCTACTCATCTTTAGACTGGCAAAAGAGAATCCTATGATTATACCTTTGCCTTGATCATCTCATTCCTTATCCATCACTTATGTGCATGTTCACCGTCATCTTTATCTTCATGCATTTATGATCTTATGGCCACCACCACCATGCTCCTTGCTCCTTCATCACATGTGTTGCTACGCCTAACTCAATTCACTTGACACAATGGCATTAGCAACTTGGTGTCATTAATTACCAAAATCAAACTTGGGCTTTCAACTTGGAGGCAAGAAATTGCAAAATTAGAGGGTGGAGGTTTTGCCCTTCGAATCTCTGAAGGAGTTGGGTTTAATAGGTAAGTTTATGCCATCACTAACGCCTTTTCAAAGATTACTTACATTTCTTTCACTAATTTTTGTCCAAGAATGAAAATAGAGGCATTTGATTTGTCCAAGAATCGCCTTGATTTGATCAATCCAATGAGATTTTCATATCGTTTTCATAGATGTGATTGATGGAATTCTGGCAGGTGTTAGGGCGCTGCCATGAGACTGCAGGTGTGGCTCCCACTCAAGCCCTTGCTCAGTGACCATCGTATGCATACAACATATAGATTTTTATGGTAACATTTGACATCACATGGTTGTATCCGGTTCTCTCCTATTAACTTGTTTTGTGGAAAATGTTGCGAACACTATGGCCCAAGTGTATATGTGATTCATGTGGGTATTTTTTGTGGCTTGCATGTCACATTAATCACAATCGGGTTGAGATTGTTCATTCAACGCATAATGTCCTGCGTGTCAACTTGTGATGCTTGATGTATTCATGTAATGCTTTTACTAGTTATTAGAAGTTTTTTATCAAGAAGCACAAAAGCATGATGGCTCAAAGGACTGGAAACTTCACAATGGAGATCATCATGAGAAAGTCCATACTATCTCACATTTCAAGAGATTATCCTGTGATGTTTTTATTTTCATGTCATACTATTCTTTCATAGTTTATATGTGGTAGAATAGCTAGCTTCCCACCAAAACATTAAGACTTTCTTTTTATGCCCTTCCAATTGATGCACCTACAAGGATTGAGGCGTTCTAAGTAGCCTTGCTGACCTTACAACAACCCTAAATGCACCAACCGTGACAGGATCCCTCCCAGGCCATGTTTGGCACCAACAATATTATTGTCGGTATTGTAATCGTATCCTCTTCAACAAGTCCACACGTACAAGCAGCAACTTTATCTACCAACTAATTCGTGTTGTGCACCTTATAGCACACAAATTTCGTTGACTATAATTTGTGGATGCAAAATAGTTACTTAACTGCAGAGTGAAGTTAATAAGACCATTAAATAGATGAAAATGCAAAAAGGTAAAATAGAAAATTCAAAATAAGTTCAAGTTATCTGCTCCAACACACTTGACTTGTAAACTCATCCTGATATAGTGACCTATCTTTGACACACTGAGGATCTATAACTTTCCATGTTAGATCTAAGTATCCATGCATCATATTCATTTAAACATCATATCTTTTCAATATTTCATTGCTTACAATATACCTTTTTTTCTTCAAATAATGAAAACACCATCATCTTAAGAGTAACCATGGACAATCAATTCTTTCAATAGCAGATTATATGATAACTCATTTTGTACCAAGGAGTACAACATAATAGTGGACTGACATGATGACACAATATAATGAAAAGACAGATAGGCTGAGATGACAATAGGTACTAGCAAATTATAGATAACTAAGGTAGCTCTTGCTATGAGGTACATTCATGATAATTCTCTCCATCTCTTTGTTGTTCAGCCCCAGCATGCAGATCCAGCATCTGCAGGATCCACGTCATCATCTTTATGAAATTTGAGTGTAGAGGCTACGATCGGATACATCGAAGTTCTCTTCTTCCTGGGCTTTGCTTTCCGCAGAATCTGCAATATGGCAGATCAAGTGGCATAACTTGTTACATGACAAATCATATATGATAATAATACTCTATGGATCTAGGATCAAAAGTTTCCATCTTGTCACCTTGCCGACCTTCTTAAGTGTTGCTTTCACCTTGCTGGCCAGTGTGGTCTTCTTTTGTGACATGTAATCCCTCGGTTCTCCAGAAACCAATGTTTCCCTCTTGTCCATCTGTCAATGAACAAAATCATAGCAATCAAGTAAGCTGCCTAGATTTACTCGAACCCATGATGGAAAGAATACAGATGAGGTTCGTTATCTCATCCGTTTCGACTGAGCACATCAACGCTACTTTACTAAAATGGAATGCGAATTATGTAAACGTAACGCATCAAGGACCGTTTCAGTGGTGCCACTTACCGTAGTGTTGGTGTCCTCTGCTTCTTTCCTTATGGCTGTTAGGTCTTCATTGGCAGCATCTTTCTTCTCAAGCAGTGATGAGACCTTCTTGGACATACCACCTTGTGCCATATCCATGTGCTAAGTGACCAAAAACTAGTATTGTTTTGAATGTTGGGCTTGTTGCTTTGCAAAAAACTGTAGGAGTGGTTAGGCCTATTTATAGACCCTATAGCTCTAGGTAAGCGTTGCTTGAAGTTTGTATTTTGCATGAAAGAAAATCATGCTACCTTCCATTGCTTGTGGCTAGCTGCCCCTTAGGTTATCAGTTTCATCAGTTGCTGTCCAGGATTTCTGAAAGCAGTTGATACTTTTGAATAAAAGGTGGTTCACATGGATTTCTTCAACCAGATCTCATCTTATGGAATTCTGTTTTATCTAGTATGATGATTTTTTCCTTGTAGGAGTTACTTCTAGCGCACATAGTTTTCTTGTAGCAGTTACTTTTACTGGCTGTTTTCAGTTACTCCCTTTACTTTCCTGAATTTCTGCATCTTTGTCTTGTGAAGCGTTGTTGCTTCTTAAGCCCTGAAATTACTTTCCATTTAGAAGGTTGCCCTTTGGATTCCTTCTCTTTTGGTTAATCTTCTTTTTATCAGTCAGAGTCATCTTATGATGGACAGCTGGAGGCTTGTGGCGCACAAAAACTTCACGTCCTTACAGTTAGCAATCAAATGGCCCCTGCCACTCTGAACTGACATCAACCACCAACACTATCAAGCATCATCGGGAATGCCCACTACTGCAATCTGACACTAATGTGCATTAGCCACAATAAGTTAATAGCCAAACTTATAGAGATTGGAGTAATAACAAGGAAAAAGGGAACTGCTAGCGCCCGGACGTCCAAACGGACGCCAGCGTCCGAACGTCCGAACGCCTCCTCGCTCGTCTGCCTACCCGCCTGCTGGACCGCACCACTCCGTGGAGACCGCCATCGCCCGCCTCGCTTCCTATGCGCACGTGGGGACCACCTGTAACAGTACCGCCCAATTATAGGAGATTAAGTAAGAAAATCATCCAACAAGCGAACGATTTAGCAAACTTAAGCCCGTATAACCCGGATTTCAAACCAACTCACATACCAGCCAAGATCGTAATAAGTTTAGCGGTCACCATCACAAGTTACATAAAAGTTCGCATCACAAAATACATCGGAGTTTAAACATAATTATTACAAACCAGGTCCAAATAAAAGTAGCGGAAGCATTAGTTCAAACCACACACGCACACAGTGTTTGAAATAAAGTGCCAGCTCATGATTATTTCCAACAAAAGCAGCAGACGCGACGTAGTGAATGACCATTGCCCATGGTCCTAAGCTTCGCCCATCGCAGGATAAAGGCAGTTGATACAGTAGCCGTAATACATCTGCCCATCTGCAACAAGTGGGAACAAAGCCCTGAGTACGAGAAGGTACTCAGCTAGACTTACCCGACATAACAGAAAATAAAATGACACCAAGGATCATGACATGCTTTATGGTGGAATAGCTGACTCATTTGCAAAAAGGCATATTTACTCTTAACAATTCTTTTCCAAAAGCCTGCATTAAGTTAATCTTTATTAACCTGTCAACTATGTTTGCACCTGTACTAGAGTAACATGTAATTAAGCAAGTAAGGATCACCAATGATCATTAACAACATTCATCATGTCATATTCCACATAACTATACAAGTGTTTCATCAACATTACTACGATAAAGTAGCTCAAGTCAAGTGTTCACTATCCAGTGAACGATGGCAATTCGAATCGATTATTAACCAGCTGGTAATTTATTCCTCACACAAATCTCACTCACCCGCTAAAGTGAGGTATTGGTCACCGAGTCAACTATTCAGGTAAAGTCGCGAGTTTGCCAGGAACCACATGTACCCGGGGGCCGCCCGACTGCTCTTTGGCCTTATCATCGCGCCCCCGTATCCTGCCACTACTGCTCTGGTACAGTGCGTTGCGGGCAATCCACTCGGCCCGAATAATCTCCCAGCTTCGCGGTCGAAAGGTACATTATTCGGCCAACTAAATGTGAGGCATGCGTTCAACATGACTCGAGGCCCAACAACGGTGGTCCTTAATCGACTCAGACGGAAAAACACTACAGTTTGAAACCCTGCAAGTCTCCGTCCGGTCTCAGTTTCAATTCGACACTTAGTTATTCCCATATGACATACTTTTCAAACAGATCCAGATAACCACCTATAGCTCGCAAGTGACAGGCAATCACCCGACTTCTACCGGTCTAAGCAAACTAAGCATTTCTTGAATGCGAATACCAAGGTAACAAGGAGATGGTAGAGCAAGGGTAAAACAAGGTATAATGCAGCAACGGTTGCAAACAACTCCTAAACGTAATGCATCAATTAAGTAAAATAATTAATAAAATATTTGCAAACCGGGAGAGAAATGCTCCGGGGCTTGCCTCTCTCGAAAGAGCTCGGACGGTGGTCTGGGCACTCTGGAAGATCCTCACCGACCTCCTCGTCGGCTTCAGGCACCTCCTGCTCTTGTACCTCGGACTGCTCTTCCGGATCCTTGGGAACTGCTACCGGGGTCACTTCCTGCGATCCTGTATGATGCAGATGTATAAGTGCTCATGCCTAGGTGCATTGCAGAGATGACATGAGATGATGATGATGAATGAGATGTAGATGAACAGGTTATTTTATTTGGATTAAGTGGAATTACAACTCTTCTACAAGGTAGTCTACATCATCCAAGAACATGTACTCATAAACTACGACCAACATTCTCTACCATGCAAAGGCATTCAAGCACCCTAAGATGCTTCAAAGATACACCAAAGCAAAGTTTACCAACCAATCTTGCATTAAAGTGTTAATTTAAACCCTAGTTAGCACTATGCTTGAATAGCAACACATATTTTGGTAACCTGGAAAGATCTAATAAAATTACAGTTGATTACTATCATGTACTTCAGCATGTCACGAAAATTCCATTGCAAGTTGAGTACTAGAACTATCTACACAAAAATAACAATCTAGGGTCTAAAAATGAGCATAAAAATACTTTATACTACGAAAAGTATCAAACAAAAGATTTATCATTTTTCCTAGATTCTACACAGTAAACAATCACTGTATAAAAATTATCACTTGCATGTTTTATTCATATTTTTTCTATCTAACAAAAATAACAAATATTAGCAATAAAAAGCACTTAAACTACACATCAGAATTTTTCTACCAAGCATGCGTGGGACATATTTTTCCTAGCAAGTACATTGCACAACAAGATTAACAAACTTAGAACCATATTTTTCTGAATTTTCTATGATTTACTACATATTTAACAAGAAAACAACAATTTCCATGATTAAATAAAAACATTTCAGAAAAGTAGTGCAATATTTACATGCAACATCTTTAGATTGTAGATCTGGTTCTAAGAAGCCCATAGAAATTTATTTCACAATTTTTGGAGTTAAAATGAGCAAGTTATGGATTTTAGAAGCCTTTTTATCATTTTCTAAAATTCATTTTCAAAGTCATTTAAAACAACCCGACTGAAACCTCTACGTGCACCTGGCACAGGGCACACGCGCGCACGAAAGGAGGCAAACAGGCGGGCCCGGGGAACAGCCGGACCCCACAAGCCAGACACACAGGGGTGAGGGAGGCGCTGGCCGGGCGGATCTCGCCGCCGGTGAGCTCGCCGGCGGTGAGGTCACCAGCAGCGGCTTCCTCGCGGAGAGGCGAACCCCATGCACTAGCTTAGGGCATCGGAGGGGCTCCCGGGTGAGCTAGGCGGCGCGCATGGCGGGACGGTGGCGCGGCTCACCGTCGACACGCTGGTCCCGGCCATGGCGAGGGTGCATTTGGAGCGCGCGAGGTCCGCGGAGTCAAGGCGAATGCGAAGGTACAAGGAATTGGAGGAAGAAAAGGAAGGTAGGGCTCCATCCACGGGAGCACGAGCTCGGCGGCCATGGCGGCGCCGTGCCAAGGAAAGCTCGTCCTGGCCTTACCGTGGGGAAAAAGAGGACAAACACGTGCGCACGGGACGGAGGAGGTCCAGGCGGAGCTGGAGGAAGACGCAATCGACGAATGGCGTTGCGGTGGCGGAGCTAAACGCTGGCGGACGCGGGCAACGGCATGCGGTGGCGTGCACTCCGCCCGGCTTGCTGCTGTGGTGGAGAGCGAGCGCGCGGACGCGGAGGGAAGCAGGGGACAGAGGAAATGAAGGCGGAGACGGTGCACGACCGGGTGGAGATCAAGGCGAGCCGGAGGCTCCACGCGGCGACCTCGACGGTGCATGGACGCCATGCGGCGAGCGCGGTCTGCCGCGGCGGCCAGCGAGGCGCACGAGCGAGCGGGAGAGGGAGACGGCCACGCGGGCGCGGGCCGGGCCGCTGCGCTGCGTGGGCGCGCGCGCACGGGGAAGAGATGGGCCGTTTTGGCCGGGGGGGCGAAAGGGTGGCGGCGGCCCATCAAGGTAAGAAAATGGTTTTCAAATTTTATTTTCCAGGAATTTTTCAAATAAATTCAATTCACAATTTTAAAATTCAAATTTGAGCAAGAAAATGACTTTTTCTGAAAATGGCCCAAAAATGAAAGTTGCGTAGAATTTGATTTCCTACAACTTTTATTAAGGGGCCAACTCCAAAACTCTTACAGATTTTGAATTGGGGAATACAAGCTAATTAGGGAGGGTTTTTGACTATTTTGAAATAATATTTTTAAAATCAAATTTTTGACAAAACTTTGGTCATTAAGTTGCTCCAAAAATTGCACCAATTAATTCTAGGTGATCTAAAAATTATAGCTACACAAGCTTTCCTAATCTAACTAGTACAATTAGTGTGAAATAATTATAAACATATTATGCAACACTTGTTCCCTAAAATTTGCTTTCACTAAATGTGCACTCTAATCCACATGTGATTATGAATGAGATGATATGGTATGTTTATGATTTGCAATGCTAATGCCTGCGTAACACCGGGGTGTTACAGCCCTCCCCCTTACAAAAATCTCGTCCCGAGATTTTGGGTTACGAACCATTTGTTATAAAAATCTTCATAAGCTTTTTGTAGATATTCACCCGTTTTCCAAGATGCATCTCCCTCATCATGATGACTCCATTGTATCTTATATGTTTTCACCACACTGTTTCGAGTAGCCCTCTCTTTAGAATCCAAAACTTGAACTGGCTGCTCACGATATACCAAATCAGACTTGAGCTTTATGTTTCGTGGTTCAATTCTTTCCTCTGGAACGCGCAAACACTCCTTGAGATGCGATACATGAAAAACTGGAAATATAGCACCCATTGTTTCAGGTAACTCCAACTTATAAGCTACTGGACCTTTTCTTTCCAAGATCTTGTATGGTCCTACAAATCTGGCGGCAAGCTTTCTGCGCACTCCAAACCGCTTCTTCTTCATGGGCGTGACTTTCAGATAAACATAGTCACCAACTTCGAACACAAGCGGTCTTCTCCTCTTATCCGCATAGCTTTTTTGACGTGACTGAGCTGCTTTCATATTTTGCTGAATGATATGAACTTTCTTCTCGGCTTCTTCTACGAAGTCAATACCATAATACCTTCTCTCTCTTGGCTCAATCCAGTTTAGAGGTGTTCTACACTTTCGGCCATACAAAGCTTCAAAAGGTGCCATTTTGATACTTTCTTGATAGCTATTGTTGTAAGCAAACTCTACTAAAGGTAACCATGACTCCCATGAACCCCTGGAAGACAACACACAAGCTCTTAACATATCCTCTAGAACAGCATTAATTCTTTCGGTTTGACCATCTGTCTGAGGATGATAGGCAGTACTACGAATCATACTAGTTCCCAAACCTTTGTGCAAATGCTCCCAAAAGTGAGCAGTGAATTGTGACCCTCTGTCAGACACTATAGTCTTCGGTATGCCATGCAATCTCACAATCTCAGCAATATACCTCTCGGCATATTGAGGTGGTCTATAATCGGTCTTGACAGGCAAAAAGTGAGCTGACTTTGTAAGGCGATCCACGATTACCCAAATCAAATCATGGCCTTTCTGAGTAGTGGGCAAACCCGTGATAAAATCCATACTTATATCATCCCACTTCCAACTAGGTACGGACAAAGGTTGTAACAATCCAGCAGGTCTCATGTGAATGGCTTTCACCCTACAACATGTGTCACATCTCGCCACATAAGCTGCAATCTCTTTCTTCATCTTTGTCCACCAATAGCGAGGTCTTAGTTCTTGGTACATCTTACTACTGCCAGGATGAATGGATAACTTAGAGAGGTGAGCTTCATCCATAAGTTTATTCTTAAGCTCCCTATCCTTGGGAACAACAATACAGTCGTCAAACCACAACACGTCATGTTCGTCCACTCTAAAGTGCTTGGATGGTTCTTCTTTAATTTTCTCTTTGATGTGAAATATCCCTTTGTCTGTTTTCTGTCCTTCTATTATCTTATTCTCCAAGGAGCAACTGATCTGAATACTATGTAACACAGCAGGGTGCATTAGATCAAAACCATCTTCGAGCAAGGGTTGCACATTCAGGCAATGTGACTTTCTACTCAAAGCATCTGCCACTACATTGGCCTTCCCTGGGTGATACTGTACATTCAGGTTGTAATCTTTGATTAATTCTAACCATCTTTGTTGTCTTATGTTCAACTCTGGTTGGGTAAAAATGTACTTGAGACTCTTGCGATCGGTGAAAATATTGCACACATTACCAAGTAAGTAATGTCTCCAAATCTTTAAGGCATGAACCACAGCGGCAAGCTCAAGATCATGTGTCGGATAGTTGATTTCATGTTTTCTCAACTGGTTGGAGGCATAAGCAATGACTCTCCCTTCTTGCATAAGAACACAGCCTAATCCTGTTTTTGATGCGTCGCAAAACACATCAAACGGTTTCTCAATGTCTGGTTGCGCAAGAACTAGAGCAGTGGTCAACAGTTTCCGCAAGGTGTGGAAAGCTGTCTCACACTCCTCTGTCCACACAAACTTGTGGTCTTTCTGTAACAGACTTGTCATCGGCTTGGCGATCTTCGAGAAGTCTGGTATAAAACGGCGATAGTAACCAGCTAATCCTAAGAAACTTCTGACTTCCGACACTGTGGTTGGTGTTTTCCAATCCATAACCTCTTGCACTTTGCTCGGATCTACCAAAACTCCATTTTCTGATAGAATATGACCAAGGAAAGGAACTTTCTTCAACCAAAATTCACACTTGCTGAACTTAGCATACAACTTATGATCTCTAAGTCTGGTCAAGACAATTCTCAGATGCTCTTCATGATCTTTCTCGTTCTCAGAGTATACTAGAATATCATCAATGAACACAACTACAAACTTGTCCAACTCTGGCATGAAAACCGTATTCATCAGATACATAAAGTATGCAGGAGCATTTGTTAAGCCAAAGGACATAACAAGATACTCGTACAACCCTTATCTGGTGGAAAAGGCGGTTTTCGGTATATCTTGTGGCCTAATCTTTATCTGATGGTAACCCAACCTTAAATCTATCTTGGAAAACACTCTAGCCTTGGCTAACTGATCGAACAAAACATCAATATGAGGCAAGGGATACTTATTCTTGATAGTTACAGCATTAAGAGGTCGATAGTCCACACACATTCTCAAAGTACCCTCTTTCTTTTTCTTCACAAACAAGGCAGGACATCCCCATTCAGACTTACTTGGTCGGATAAACCCCTTCTTCAATAATTCCTCTAGTTGCTTCTTCATCTCAGCTAACTCATCTGGAAGCATCCGATAGGGTCTCCTTGAAATAGGAGCTGTCCCGGGGATCAACTCAATCCCAAACTCAACATCTCTATCTGGAGGAAGACTAGGTAACTCATCTGGGAACACATCTGGAAACTCACACACTACCGGGATCTGGTGAATAGGAATGACTTCCATAGCACATGTTACACTCACAAGGTCTGTTCTCCTGGGCAATGGTACCTGAAAAGTACCCTCTGCCTGGGGATCCTTAAGGGTAAGCACTCGACTTCCTGTATCTATAACTGCTCCCCAGTCCTTCATCCAATTCATTCCTATGATGACATCCAGAACTAGCCTAGGCATAACTATCAGGTTTACCCGAAACTTTCGACTACCTAACTCAAGGGTTGCCCCTCTAACCATCCGATTGGTTAAAACATCAGCCCCTGCTGAACTTATGCGATAACCATAACTCAATTCTGTGCATAGTTATTCATGCTTCTGTGCAAATGCTTGACTCATAAAAGAATGCGAAGATCCAGAATCAAAGAATCAAATAGAACAACTGCAGGGTGATGGTTAACAGGAAACTTACCGGCGGTTACGGGCTCTCCCTCTGGAATCTCATCCACAGTGGTGTGGTGAACACGAGCAGTATAGGTCTGTTGCTTCTTTCTAGGCGGATAAGGGCAGAACTTTGAAAAGTGGCCTGGCTGATCACAATTGTAGCAGGGTCCCTTCACTGTACCAGCAGACCCTATAGCTCCCTTAGAGTTGCCCTGTCCTACAGCTGCGGCTGTTTTTGCTGGCGGCATGGCCATCTTGTACGGCTTCTGCGGTCCTTTGTAGCTCTGAGTTTTATGCTGGGGCGGCCTAAACCTTGCACCTGATGCGGACGGACGATAGGAAGAACGATTTGCAGTAAGAACTCTGGGCTGTGATGGTCCTGACTCAAACACCCTCTTGCGAGTCTTGGATGCAGTGTACGCGTTGTTGTTCTTCTCTTGTTTCAGACAATCACTGATAAAGTCATTGAATCTGGCTCGGGTATTGGTACCCACATGCTTCATCATCTTCGGACTTAACCCTCTCTTGAAACTAGCAATTCTCTTAGCATCTGTGTCGACCATGTCGGGAGCATAACGACACAAGTTGTTGAAAGCATGTAAATACTGCGTCACGGTTTTGGTTCCCTGATTTAAAGCCAAGAACTCTCCTAACTTCATCTCGACCAGCCCTGGTGGAATGTAAACCCCACGAAAGGCTTCAGTGAACTCTCTCCATGAGATCTGTGCATTTGGGGGAAAGGTGGTGCGGTGATGCTTCCACCACATCCCTGCGGGTCCCTGTAACTGATGTGCAGCATATTCTGTCTTCAGAACTTCGGTCAGCCTCAACACACGGAACTTATCTTCCATGGTGTTGATCCATTCCTCAGCGTCAAGTGGCTCTGTTGCTTCCTTGAAAATGGGTGGCCTGGTGTCCATAAAATCCTTGAAGTTGCTGTAGTGGTTCACCCCATTGCCACCACCTTGGTTATTACCCCTCTGAACATTGTTGGCAATGGTGCGCAGAAAATCTTCCATGTTCTTCTGCGATTGTTCGGCATTGCGCTAGCTTCCAAGAAACTGTGCAAAGAATACCTCTGCAGTGGGCGGTGGAGGAGGCGGCAAATGTGGTTCCGGTTATGGCTCATTGTGGCTGACGTTGTTTGCACCACTCCCACCAGCCCCTGCACCGTTACCACCAGTTTCAGCAGCCTCATACGTGGCGCGGCGAGTGTTTGCCATCTGCATATTTGCAACACATAACAATTAAACGAAGTTGTAGTAATTGCAATTGAATGAAAAATTATGCCATACTGAATTCATTGGAGAGAACAAGTCATACAATAAAACAGAGGCACAATAATCACATTCCAATTAAAACAACATCACTAATCAAATTACTTCGAATGCAAACATTGCGTCCAATACAACCACGTGGCCAGCATACATACACTAGACTTTTATGCGCTCGGGCATCGCATTAACAACTAAGTTCCAAAAAGATTGCCAAGTCTCAAGATCGAACAGGATACAACAAGATACATGAAACCAAAAGAAGGCCATCGCGACAGAGCCTATCAACTAACGCAAGGCAACTAGCCTACTCCTCGGGGCCGTCGTCGAGGTCGGAGATGTCACCATTGCTACCATCAGTAGCGACGTCGTCGTCGTCGGAAGGTGCGGCTACAGGCTCATCCTCGTCGTCGTCGACGTCCATACCGGCGGCATTTGGAGGAGCATACGAGCCTACTCCGTTGTAGAGTGCATGAAACTCCTCATGCAAGTTGGCATTATACTCCTCTAGCTCCTCGACCCTCTGCCTCAGAAGGTCCCTCTCGTTCCAGGCTTCATTCCTTTCTCGAACTAGTTGTCCCATCATGCGGTCTGCATTACTGTTGGCCTGAGTCAACGTCTGCACCCGCTGCATAGCACTGTCACCTCTCTCGAGAGCCCGGTCTCGCTGCAAGCTCATGTCAGCCAACTGCTCCTGCAAGCTAGCTATAGCACGTGCCTGCTTCTTCTTCTGCTTTCTTGCTTCAAGCCGGTCATCACCACGCAGACCAGTCAAAGTCCAATAGGTACTCTCAAGACCCTGATATGCTCTGATGGCTGCATACATTGCACTCATAGCGTGGTTGTCGCTAGCCCGTCCTTCACTTGGGCCTCTGACCAAGGCACTTCCATGCGGTTGCACCCAAATGGCATCGCGAGGATCATCTCTCGGAAAAGTACCGGCCAAGGCTGCTGCCAACTCGTTGGGAAACCTGCTCATTATGTCACGGATGACACGAAAGGCTGCTCCCTCTGCACCCTCAACTGGAGTGCGTCCTTCAAACTCCAAATGCCAACCATCCCACTCTGGCGCATCACCAAGAGCAGGGATGGTGATCTCCACTACTGCAAGTCCATCCTCAGCTAGCTGGCTCTCACTCCAAGAGTACACTGGCTCTTGACCCTCCGAGTACCCCACATCACAGAGCACTCTCCAGAGCAAGGTTGGCATGCCAAACTCGCTTAGAAAAGTGTCCGTGCTGCGGCGCTCCCACGGGGCTAGTGGACTTACGGGCAGTCTGCTTCGTGCGGGCCATCTGTAGCAAAAGTTTTGATTACCCGGTGAGAATATATTTTAAGTTGATACAGGTTTTATCTAAAGGGGACAAGCGCTTTATAAGGGGACGAATGCATGATATGAATGAAATGCACAAGCAACATGATGTATGTACGCATCATACGTTCTCACAAACTTACGAAATAATAATATCTAACGACGAGTTCGGTGGCATACAAGCGATCTCTCATATACGTAACTAATACGTTCTACACGAGAAACGTTGTTATGTACCTGCAGAAAATTCATTTCAGCCCAATTCCCCATGAATGCATGAAAGCAGTAAATCTACCTACACGCTCTACACGAATCCCCAGATGCATGTACAACGGTAGTAACTACCCAACACATCGTCCTATTGACGGCATCGCCTCAACGGATGGAACAACCACACATGCGACACCTTTGTAAAAACATGTGTAGAACATGTAATTACTCTAGTATCATATAAGCACTCTCCTTAGATCGGCGGTGTATCCGATCATGCTCTCACAACTCACACTTACCGAGGCATAGAGGTAACGGATCCATACATTACCACTCAATTAAGTGGCACTCATACAATAGCACGCCGCATGAGCAACGAAAAGAGAAATATGGTGCAAGAACCCCAAGTTAGTACTTAAATAAGCCACCTAGAGTCCTTAACTGGGCATACAGGATATGACCACTGGCACACTTTTAGTTTGGAAATCACACTTTTCAAACAAAATTTTGTTTTAAATACACTTATGAACAGTAAACACGCTAAACCATGCTCCGATACCAGCTGTAACAGAACCGCCCAATTATACGAGATTAAGTAAGAAAATCATCCAACAAACGAACGATTTAGCAAACTTAAGCCCGTATAACCCGGTAGTCCGTGAAATCACGACAGATTTTAAACTAACTCACATACCAGCCAAGATCGTAATAAGTTTAGCAGTCACCATCACAAGTTACATAAAAGTTCACATCACAAAATACATCGGAGTTTAAACATAGTTACTACAAACTAGGTTCAAATAAAAGTAGCGGAAGCATTAGTTCAAACCACACACGCACACAGTATTTGAAATAAAGTGCCAGCTCATGATCATTTCCAACAAAAGCAGCAGACGAGACGTAGTGAATGACCATTGCCCATGATCCTAAGCTTCGCCCATCGTAGGATAAAGGCAGTTGATACAGTAGCCGTAATACATCTGCCCATCTGCAACAAGTGGGAACAAAGCCCTGAGTACAAGAAGGTACTCAGCTAGACTTACCCGACATAACATAAAATAAAATGACACCAGGGATCATGACAGGCTTTATGGCGGGATAGCTGACTCATTTGCAAAAAGGCATATTTACTCTTAACAATTCTTTTCCAAAAGCCTGCATTAAGTTAATCTTTATTAACCTGTCAACTATGTTTGCACCTGTACTAGAGTAACATGTAATTAAGCAAGTAAGGATCACCAATGATCATTAACAACATTCATCATGTCATATTCCACATAACTATACAAGTGTTTCATCAACATTACTACGATGAAGTAGCTCAAGTCAAGTGTTCACTATCCAGTGAACGATGGCGATTCGAATCAATTATTAACCAGCTGGTAATTTATTCCTCACACAAACCTCACTCACCCGCTAAAGTGAGGTATTGGTCACCGAGTCAACTATTCAGGTAAAGTCGCGAGTTTGCCAGGAACCACATGTACCCGGGGGCCGCCCGACTGCTCTTTGGCCTTATCATCGCGCCCCCGTATCCTGCCACTACTGCTCCGGTACAGTGCGTTGCGGGCAATCCACTCGGCCCAAATAATCTCCCAGCTTCGGGGTCGAAAGGTACATTATTCGGCCAGCAAAATATGAGGCATGCGTTCAACACGACTCGAGGCCCAACAACGGTCGGTCCTTAATCGACTCGGACGAAAAAACACTACAGTTTGAAACCCTGCAAGTCTCCGTCCGGTCTCAGTTTCAATTCGACACTTAGTTATTCCCATATGACATACTTTTCAAACAGATCCAGGTAACCACCTATAGCTCGCAAGTGACAGGCAATCACCCGACTTCTACCGGTCTAAGCAAACTAAGCATTTTTTTACTGCGAATACCAAGGTAACAAGGAGATGGTAGAGCAAGGGTAAAACAAGGTATAATGCAGCAACGGTTGCAAACAACTCCTAAACGTAATGCATCAATTAAGTAAAACAGTTAATAAAATATTTGCAAACCGGAAGAGAGATGCTCCGGGGCTTGCCTCTCTCGAAAGAGCTCGGACGGTGGTCTGGGCACTCTGGAAGATCCTCACCGACCTCCTCGTCGGCTTCGGGCACCTCCTGCTCTTGCACCTCGGACTACTCTTCCGGATCCTCGGGAACTGCTACCGAGGTCACTTCCTGCGATCCTGTATGATGCAGATGTATAAGTGCTCATGCCTAGGTGCATTGCAGAGATGACATGAGATGATGATGATGAATGAGATGTAGATGAACAGGTTACTTTATTTGGATTAAGTGGAATTACAACTCTTCTACAAGGTAGTCTACATCATCCAAGAACATGTACTCATAAACTACCACCAACATTCTCTACCATGCAAAGGCATTCTAGCACCCTAAGATGCTTCAAAGATACACCAAAGCAAAGTTTACAAACTAATCTTGCATTAAAGTGTTAATTTAAACCCTAGTTAGCACTATGCTTGAATAGCAACACATATTTTGGTAACGTGAAAAAATCTAATAAAATTACATTTGATTACTATCATGTACTTCAGCATGTCACAAAAATTCCATTGCAAGTTGAGTACTAGAACTATCTACACAAAAATAACAATCTAGGGTCTAAAAATGAGCATAAAAATACTTTATACTACGAAAAGTATCAAACAACATATTTATCATTTTTCCTAGATTCTACACAGTAAACAATCACTGTATAAAAATTATCACTTGCATGTTTTATTCATATTTTTCTATCTAACAAAAATAACAAATATTAGCAATAAAAAGCACTTAAACTACACATCAGAGTTTTTCTACCAAGCATGCATGGGACATATTTTTCCTAGCAAGTACGTTGCACAAGAAGATTAAAAAACTTAGAACCATATTTTTCTGAATTTTCTATGATTTACTACATATTTAACAAGAAAACAACAATTTCCATGATTAAATAAAAACATTTCAGAAAAGTAGTGCAATATTTACATGCAACATTTTTAGATTATAGATCTGGTTCTAAGAAGCCCATAGAAATTTATTTCACAATTTTTGGAGTTAAAATGAGCAAGTTATAGATTTTAGAAGCCTTTTTATCATTTTCTGAAATCCATTTTCAAAGTCATTTAAAACAACCCGACTGAAACCTCTACGTGCACCCGGCACAGGGCACACGCGCGCGCGAAAGGAGGCAGACAGGCGGGCCCGGGCAACAGCCGGACCCCACAAGCCAGACACACAGGGGTGAGGGAGGCGCTGGCCGGGCGGATCTCGCCGCCGGTGAGCTCGCCGGCGGTGAGGTCACCAGCAACGGCTTCCTCGCAGAGAGGCGAACCCCATGCACTAGCTTAGGGCACCGGAGGGGCTCCCGGGTGAGCTAGGCAGCGCGCATGGCGGGAC
This sequence comes from Saccharum spontaneum, assembly GCA_022457205.1. Classification (NCBI taxonomy): domain Eukaryota; kingdom Viridiplantae; phylum Streptophyta; class Magnoliopsida; order Poales; family Poaceae; genus Saccharum; species Saccharum spontaneum. The sequence continues at coordinate 63,958,452 of CM039595.1, forward strand.
GGTGGCGCGGCTCACCGTCGACATGCCCGTCCCGGCCATGGCGAGGGTGGATTTGGAGCGCGCGAGGTCTGCGGAGTCAAGGCGAATGCGAAGGTACAAGGAATTGGAGGAAGAAAAGGAAGGTAGGGCTCCATCCACGGGAGCATGAGCTCGGCGGCCATGGCGCCTTCGTGCCAAGGAAAGCTCGTCCTGGCCTTACCGTGGGGAAAAAGAGGACAAACACGTGCGCACGGGAAGGAGGAGGTCCAGGCGGAGCTGGAGGTAGACGCAATCGACGAATGGCGTTGCGGTGGCGGAGCTAAACACCGGCGGACACGGGCAACGGCGTGCGGTGGTGTGCACTCCGCTCCGCTTGCTGCTGCGGTGGAGAGCGAGCGCGCGGACGCGGAGGGAAGCAGGGGACAGAGGAAATGAAGGCGGAGACAGTGCACGACCGGGTGGAGATCAAGGCGAGCCGGAGGCTCCATGCGGCGACCTCGACGGCGCATGGACGCCACGCGGCGAGCGCGGTCTGCCGCGGATGCCAGCGAGGCGCGCGAGCGAGCGGGAAAGGGAGACGGCCGCGCGGGCGCGGGCCGGGCCGCTGCGCTGCGTGGGCGCGCGCGCGCGGGGAAGAGATGGGCCGTTTTGGCCGGGGGGCCGAAAGGGTGGCGGCGGCCCATCAAGGTAAGAAAATGGTTTTCAAATTTTATTTTCCAGGAATTTTTCAAATAAATTCAATTCACAGTTTTAAAATTCAAATTTGAGCAAGAAAATGATTTTTTCTGAAAATGGCCCAAAAATGAAAGTTGCTTAGAATTTGATTTCCTACAACTTTTATTAAGGGGCCAACTCCAAAACTCTTACAGATTTTGAATTGGGGAATAAAAGCTAATTAGGGAGGGTTTTTGGCTATATTCAAATAACATTTTTAAAAACAAATTTTTGACAAAACTTTGGTCATTAAGTTGCTCCAAAAATTGCACCAATTAATTCTAGGTGATCTAAAAATTATAGCTACACAAGCTTTCCTAATCTAACTAGTACAATTAGTGTGAAATAATTATAAACATATTATGCAACACTTCTTCCCTAAAATTTGCTTTCAGTAAATGTGCACTCTAATCCACATGTGATTATGAATGAGATGACATGGTATGTTTATGATTTGCAATGCTAATGCTTGCGTAACACCGGGGTGTTACACCACCTGCGGCTATGGGACCGCTTCCGCTTGTGCTCGTTTCCTATGCTTGCTCGTAACATGTGCAATGTCCTGATTTACTTTTGCAACATCTAGATGAAACATATGCAACATACGTTAGAAATAGCTGAAACACTTGCAACATACATATGAAACACTTACAAAAGTACCTGAAAACATTTGAAAATCATTGCAAACATACGCAACATCTAGATAAAAGAATTGCAATATATGTGCAAAACATATGTAACATCCAGATAAACACACTTGCAACATTCTTCTAGAAAAACATATGAAACATTGAGAATAGACGCTTGCAACATATGTGTGCAACCACTACAACATATGCAACATCCTGATCTACTTTTGCAACATCCATATGAAACACTTGAAACATACATCTGAAACAACTGAAACACTTGAAACATAGGCTTGCAACATATTTGAAAAATTCTAAAACACTTAAACACAGCGTAACGACGGCCATAGCCTACCTGGTGGGGAACTGCAGCGGCCAACAAGCTCGGATCAGGAGGATGTCGAGAACAACGGCCCAGCGTACACGTCCACTGCCGGATTTCCCTTTCTGTCGTGGTGTCTTCGGCTGGCCACAGGAGACGATGTAAAGGCCGGCGATGACCTCCTTTTGGTGGTGTCAGGTTGGTGGTGGCATGGTGATCGACGCCATGGCCGTGACCGGTGAGATGGAGTGGGGCGCGGCAGGGGATGGGGCACGGCACGGTGGGGGCAAGCGCACGACGCGTCGAGGGACAGGGTGCGGTGGGGGAAGGGGGCGCAGCAGGATGGAGTGGGGCGAGCCGCGAGCGGATGCAAGTCCGAAGAAGAGACAGAGCAAGAGACGGTGTCAATGGAAGGCTGAGAAATGAGTGGATAAGAATTAACATAGAGAATCAGTGGTTGAGAAGAGGCTGGAGTCTGTCTGATATTTTTAAGAGGGTCGGACGCTACAGTTGCAGCGTTTCCAATGGAAAAATGTGTTTTAAGCATAACATACTGTTTCTATGTTCCTAAAGGAGTAGTCATCAATGACATGATCAAGACTTACTATAAACCAATACCTGCACAGAAACCAATAGTTTCCAACTATTTGCTATCTAGAGGATATAATAAATCTCCAAAATAGCATTGCTACAGCTAGCATTCTATTTGTTTAATGCACTGATATTTGCTAGGCTCTAAAAATGGAAAGGGTTTCCTTTTGTACAATAATTTGATGGACTAATCTATACCTAATAATAAAGAGGCAAAATTTTAGGCTCTTTTTTTTGTCCATCCATTTGTTTGGTCCGTCTCCCTTTAACTACCGAACGATGGAGAGTTTTTTCTATCTAGACTCATATATATAACCCGTGCTCATACGAGTTACAACAACTCTTGTCCAGCGTGAGGCAAAGTCCGATTCCAAAACATATTGGGTCCATGCTCATGTGTTAGAAATCCTAATCCAAAACGATAATACGGAGTCCAATCCTAATATATACACAGTCTTATGGTAATATATGGATAGCTAGAAATCCTAATCAAATAAATATCTCCGATTCCTAAATCTGAAATAGGAATTCTAATCAAATAGAAAAGTAATATAATATAATATAATCTATACCTCTCTATATGGAATACCAAATAGACAAAATTTCTTGCCATATTTTTTCGTGCAACACAATCATCAACGTTCATCCGTTTCTGTTTTATCTAGGTCTCTTTTGTTCTCAATTCCGTTTCTGTTTTCTATTCGGTCACTTCGTCTTTTTTTTTTTCCACTTCCCACACCTTTTCACGCACCTTTGGTACGTTGGGTTTTAGGAAAGTGCCGCCTTCTCCTGGATGGTCATGTCCGTGACTTTTATGTTCCTTTTATGTGTTTTTTTCTTTCCCGATGAGTGATAAAGTAACTATACTTTTTATTACAGAATTAAGATATAATAAATAAAATATTATGGGTCTTTTAAACGTTGACCCTTACTTATAATAAACAAATATTTCTATTACTATGTTCAAAAAATATATTTCTATTACTAAGTTGTTGGTTTTAATTAAGAATAAATTATTGTTTATAATTTTTTGTGACTTCTTGCCTTTCATTATCAGTTGGCCGAGGCCTCGAAATCGATCAAGTCATACACGCATGTCAGAGCATCAAGCCACAGCTCTGAATGATGCGAACTAGAGACATGCCTAGCCAAGCAGTGTGCAATCGTATTACAATTTCTACTAATGCGAGAGAAAGAAAATCATGAAAGGCAAGACTTATCTCCTCCATCTCCTTCAGAATAGGATCAAGGATAGAACGTTGCATATCCTTCCTCTTTCATAGATGCACAACCTGAAGGCAATTAGATTCCAGCTGCACTCTCCATAGCCCCAACTTCACAGCCAGTTTGAGGCCATCCCTGCACGCCAAAGCCTCCATGGTACATGCATCAAGGCCTCGCTCATACAAGAGTGCCGCTTGGAGCGCTCTCTAATTATCTTTGATGACAGTTGTTGTTGCACCATCTTTGCTATCCTCAGAGAATGTTGCGTCCGTGTTAACCTTCGACTATCCCTCCTCCGGCAGTTGCCATTTAGGGATTTCCTTCTCTGGCTTTTGCTAGTTCGGCGGATGGTTGTATCGTTTGCTCAACTCATTGCCTGTTCAGCTGATGACCTAACTAATCAAACCATATACTTAAATCTTGAACACTTTATCATCTAATCTAATCTAAAAAGATAAATGTTTTTCAAGCTATCTGCACATGCCAACGCAAATCTCTAAGTTGTCCGCATATAACATTGCAAACTCTCAACAAGGCTGATATGTGTAAATTGAAATATGATGATGGCAATCCCTTGTCGGCTTTGATAAGATATTAAAATTACATATTTTTATGGATCACAAAAAAGCCCTAAAACTTGATATCTAACTCCACCAGGAAAATAAATAAATATCTAAGACTGTCATCCCTGTCTCCATTAATGAGCCCGCCGTTTGTGATCGCTACGGTAACCACACATACAATATCAGAAATAGCATCTATACAAATTAAGCTGTCATGGCTGTTATAGCCGTGCATCAAGCTGAAGTGAAATGTTTGATACTTTTTTTTCTCCCATTGTAACACACGGGCATGTTTGCTAGTAAGTATATAAAAAGTGAAGACTTCCTAACAATCATCCGTTTGTTTGACACCGTGAACACACTCCTGCTCCCGTCTATCATCCATGTGCATCATAGGAGTATGGCTTATGGCACATTCCAAATTCTCCTCACTCGTCTGTGACGACACACCAATGTGCCCACATGTTGTTATCATTGTAAATTGAAGTGAATTAAATAGGGGGAGGCGAGGAGGTTGTGCATCAATCAAAACAATGGTACGCACAACGAGTCATTTCATCTTCCTTTTATTTCTGTGTTTTTCGATCTCTTTGTCTCTTTTCATCTCTCATTATGTTAGGCACCTCCCACGACTAGGAATGCATTGAGTTTTTATTTTGTATTTTTAGGAGGTGGAAAAATGAAAATCGTGATGGAGAGGAGGATCGAAATCAAAGGGAGGTTGTTGTCTTCCTTTTTTTCAACAAAGCAAATTGATCTATGTGCTGGTGTGAATCCAATGATTTTTTGGTTAGTATTCCTTATGTTACAAGGAGAGAAAGGTGCAGAACAAGCGGAGACACATGATGAGGCAAGGCTTTATTTTGCCCTGTTTTGCAAGGCCAATTTTGCCTTTGCCTCATGTGTCCCTTACATCCTAGAATAATATGTGTATTTTAAGGGAGACGTCCTACAAAATAGATTTTGACTCCGAATTTCTCGTACAATAGATTGCCATTTGCTAATAATCAATATCATCTCACAGGCACCTTCAGTGTTATGCAAAATAATGGTAGGCTCAACCTCATCATACTCATGCAGTAACACAGCCTGAGATAATTGAAGGCTAGCATTATCTAGTTGTTGTTCTGGCCACAAAAATTCAATTCACTATCCTCCGGTGTACTTCCCAGCGTTGCTTTCCTGCTAGGCCCAAATCCTGTCACAACACTGCTTTTCTACACAAGTGTCCCAGGGCATGATCATAGCGCCTCACTAAAGGAGACATTCTGGCACGTATTAAACAAACCAAGAAATATCCCCTGCTACTCTAATCACGATGATGTTACAGCAAGCTAAGTAGTATGGCCAAGCAGAGGTCATGGCACAAGAATAGCATGGGACATGGGTCGTGCCTACATGGGCACGAGTAAGAGTGGGCCAAGTGGTCTTTCTATATGGGCCATATGTAAGTGGTCCACAGTTATTTATCTTGATAATATCCAATGTTTAGGCCCTTTTGTGCTCCTCGCCTCCTCAATCAAGCTCCCCATAGATTTTTTTTTCACGAAAAGGCTCCCCATAGATTAAGTGTCTCCATGGCTGTTGGCGGATGTGGCAATGGGACCAGTCCAGGGGACGGTAAGGACATGCACAAGCTTCCCGTAGATCAAGGTGTCTCTATTTTGCTATGTATCTAGATATAATGTATGTCTAAATACATAGCAAATTCTATGTTCCAAAAATGTCAAAGTGACTTATAATTTGGAACAGAGGGAGTACCAAACAATTATTTTTCTATTCTAACTATAAGGAGCACACACTAGTTGTAACGTTGATAGTAATAATGGTCCGAAGCATCTGACGAAGTTCTAAATCATGCAAGCAGTAGGATTAGTAGTCATCTCCAATATTAAAGACAACTCTAGCAGGAGCCCTCAAATCAGAGGCCCTACTTTTGATTTGAGGGCTCCTCCTACTGTTTAGTCCCTGCTTTTTTGAGATGCACTCTAGTAGTGGCAGTGAAAATAGAGCCCTCAAATTCATTCCAACGGAGAATGACACCTACGACCTGCTTGTCATTGACTTTCTTGGCCAAAAGCCTGAGAATCTGGAGGAAGGGCACCAGCGGTCTAGACGGGCACGCGCCTCTAGCATCCTCGTCAGGAGAGCCAAACAACGGAGGCAGGGAGGGAGCAGGGAGATATGTTGGATAGCGGAGATGGTCCCTGCTCAGCGAGTTGTGTCAGACGAGGGCAGGAAGGGGTGGAGCAACATTGTGGCGCGTCCCTTGCCGGGGAAGCCATGTCAGGCCAAGGAACACCTTGCTGAGGTCACTCAATTGGGGAATCACATCGTGAGAAAAGATCCCTCGCCGAGGAACCGCGCTGGGAGAGCGCACCGAAGGTCGCTGACGGGAGAGAGAGAGAGAGGTCACCTGTGTAGAGGAGTCAGGGAAGAGGAAGGTGGTGACGCCAGTTGGTGCGGAAGGTGTGAACGCAAATCCAACCCAGCGCGAGGTGGGAAACGAGCACAAGTAGGAGGGGTGGGAGCGGCCCTACTAGACCTTTTTTTTTTACTCAAGCCCTCAAATTTAGTTAAGGGCTCAACTAAGGACCTTGTTGTAGTTCCTCTAACGAGTGTCTAATTAATATAAATGTTTCCACATTTCCATTTAGTTTCAACTGTTACATTGACCCCATCCTGCAGTGCAGGTCCGTAATTTTAAGAGAGCTAAGTATTAAAATATCATGTATATATTTGGTTCTCATGACTAGTTGCTTAAATTTGCTCATATTCTGATACAACACTCATGTTTATATTTTGTTTACGTTTATCTAAATGTGATAAACTTATTTGGTTCCCAATTACTTTGCTATTCGTTCTCTTTGCATCGCACCTCTACATGTGTGTGACAAGTGTTATTTGTTTTCCAAAATAAGTTTTGGTTAACCCTTTCTACCCTTTTGGTTTAATTATAATTTGTGCTCTCCATGGATCGTTAGAAACACAAGAATTTTGATCAAGAAGGTGAAGTGCTTGAATTTCGAGGCTCAAATATTGGCGTCGTTCCGTGAGCTCAGCAGATTGTTCCTTGGTACTTTAGTAAGACATAGAGTATACTTTACTAACTAGGTCTTGCAGTACTCGTGCAGAATCACCCAATACTGAAGCTTGTTTAATTTTCCTGTGTGTTTTGCCGATCAAGATCTGTAATACCAGATAGGTCCAACAAGTAGAATAAGAACAAGTCAGCATGAGCCGCGTGCAGAGTAGAAAATTTTATCCAGCTCAGCTGGCTTTGTCAGGTACTTCTGCGTTGGCAGGGTCCAGTGCATGTGTGCACCGGACAAGATACGCGTTCTTCGCTGCTACCCGAGAGAGTTTCTTCATCACTTCGGTGCATGTAAGAGTTTTCTGTGAACTGCAGCGCGCATCTCCGCATATATTCCCTCCATTTTAAATTATGTGCTCGATCACATGACAAGATTACATAGATGAGGACATTGCAGGCACTACTGCAGAACAAGTCATATATTCCCTCCATTTTAAATTATAGGGCAATCAAGTTTATACATAAATTCATCAACATCTATAACACCAAGTTTATACATTTAAAAGAATGTGTATTCGAGCATATAAATGTTAATACATTTCTCAGAAAAATTGATCAAAGTCAAAACGATTTAACTTAAGATAAAATCAAAGTGAACTATAATTTGGAAGGGGGTACCGCTACTCTGGTTCCAGGGATCACTGCCGGATCCAAACCCAACATTCATAACGGAATCAGACCCAGTAGCAGGCAATCTGCAGTGATGAGGCCTGCCTATCAGTAACGGTTCCACCAGTGATAGGATGATACCACTGCCAGATATATATAGCCTTGACCTGGTAGTGATAGGATGAGTGTCGCTACCGGGTCTGTGGCTTCAATCCGCAATGATCTTTGGCTCCTAGTTTTTTACATACTTTATTATTGTATTTAAATAGAGGTTATTATCTAATATTTTACATTTGATGTTATTAATTCATCACATATATCTCACCACCATCGTATATCTCACATGATTCAATGAATACATCGTCATTAGAAAACCATACATCATAGGTAGAGATGAAGTCGTTATAAAACAATGTCCAGACAAAAATAATTAAACGTGATAGTCCTTACTACTACAAATTAAATAGAGCACATCCACGACTATAGGTTATTATGTTCCGTATATCAAATATTTTTGATATTGTAATCGTGCACATCATTTAAATAAATGAATGCACAAATTAGTGAACTCTCTCCTGCTTCACACATCCTAGCACATGGACTACCAAAGATGGAACATATTCGTCTAAATGATAATGAGTTGGGTTCTAAAGCAATATACAAATGACTCTACCATCTTTGTGTAGTGAGTGATGCACCTGCGTAGTACCCAAGTAGCTCTGTCTTCACTAATCTTCTTTTAGTATGTCCGATGCACCATCTTAATTACATACGAAGAAAGATGTATGTGGAGAGCTCCTAGAAACAAGGTTCCTCACACAAAGATCACATATTAAGACTACAGATGGTGACCCAATGGGTGCATGCATGCTATTGGATCTGTGTGGGACGACAAGCAGGATGAATCCAAGTGGGCTGATAAACATGTGTCTGAACACATGATTTATAACTAGAATCAATTGTGGTAGCTAGATCCAATGGTGGAGAGATGTGTGTGTCCGAACACATGATTTATAACTAGAATCAATGGTGGTTGCTAGATCCAATGGTGGAGAGAACCGAGTTATCGGTGATTGTGTGCGTGCATGCGTGCATGTGTGTGTGTGTGCACGTGCGCGCGTGTGCGTGCACACTACTGGTGCCTTGATATCATCACACCTTTGCAACTGCATCCAATGTCTTAGCCAATGCATTCCATTGAACAAAATCTGCAAAAAAAAAAAAAGGTTTGGTTTCACATTTATCGAAGACCACTTCATTCCTTGCTAACCATAATGTCCAGCAAATGGTTTGTTTGGTTCTTTTTTTAGATAAGAACATATTGGTTCTCAGCTACAAGGTGTACATAGAATGATCAAACAACAAATCTTGGTACGGTGGGAGTATGATCCCTATGTTAGGCTATATGTCTTGGCTGAAATTTGTGCTTGATAAATCAAAATGTACCATCTTATATGAAGGTTTTATTCATGGTGATACTTGACAAGATTCTGGCATTGCTATAGAAGTTGGAGAATAAGGATCTTTTGTGGAAGGCTTGCCAGGCTTTGGAGATTACTATAGTGGAGGTTGTTCGCAGTCATCATGTGGTTGGAGGTTTAACAATAAACTATGGTAAGAGAAATGGATCGCTGTGTTCAGCTTTTGTCGTAGAGAACTATGAGCTTCCTTTTGCTGCTGCAAGTGTAGTTATTGTGATAAGAAATGGCTAAAACACCGTTTCTTCGGTTGCGATGGAATTCCATTATCTAAAAGTAAACACCATTGCCAAAAGAACAACAGATTTTGGGATGGAGGGAAATAAATGTGGTTGGCTGCTCTACCCTGTCCCATTACAAGCCATTAATTGATGGAGGAGAAACTGAATTTTAACGATAACAGGCATGAAGATGAACATGAAACCACCACATAGAGAACAGACAAGAATGAGACCTAGAAGTGGGTGCATAATATAGTGACGTTGATGACGTTCGAAGTGTACAAATAAACAAGGCAGATACATATATGATGTTTTTCTGAAGGAAAGCCGATAAATATATAATAAGCTAAAGTGATATTTACTGAGCTGGACTCTGTGTCTCAGATATCCATTTGGTGTATGCCACCTTGATCTTCTTCAGTCTGACGACCACAGCACTCATTGTCATCCTTTCATTTGGCGAATCGCTAGAGCAGATCAAACCCAGCTCAAATATCGGCACAAGAAAGCCCTCATCCAAGTTGCAGCTGGAAGACGAGGAGCCTTGCAGTAGATGCCTATCAACCACATGCACAAGTTTTGTAGGAAATGCCTGATGAACCCACTCTCTAAGGCTTAGTTCTCCAAAAAACATAGCATCCATTGGTCTCCTTCCAGTGAAAACTTCAAGAAGCATGATCCCATAGCTGAACACATCACTCTTACGTGATGCTTTTCCCATAGAGCCATATTCTACACAGGAAAAGATTAAAGACATTAAAGAAATATGAAACAATATACTTAGCACGTGGTATTATATATAACAAGTGCATGCTATAGCGATGTACCTGGTGCCATGTAACCAACCGTTCCAGGCATGCTAGCAACAATCATCGAGTTGTCATCGCCTAATAGCAACTTCGCAATGCCAAAATCCGCCACATGTGCTGTCATGTCATTGTCAAATAACACATTGCTAGGCTTCAAATCACAATGCAAAACCACCTCGTGGTGCTCATGGTGGAGATAATTTACTGCCATGGACACATCGAGCATGATATCCAGCCTCTCGAGGAATCCCAGGTGCATTGTGCCATCGGAGCGGTGTAGCAGTTTCTCCAAGCTGCCATTTGGCATGAACTCAAGAACCAATGCTTTGAAGTCCATGTTTGAACAGGTATTTAGTATCTTTATCAGGTTGCGGTGTCGCACCATGCGTAGTACATGACACTCAGCATCAAAGATTCTGATCGAGTGCTCCAGCTTCATGTCTAGAACTTTTATAGCAACAACCAAACCACTGCCAAGTTGGCCTTTAAATACTTTTCCAAATCCTCCGGATCCCAACAAGTTATCTTCACTGAAATTCTCAGTGGCACGGACGAGATCTTGATAGGAGACCAACCGAGGGCTTATGGCATGTGCCATATCACCATAATCTTCGGCCTTCTTGTGTTTCTTTCCAAACAATAAGTATAAGAAAATAGCAAGGATGCCAGAAGCTACCAAGATAGCTGGAAGTAGAAATTTTAGAAGAGGTCTGCTATAATGGTGGGACTTTTTAAGACAGGGTGAAAATCCAAGACGTGGAGAACCACATAACCCAGCATTCCCAATCAAAGATTGTATCGTAAGGTTTTTAGAGAAAATACCTCCCTCTGGTATTGGACCTTGGAGCCTATTGAAGGAGAGGTTCAACATAGTCAAGTCGGTAAGATTTTCAAGGAACATGGGAATGGAACCCGAGAGGTTGTTTGAGGAAAGGTCTAACCATGTTAAGCTAGTTAGACTTTGGAGTGTGCTAGGAATTGAACCTTCCAAGGAGTTGTGTGAGAGAATCAGATAGGTTAGCATATTGAGTTGTCCCAGTGATTCTGGGATGCTTCCATTCAAGAAGTTACTAGAAACATCAATTTGGTCGATTTGTCTTAGGCCAGCAATGTCGGCTGGCAGAGCACCAACAATGGAATTACAAGAAAGATTTATTTGGATAAGTTTATGAAGTTGGAATAAGCTTGCTGGTAGCTTTTCACTTAACTGGTTGTTGGACAAGTCAACGTACTCTAACCTGCTAAGATTGCCAATGCTATCTGGTATGGAGCCAAAGATTTTGTTCCTTTCAAGGAATAGTCGTTGTAGACTCGAAAGCGTGCCAATCTGTGTTGGCAAAGGGCCTAAAATGTCATTGTTAGAGACATCAAGCAACCCGAGATTTCCCATCGTAGCGATTGATTCTGGAATTGCCCCAGTGAGTTGGTTGTAACCAAGATCTATCAGTTCAAGGCTGCTTAAGTTAGACATTTTTTCTGGAAGACTACCTGTTAACATATTATGATCTGCAGTGAAACTAATTAACTGTGCTGAGAGATTGCCCAAATGGTCTGGAAGGGCACCTACGAAAGAATTATGGTCCAAGATTAGGCGTTCCAGCTGTCTACATTCTGAAAGAGCCGACAAGAAGCCCATATTCCCCTCTAGGTTGTTGTGGGATAGAACGAGCTTCTTCTAAGCAACAATGTTCCCAAGTGTTGGCGGTACTGAGCCAGACAATTGATTAGCTACAAGAAACAAGTACATAAGTTTCTGAAGTAATCCTATCTCTGGTGGAATATTTCCTGTGAGGTTGCCAAAAGGGAGCTCTAGTACTGTGAGGCGGGTGAGGTTGCTAAGAGCAGCTGGGATTGTACCAACAAGGTTATTTCCACCCAGTGAAACTACTTCAAGGCGTGACAATTTAGCTAACCATGTTGGGACAACATCCACGAAAGAATTGCTATATAAATAGATTTCTCTCAAGTACTGGCATGATGCAAGCCCTGCAGGAAACCTGCCGGCAAATCTGTTCTGGGCGAGGGAAATAAATTCTAGCATAGGGAGCTTGAATGTTTGGTTATTGTTTGGGATTGGTCCAGTAAGGTTCCCGTTGCCCGCCAGCGCCATGACTTGAAGCCGGGACACGTTGTACAGGGCTTGTGGCACTAGGCTGGAGAGCTGATTGTACTGCAGGTCTAGAATCTCAAGTTCAGACAGGGAGGCAACACCATCTGGTATAGGACCTGATAGACTGTTGTTTCCAAAAGATAGGTACCTCAAGGAAGGCGTGTTGTTGAATAGATAAGGGGGTATCTGCCCACTCAAGTAATTTCCTTCTAGAGAAATCTCCTGAAGGTTGTGCAGATGCAGCAACAACTCAGGAGGTATCTGGCCGGAGAGTTGGTTGTTGCCTAATTCAAGTACCTCGAGTCTTTCAAGGTTTCCTAGGTCTGGAGGAATCCCACCTGAGAGGCTGTTTTCACTTAGACTAAGATATCTAAGACGGCGTAGATTGCCAAGATCAGCTGGGATGGAGGCCGTGAGGTTGGTGTTGGTGAGTCTGAGGAAGGAAAGAAATGAGAGGTTACCGAGGAGAGGAGTGATGGATCCATGGAGGGTGTGTATGGCAGTGACAGTCCGGTGACACGCTGTCGGCGACGGCTGCACATGACGCCACGCCAGTGGCAGAAAGAAGTGCTGGTAGTCCAGTTACTTGTCAGAACGCCGAGGGGATCAGTAAGCTGGGCCTTGAAAGCCAGCAGGGCAGCGAGATCGGTGTTGCTGCCGTTGGCGGTGGTCGGACTTGGAGAAGAACAGCATGAGGTGGACGATAGCACTACTACTAGTAGTACTAGTACAGCAACGGAAATGCGTGCTGATGATGTAATAGCCATTTAAGCTGCTCGTGTGGCTGTGTTCGTGCAAGCAGGTACACCAGAAAAAAGAGTGTTCATCAATTTATATGGGCAACCAGCGCATGTGGATGTGCACACAATTTTTTCTATATATTTTCGAGTCAACCTGGTCTACGTGACATGTGGACCGTAGTTGTCCGGCAGGCTGCAGTAGCCGCACGGCAAGGTAGCCACTTTTAAAGCTAGAGCTATCAATTAATCCTAGACCTGAGTGTGCAACTGAAAAATAAGATAAAAACCAATGGCCACTTGATGTCATCATTCAATGAGACCAAAATTTGAGTGTGTTGATGCAGATTCGGGTCATAATATTTGCTATCAACAGAGGGCATGCATTTACAACACGAATTAATATAAGCGATATACAAGAGATGCCAACTAGACAATTCGATGATGTGGATGACAGAGATATAGGAGGAAGAAGCAAGCCGTCGTCTCGCGTGATAGCAAGAGCGCTCGTGGTCTGATGCTTCATCACCAGCTACTTCGCTGATGTTGTGGACCCATTTACCTTGCAGGGTCCCCCTCCTTCATTTGCATAACCATATGATCTCACCAGCGGTGCAAACTGAAATGTTCATTCTTGCAGGAACCCTGAAGGCCAACTCCAGGCTTCCCTCATGGAAGGGCTTCAAGGTGACGGGCCAGTAATTCCAAGAAGTAACCTTGGGAAGCGCTCCCAAAATGATACCAAAGATGCACCACCAACGGACTTTGAAAGGGGAAGGGGAACCACTACCAAACTTAGGATTGTTCCTGACAGTTCAGGTTCCTCTTGATGGTTTCGTAAAAATCAACAGGAACTAGCAAAGTTCCAGTTGGCTAGACAAAACCTATAGGAAAGATCAATATTATTCCTATAGGTGGTGAAGGTGTCGTCAGGGTGATGTATATGCATCATATATTATTCCTATAGGTGGTGAAGGTGTCATCAATCTTATTCCTATATACAACTCCTGACATTCTTTCATCGTCAGATGCATTTTAGACTGAATCCGAAGCGTTGGATCTTGCGGCAATGTCCAATGTTTTGGGCAGATCCGCCATCAGATCTGTTGACGGAGCCTCCCCTAGGTGCCGACGCCAGATTTGCTAGTGGAGCCTCACCCCAGAGTGCCGCTAGCAGAACCTCAACCCGAAGCACTGCTGCCGATGGAGCCTCGCGAGGAAGGGACACCCCACCGCCACCGCTAGAGAGAGGAGAGTGGAGCCTCCCAAGTGCTAGTACCAGATCTTTCGGTGGATCCTTGCCCCTGAGTGCTACCACCAGCGGAGCCTTCCCCTAGCATAGCCACCGGTGGAGCCTCGCGTGAAGGGAAGCCCCACTGCCACCGCTCGATGGAGGAGAGTGGAGCCTCGGGCCTTGCCTGGCCCTGAGCGCCAGAGTGGGGAAGGGAACCCCGCGGGCCTAGGAGAGAGGAATGTCGCTGCTGGTGGAGGCGGCACAAGGAAAGGAGAGAGGAGAGCGGAGTGGCATCAGGGAGGATAAAGGGGCCGGCAGTGTGGGTATATTAGGGTTTTCCTACATAGGCCAAATTGGGTCGAAGCGACTTGAGTTCTTGAGAAGCCCGCCTCTGTTAATTGATTTATAGAGGTGATCAGCAGTTTGCCACCTCCATAAATAGAATAAATGTCTCTGAAATCTCTGATCATTTTATGAGATGGTAAGATTTTATGCCCGCCTCTAAAAATAAAAATGATCTGTCTTCTAAAATCATCTTTGTAGTAGTGATTTGTATTGAAAAAAACAAATACTGAGAGATTTTGATGTGCCATGCCTTGCATCAAAATATACACTTCGATTTGATAGGATCCTTACCCTGGCCGGCTGGTCCAGCTCTGAGACTAGGAAATCTGCTCACGTTCCTAAGTTCTTGTTGCATAGGACTGAAGGATTTCATAGTGTGAAGAGCCCAGGGTTTCACTATTCGGACGTTTTACTTATGCAAAGCATTTTGTGGACCGTTTTACTCTCACCTTTCATGTTTGATCCCCCGACTATATATTCCACTATATCTATGGTAAAAATGATCATTTCACCTTTGAGGTCTGCCTTCGAAGTCACTAGCGAGGTGTCCTTCAAAGGTGCTAGGCTTCGGACACTGTAGTGAAGGGATGAGATCCACAAGGGTAACCTTCCTAAGTAGTCCAAAAGCCAAATCTGACCGGAGAAAGTCTCAATTCCAGTTTTGGATAGTCCCTCTATTTCTGAATAAATCAACTTCATGAAGTTTAGGATGGATTAGTACAACAGACAAAATCACAATGCACTTTCCTTTTTTTTGCGATACCCAGTTACAGACGCTGATACTCATATACATGAGCGCAAACTCAGCTCTATGAATGCACGCACGCACACCCTATACTCCTATGAGCGCCTCCGAAGAATTGACATGGACCAGCAAATCTCGAGATTAACAAAGTCACCATAGGCATCTCGTTGTTAACGGGCACGTCGCCCTACCACTAAAAGAATAGTGTTGTTAAATCCTAGAATAAAAAAAATGCGAGCACCCGTGTTAAACCGAGGACAACCCGGGGTGTGCAGGTTCCACCACAAAGAACCTAACCAACTGAGCAATGCTCAGTTTGCATTCACAATACACTTATCTTTTAATTGCACACTAATCGGTGAAGCTCTTAGGTGTGGCACTAGTTTTTAATCAAAGAATTTACTACTCCATTCAAACGAACCCCACCAGTTTGCTCCAGGATCATTCGGGCGTGTCTTCCACGAGTATGCTGACGGCTTCAAGGAAAAGATAAATTGGCTACATAATGGCTACATAATAATAAATGTCTTTTGAGCAAATGACTTTTCAAACTTTGCAATGAGGACGGCACTTGGCAAGAATTAATAAGGAACAAGTACCTAAAGAGCAAGACTCTAAGTCAATTTGAAAAGAAAATGGGTTTTTTCATTTTTGGAATGGTTTGTTGGGAGTCAAAGACATTTTCTTAAGTCTTGGGAAGTTTAAACTAGACAATGGATCTCAAATTAGATTTTGGGAAGATAAATGGTTGGGCTCCCAACCCTTAAAAATCCAATACCCAAATTTATTTAATATAGTGCGAAAGAAACAAGCAACAGTGACTGATGTACTTAATTTCATCCCTCTCAATGTGTCTTTTAGAAGGGCACTAGTTGGGAGCAAGTTGTTGGAATGGCAAAGTCTAGTTGCGAGAGTTGCTTTTATTAACTTAAATGAGGGTTGGGATACTTTCATCTGGAACTTAAATAATAATGGCTTGTTTTCTGTTAAATCCATGTACAAATACCTAGTCAATAATAGGATTAAGGTTACCTAGGAAATTTGGCATATGAAAGTGCCCTTGAAGATTAAGATTTTTCTTTGGTTCTTAAAAAAGAGGGTAATACTAACAAAAGACAACCTTGTTAAAAGAAATTGGAATGGTAGTAAGGCTTTGTTTTTGTAGCACACCTGAAACTATCCAACACTTGTTTTTTGATTGTCATTGTGCCAGATTTCTTTGGCGTGTTGTTTGTTTTGTTTGGCATTAATCCTCCAAGGAACATGAACTATCTTTTCAATAGTTGATCGAGGTTCCAATCATAATTATCTTTTATTGACTGGGGCTGCGGCTTTTTCCTGGGCAATATGGATCACAAGGAACGATGTGGTTTTTGATAAAGGTCACCCAAAAATATTTTTGCAGATTCTTTTCAGGGGAACACACTGGCTACAGTTTTGGGCTCTGTTGCAGCGCTCGGATGACAACAAGGAACGGATTCTTGATGCTTGCAAGCTACTAGAATCGAGAGCCATGGAGTTCTTCACATTGCATAGATGGTCCTTTATTTACCGTCTTGAACTTTAGTTCTGAATCTGTAATAAGTTTAAATTATATGTGTGCTACTGTAATAAGTTTGGACTGATGCTTCTTCTTCTTCGAAGAAGGCTGAAGCCGGATATTTTCCATTATCTAAAAAAAATTGATCTCTAAAAGTGGATTTAATCTGGAACAAATTCTGAGCCTAGAAATTTATGAAATTATCGGGATGGAGAGAGTAGTTGACGTATTGATTACTGGCATGCTGCCCTATAACCTCCGTCACAGGTAAATGCACGGATAAATGGCAGAACCCAGATGTACAGGGAAGTAATCAATAATGTTCACAATGAGGTGATCTCCAATGGCCTGTTGGACTTAACTTCCAAGAAATTCTAAGAACCAACCGTATCAGTCCAACCACTGAATTGCAAACTTGAGCTCAGTCGCCTCATCCGTGATCCACCCATGCATTCAGGAGGTTCTATGCATGCGACGCCTCTTCTATAAATAGGGCAGAGGTGGCACAGCTATCTTCGCAGACAAAGCTTGCTAGCTCTATACTCACAGAAGTTCAGAAATGGCTGCCAAGTTCCCAATTCTTCTTGGTGTCGTATTGACCACTCTCCTGCTCGTCTCCCACGATGTAGTGCATGCAGCTGGTACGGTGGTTTTCAAACTGATATATAGAACTATTGTCAAGAAGAATTACTATTACTAGTTGCTAGTTGTATATATGCAGGAGACGCTATGCTAGTAACACCACCTACATTCTTTTGCACACATGCAGAACAAGCGGGGCCGTCGGAGCCACAAGTTCCAGAGGGGTATGGTTCAGGCTATATGCAACCTGGGCATAATGGTGCCTACACCGGAGGCGGTGCCAGCGGTCAATATGGGAACGGCGGTGGCGGTGGTTATAATCATCCTTGATGTGGTCATGTGGATCAATATTGCTAGGTGGTGGTATGCAATAGAAAAATAACACGAGTACTATCTATCTATGTTATCTAGCTATGAAATAAGACATCGTTCATCAGCTTGAAACCGCTATCTATCTATGTGTATCTATCTAGCTATGAAATATGACATCGTTCATCAGCTTGAAAACGCTTGGATAAAAGCAGGATTGTTTATGAAATATGACATCGTTCATCAGCTTGAAAACGCTTGGATAAAAGCAGGATTGTTTGCTCACAGAACTGAAGCTAGTAAGATCCATAATTTTTTTAGAAAAAGGGTTTCCCGCTTCATACATCCTCCGATATTGAAGATGCATCAGACCACAGTTGTTACAAAGAGATAGCACACGTTCCAACAATGAATCATGTAGCCAAGACATCACAAACTTTCATGTACCAAATAAAAACAAGTAAAAGAAAAGAAAGAAATTCAAAATCTTCAAATTGCGGACGGAGTATAACTCCTTTCGCAGCTTGTTTTGTAATGTTAACACAAGCCAAATCCAACATAGGGAAGGAGAAATAACTTCATATCTTGCTTGAGGTTCTGACCACCAAACCAAGACCACTTGATAATACCAGTGGCGATGGATCAGCGTTTGAGCTGAGGGTGGCTTTAACGAGGCCGTTGAGGGTGGGAGGCCTTGGCCGCAACATTGAAGTCCTTGCCCACTGCCATCGTAGATCTCTGCACCACCACCGTAGATCTTGGTGACCTTGCATTAAGGGCATCTCCAATGATCTAGCTTAGAGCTAGATGATTTTTTAATTATTGCATAGTGCAAAAGACAAGAGACTACCGTGGACTTAAGAGATAGTCTCGCATACTTCACAATGCATCCCTATCTCAAAGCATGATGTTTACAGCCGCTTGCTGCATTCTCTCTCTCCTCCATATTTATTAGCTTAGAGCTAGTGCTAGATCATATTATTGGAGACGCCTTCAACATAGCTGTCGACCCAGGGCCACCAACAAACTGCTTGACGTCCCACAATGTATCGTGTCTCATTAGGTCTATAGACTCGGTGTGCCACAATCAGGATCTGAGACACACATGAGATAGATGGCACAAGATCTGAGATGCGAGAGAGATGACACTTGAGAGAACCATGAGGTGCCGCTGCCATCAAGATCTAAGACGCCGAGCATGAGGTACCGCACTACCGGGATATGAAGCTCCAAGGCAGAGTGGTCCTCTAGCAAGGTGCTAGATGGTGGCTCTTAGCCCTAGGCAGGGCAGCAAAGGTGGCAGAGATGAGACAGAGGGCCGCTCTGCCTTGGAGCACCCTGTTATTGAGGGCTCGTCATAGAGGATTGCACTACTATGGAAAGCTGATGCATGGAGGGATTTGCCATGTGGTGGGGCCGCACCATGGAGGTTGACACCGCCGTGAATCCATGGGATTCCTCTTTCTCCTTCTCTCGCTCTCTTCTCTCTAATATGCCTACGTCACATCCTTCAGTTTTGTGTGCTCTTGTCGGATCTTGTCCACAGCAATGGCTAGGATGGGAAGGCAGGAGCTTAGGTGTGGAGCTTTGCAGCGGTGGCTGCAGATTGGAGGGAGAGGAAGAGGGGACAGGTGTTGGAGAAGGCAAGTGAGGAAAAGAAGGGTTGCAATGGTGGATGACTAATACAAGTGAAGAGAGAAAACATGGGAGGCTATGGTTTCGGGTGGGTTGTATATGGACCTTGGGCCCATTTACAGATCTGGCCATTTCAAGAAGCTCGGGCTCTGTAAATTGTTTTTCAGAGGTGGCAATCTTAAGAGGTCTTGCCTCTAAAAGTTGACCTTTAAAGGCTGTTTTTCTTGGGATGTCTCCATAACTGGGATGACCACCTTTGGAAATCACTAGTATTTTTGGAGATGGTAACACTTTTTGACCGCCTCTATTTAGAAAGGGGTTGTGTCCAAAAATTGTTTTTTAGTCATACTTATATTAAGGTTAATCATCAAAAGTTTATTTTACTATTACATAGTCTAGTTGACCTTTGCTACTATGTACAAGGCTACCGCCTCACACTAGACTCAAAAAGATTGCAATACATATGGAAACGGAATGAAGTCCGGAGAATACACACATAGTACATTTTCAGCTTACAAGGACCAATTCTTGGGCCAAACAAGGAACAAATTTAAGCAGCTAATCTGGAAGTCTTTAGCCTCACCAAAGGAAGTTTTTCACATGGCTCATCGTCCATAGTACTCTTGGTTACTCACGATGGAGATGTCATCCCCCTTCCATGTCAAAGTAATGGTTGCCTAGTATCTTGGGCATCTTCTTCTCTATAGTATTCGGCTATTCGCTCGCCTACAAAATGGACCAAAACAAACATCACCAAGAAATCAAACCGAACACACAAACAGGGGGTAGGAGATGTGCATGCTTACTTCATGATGGTGATGTGGTCGCACTTGGTGAGCATTCCCATGATTCGGATTGTAGGTCCAGTCCTCACCAGTGAGGAGCACCTCCTTGTGGAGGCAGGCGTGCTTGAGGGATGAGGCTAAGCAACTTCCACCCGTTGAGCTCCGAGTTCCCTCTTCTCGAGATGGATCTGGATGTCATGCGCCGCATTTAGAGGGGAAGGGTGGCACACCACCAGATCTCAAGCGAAGGATGACAAATCACCGCACACCTTCTTGACTTTGTTCCAGACACCATGGGGCACGCCACGCCTAGGCTAACATGGATGGGCGTCGCTACCGCTTCCTTCCCCACCGCGACCTACGTAGTTGGATCTTGCTGTGCGTAGTGCTCCATCCACCCAACCGCCTGCTAGGGTTTGCTGAAAGCACATGTTGCAATTGTCTGATTCAAGTGTTTTAGAGGTATGGTGCAAGTATTTCATATTGATGTTGTAACAATAGATCGGGATGTTGCATATATTGCAATGGTTGTACATGTATGTTGCAAGCATCTGTTCCCAATGTTTTAACTGTTTTTGGACCTATGTTGCAAGTGTGTTTATCTGGATGTTGCATATGTTTCACACATATGTTGCAAGTGTTTTATATGGATGCTGCATAGGTTTGCAATGGTTTTCAAGTGTTTTCAGATGTTTTTGCAAGTGTTTCAGACGCATATTTCAAGTGTTGCATCTGGATGTTTTAAAAGTAGATCGGGATGTTGCACATGTTGCAAGGGCATCGATGACTGGCGAACAGCGGCCTACCGTAGGATTTCCTTCCTTGCGCGGCGCGCCTCGTCCTCTCATTTACTCTCCCTCCCCTCCCTTCCCTTCTCTTCCCTCCATCTCGATGAGTCAATTCAAGCCTGACGAGCACGATGCCCACGAAGGTGGTCGCCCGACGAGCAGATGAAGGTGGTGGCCTCGGGTGGCCCCACAGCAAGTTGAGATCCGCGCTCGCTACACGGGAAACGAAGCCGCCATGGGCATTCATCTGGATGTCTGGCGCTAGTCCTATCCATTCAACAAAGCCACGAGTTCGCCTCGGGCTGCCGGACCTCCCTTCTTGTCATGGTGTCTTCGACTGGCCGCAGTAGATGATGTAAAGGTCGGCGATGACCTCCTACTGGTTATGTCGGGTTGGTGGTGGCCCGATGATCGACGCCACGGCCGTGACCGGTGAGATGGAGTGGGGCGCGGCAGGGGATGGGGCACAGTGTGGTGGGGGCAAGTGCACGACGCGCGGCGAGGGACGGGGCGTGGTGGGGGGAGCGGCGCGGCGGGATAGAGTGGGGTGAGCTGCGAGCAAATGCAAGTCTGAAGAAGGGCCAGAGCAAGAGACAGTGTCGGTGGAAGGCTAAGAAATGAGTGGATAATAATTAACATAGAGAATGAGTGGTTGAGATGAGCCTGGAGTCCGTCTCATACTTTTGGGAGGGCCGGACACTAGGGTTGCAGCGTTTCTGATGGAAAAATGTGTTTTAAGCATAACATACCATTTCTATGTTACTAAAGGAGTAGTCATCAATGACATGACAAGACTTACTACAAACCAATAGTTGCACAAAAAGGTTTAATTAGAGATAAATTTTTATGCTCAGGATACTTCTACAGGTACTAAAGCTTTAATTTCCAGCTATTTGCTATATAGAGGATATAATAAATCTCCAAAGTGGCACTGGTACAGCTATCATTCTATTTGTTTAATGCACTGATATTTGCAAGGCTCTAAAAATGGAAAGGGTTTCCGTTTGTACGATATATATATATATATATATATATATATATATATATATATATATATATATATATATAACTGCGCTAAATAGTACCCAGGGTACTAAATAATATTCAGTACCCGAGCCCCTACGCCGCCCGACGTTCTCCGCGTCTGTACAGAAGATGGGGGTCACAACTGGAATTTTGTTTTTTATTTTTTTGTCTTGTTGTTGGTTTTTTTAGGCTGGCGGTTTTCAGCTGTTTTTTCCTTTTTTTGTTTAGTGGTCGGTTTTGTTTGAATGGTGGTTTGGGCTTGCTGCCAATTTATTTTCTTTTTTTTTCTCGTGTTCTGTTTTGTTCTAGGTTGCTGGTTTATTTTTTGACAAGTGAACGTCCAAAAAACATGTATTTTCTTATTTTCGAAAGGTAGATTTTATATTTTAAGATAGGTAAGGCAACAAAAAAAAAGAAGTCTTCAAGTAGAACATCAACGAATTTGATGCATCTATTTTTTTGCCAAAAACATAATTTTTCAAGTAAATGAAAAGTGAAAGAAGATTGCAATATACTTTGTAGTTTGAAAACACAGTTTTGTGGCTCCATCTGAGCTATTCCACAAAATCACAATCACATACAATATATGGCAGCTAAATAACCTTCATTGGAATCATAAATACTAGAGTTCTAACAACTCATACACCATCTGAGGAAAAAAGAAAAACTACATCTCCCTTCTCTCGCACCTCTAATGGTTGCCCATTGCTTCACCTGTCAAAAGAAGCGGAAACAGCAGTTGTAGCTTTCAAATGAATGTTTACGGTTACATATAACTTTGGACATAAGCCATTGTGGATCAGAAACAAGAAAAATAATCATGGTTGTAAAAATGGAGCATTTATTGCTCAGGATAAATAATTCAGTAAGCCAAGGATACATTACAAGGTCCATGAACAGAAAGACCTCAAAGCTGGTCCTAAATAATTTCATTTGTGAACTTGAAGCCAATTTATTAATTGAAATAAATATGTATGAAATATGCTTATGCGAGAATCAAAAAGGAAAACCGAGACAGCTTCGAAGTCAAATAACAACTTGTAACAACAAAAAATCCTTCATAAGAGCATGGTTCAAATGAAGTTGCCCGTGAGAAATTATTTTTTATGGTCACCTACAAGCTTTTAATAAATGGGTGTGACCAAGTCTTTTTTTAGTTCCAACTGACAAACTATTGAGTTTAACAATAAACATTAATGGGTGTAGCAGTAATGTGGTATAGAAACAAAGAAATTGAAGGTCCAACTAATAAAACAATTTGTGGTTTCACAAATGAATATGTATGGTTCAATTTTGGGGACAATTATTAGTCAAAATATGATATTTGAAGTAATGTTTGGTTGAAGGGCTAAGCATTTGGTTGAAAACAAAATTGTGAGATAAGAAAGCTAAGATCAAACAAAAGCATCCATGACCACAGAAATTTAATGGCATCGATTGTAAACAGTCAACTAAAAAGGACAATTAAGAAGGAAAAAAACAAAGTATAATGTAGACAAACGAGATGATCATGAGAGGAGCAATGCAAAGAGGATTACATCAACCTCACAATTTCGCCTTCACGGTTGTCAGTCCAGGACATGAGATTCATACAAAACAGTGCACACTACAATTAAAATAATAAAAATGAATTATAACTGTACAAATTTGTAAGTATTTCATGTTTTGGCAAGATTGCAGCAAGTATATTACAGATATGATGAAAGGAAAGTAAACTGGTCACAAGAAAAAAAAAAGCAATTAGGAAGACAGTAAGCACTTTCTCCATGTCAGTCACAATTCATATTGTCAGCAATACTGATCGATGTGAGTATTTTATCATATTGTCCACGAATACTACTTGCAAAATCTAGGGAAAATAAGCGACCATGTCAAAGTACCTAATTTATCTAGTTGAGAGAAAAATGTTCAGTAAACATTTTACAATGTTTCCTTAAGAGAAATACTCTAACCAACTGTGCAGCTAAAGTCAATGCTTGTAAGAACAGTTTCACGGACATGCCGTTTTGAGCTCATTACTAGAACACAAGGAACAACAAATACGTTTTTCCAAATCTTTTAGCAACTAGAAGGATGAAGAGGTTAGGGAATTGTGGGATATTGGGTGGTTAATTGGATTTTTTTTATTCTGAAATTGCAGCGTGCTTTTCAAAATCAGTGAAAGAGACAAATTCAAAAGCACTTCAAAGATCGTGTATATATGCTAAGGCGAGCATACTATAGATATATATTTAAAAGGCGTTATAGGTAAAGTGCATGTACAGCCCCAATTTTTTGTAGTGGGCATGTGACAGCAAAGATGCAGACTCAACATCTAAGTAGTATATTTGTTAGGCAGCCAGAATATTGTGAAGTTGCACTAGTATAGCTAAATCTCTAAGCATGCTACAACCACCGATCTGATATTTGGTAATCACCATTTTCATTTATGAGCAAAAAAAACAGCTAGCAAATAGCAATTCACATTATTAGAGCATCCCTGCTTCATTTCATATATTACCTATAGATTTTGAAAAAAAAATAGCACATAATTATCTAGTTACTGGAACTTGGTCTCCATCGGCTAACAAATCAGTGGTAAGATACCACTAGCTCTCCCTAAATGGCTTAGAATTGACAAGCTTCCTCACTCGGTCAGCAAATTGATGCACAATTACAATAACAAGGACAACCTTACCTCACGTATAGGAGACCAGGCTGCAGGCCAGGGGCTGCTTCGCAACATCCCTCGAGAAGCATCTCCAAATGAAAACACTACGTTTGGAACACACTAAAACAATTGGAGATTACTAATCTCTTTGTTCAAGTCAGAGAAACCAAATAAGCATGTTGACAAATCATATTTACTGCTGCACTCACCTATCCAGGTACGCTTGAAGGCTCCAAGGGCCTTTGCCGTTCTAAGTGGGAAAATGGCAAGCTGCACCCTATGATCTCCCATTAATCTGCATAGGAGGAACATTTGTCACAACCAATTTTGCATGACAGCAGTTAATATCAGAAATAAGGAATATCTCCCCCTCCCTCAACCCCTCCTTTCATTCAAGAGAGCTTTGCTAACTACCAATGCATACACATGGACGCCACATCAGTTAGGTGGTGGTCTGGAACTAAGATCATGTATTTACCGTGAGCACTCACAAACAACATTGGTGCCTCTGCCAATATTGAAACCATATTCTGCATCCTGCGTGCCAAGGTTTATACAAGGTAAGCTCAGTATCCATAGTCTCAACAGCAAACTGCATCATTAAAATAGACAATACGTAAAAGGGAATTTACTTAATGAAGGGTAAAACAAAACAAAAGATCTTTACAGGATCAATCTATTAATCTAAAATGCAATTTAGGAATAGACAATACAGCAGTAAGGAGCGGCAAGAAATCTGTGCAATATATCATCACCAAATTTCAAGTAGCATAATTCTAGCAGCGCAATGTGCTTAAAAGCGAATTTACATGCAGGACGAAACCAAAAGAGAATTTACTTTCAAGTAGTTTAGTTATGTGAATAAACAAATGCAGGATGAAACCAAAAGGAAATTCATAAGGGGAGCTTGGAGAGGAATTGAAGGCCGACAAGCATGAAGCTATCTGAATGCAGTTATCTTTCAGTTCAGAAAAAATAGCAGTTCTGAAAATAGCCTCTATGCAGTTCTGCTTCAGTTCAGACATTATCTAATTGGCTTTTTTGAAAACTGTATGCATGTGAAACACCACTATTATCTGTTAGCTATCAGAAACACCACTATTAGTAACTTCAGAAATTATTATCTAGCTAATTGGCTTCTTTGAGAAGATAGAACAGGAAAAGATCAGGACTCAATGAGATTATTAATCTTGCAACCCTCTTAGTAACTTCTTCCTAGGTGCTGCCATGACAAACCTTTCTGCCATGAGAAACCTTTGCTGTCGGCTCTTTGGTAAAGACACCCTTTGCAGCTGTTCCAAGGACTGATTTGTCTGCCTTGTCAAGTAGCATCTCAATTTCGTCAGTTATTACTGTTGCTGCAGAAATGAAGTCGAGTCAAGGGTACTAAAAGCTTAAATCAGTGAATACACAAAGAATTGAAATGAAGGATGCTCATCACCTCCAATCACACGCCATCTTCATGTCAATTGCAGGCTCCATCCAATTGCAGAACAGTCGTGCATCCCGCTCCAGCCAAATTTGCATACACACGCCATGGATTTGAGCTGGTGAAGTTAGTGGCATTGAATTTGTGTGACAAAAATCACAGGCAGTGGAGCCATCAAAAGCTGCTACCTCGCAGCATCGCCCAACCGTCACGACACCACTGGACAATAGCGCCCTGGCCGAGCCATTGGGACACTGCCTAACAAATCCTCCCAGTGGATGGTGGATCGAGTCGTCCGGCTGCCGCTGGTTAACCTTGTTGCTGATCTGAAAAGAAACAATAATTAAGAAAATCTCATGGAATTAAAAATCAAGGCAAGATGCAGATCATAGAGACGTAGGAAAGCAAATCTTACGGGAAAAAGAAGGTGGTGCTGCACCACCACTGTGAGGCACCGTCTACGTTGACCGGCTGCGCCGCCGCTGGGAGGTGCCGTTCGCTCCGTGCTTGCCACGCCACCGCCAAGAAAGGTCATCCGCGCAGGGATGGGGAGGAGTCACGGCTGCCGCCGCTAGTTGGGGAGGGGCCACCACCGCTGGAGCCATCATGCGAGTGCGGACCCCACTACAGCGGGGGGTGGGGGGCGTCCACGCGGGCGCCGCCGCTCCAGTCCCCGGATGTGCCGCGACCACCGCCACTGTGCTCCCCCGATTTGGAGAGCGCCACAAAGAGAGGTACGCCACAGGGATTGCATCCATCTGGCCCCATGCTCCCATCCGCGTCAGCCGCCGCTCATGAGATCCAGCAACAACGATGTGGGTGGGTTGAGAGGGGTCGACGCTGACGGGGTAGTTGAGGATGGCGGCCGACGGGAGAGACGTAACCCGCCTCAGAGGTTGCGGAGGAGAGGTGCAGAGGGCGAGCTGGGCTCGTGCGGCGGAGGTGGCGGCGAGCTGTGGGCGAAACTGGTGGATGGGGCGGCGAGCTGTGGGCGAAACCGGCGAATGGGGCGACGAGCTGGGCGAAACCGGCGTCTCCTAGACTCCTCCCCACGATCTCGAAATTAGACCGGCCAAAAAAAACTCGATGCGATAAAAGAGGAGGTGGGCACGGGGGACCAGCGCGGGGATTCTGGCTCGGGTACCGATTATTATTCGGTACCCAGGGTAATAGATAGAATATATATATATATAAAAAGTAAAGACTTCCTAACAATCGTCCGTTTGTTTGACACCGTGCACACACTCCTATCTATGATCCATGTGCATCATATGGCTTATGACACAATCCAAATTCTCCTCGCCTATCTGTGACGACACACCAAATCTTCACAAGCTATATATCAACCCAGCAATGTCCCCATGTGTTGTTATCATTGTAAATGGAAGTGAATTCAATAGAGGGAGGCGAGGAGGCTGTGCATCAATCAAAACAATGGTACGCGCACCGAGTCATAACATCTTCCTTTTACTTCCATGTGTTCTTTGATCTCTTTGTCTCTTTCATCTCTCATTTTGTTAGGCACCTCCCACGACTATGAATCCATTGAGATTTATTTTGTATTTTTAGGAGGAGGTGGAGAAATAAAAATCGTGATGGAGAGGAGGAGCGAAATCAAAGGGAGGTTGTTGTATTCTTTTCAACAAATATAAAGCAAATTGATCTGCATGCTGGTGTGAATCCAATGATTTATTTTGTTAGTATTCCTTAGGCCAGTCACAGTCGGACCTGAGTTTCATTTGCATTAAATAGGTTGCCATGTAGGCATTTTCAATGACATGGCATTGTATTTAAGAAGAGAGAGAAAATGAGTTTCATCTACTTGGCATTATTACCAACTATCTATGAGTCATGAAATTAAATACTAATGAAACTCTAATCCAAGTTTTATTTCATTGTATATGACATGGTAGTCTTGGAAACAACGCCATAAAACTATCTACTAAGACTAACCTTATGTTATAGGGAGAGAAAGGTGCAGAACAAGAGGAGGCACACATGCTGAGGCAAGGCTTCATTCTGCCCTTCTTTGCAAGGCGAATTTTGCCTTTGCCCCATGTGCCCCTTACATCCTAGAATAATATGTGTATTTTAAGGGAGAGGTCCTACAAAATAGATTTTGACTCCGAATTTCTCGTAGAATAGATTGACATTTGCTAATAATCAATATCATCTCACAGGCACCTTCAGTGTTATGCAAAATAATGGTAGGCTCAACCTCATCATATTCATGCAGTAACGCAGCCTGAGATAATTGAAGGCTAGCATTATCTAGTTGTTGTTCTGGCCACAAAAATTCAATTCACTTTCCTCCGGTGTACTTCCCAGCGTTGCTTTCCTGCTAGGCCCAAATCCTGTCACGACACTGCTTTTCTACACAAGTGTCCCAGGGCATGATCATAGCGCCTCACTAAAGGAGACATTCTTGCACGTATTAAACAAACCAAGAAATATCCCCTGCTACTCTAATCACGATGATGTTACAGCAAGCTAAGTAGTATGGCCAAGCAGAGGTCATGGCACAAGAATAGCATGGGACATGGGTCGTGCCTGCATGGGCACGAGTAAGAGTGGGCCAAGTGGTCTTTCTATATGGGCCATATGTAAGTGGTCCACAGTTATTTATCTTGATAATATCCAATGTTTAGGCCCTTTTGTGCTCCTCGCCTCCTCAATCAAGCTCCCCATAAATTTTTTTTTCACGAAAAGGCTCCCCATAGATTAAGTGTCTCCATGGCTGTTGGCGGATGTGGCAATGGGACCAGTCCAGGGGACGGTAAGGACATGCACAAGCTTCCCGTAGATCAAGGTGTCTCTATTTTGCTATGTATCTAGATATAATGTATGTCTAAATACATAGCAAATTCTATGTTCCAAAAATGTCAAAGTGACTTATAATTTG
Source organism: Saccharum spontaneum (assembly GCA_022457205.1). Classification (NCBI taxonomy): domain Eukaryota; kingdom Viridiplantae; phylum Streptophyta; class Magnoliopsida; order Poales; family Poaceae; genus Saccharum; species Saccharum spontaneum. Next base: position 63,987,502 of record CM039595.1, read on the forward strand.
GAACGGAGGGAGTACCAAACAATTATTTTTCTATTCTAACTATAAGGAGCACACACTAGTTGTAACGTTGATAGTAATAATGGTCCGAAGCATCTGACGAAGTTCTAAATCATGCAAGCAGTAGGATTAGTAGTCATCTCCAATATTAAAGACAACTCTAGCAGGAGCCCTCAAATCAGAGGCCCTACTTTTGATTTGAGGGCTCCTCCTACTGTTGAGTCCCTGCTTTTTTGAGATGCACTCTAGTAGTGGCAGTGAAAATAGAGCCCTCAAATTCATTCCAACGGAGAATGACACCTACGACCTGCTTGTCATTGACTTTCTTGGCCAAAAGCCTGAGAATCTGGAGGAAGGGCACCAGCGGTCCAGACGGGCACGCGCCTCTAGCATCCTCGTCAGGAGAGCCAAACAACGGAGGCAGGGAGGGAGCAGGGAGATATGTTGGATAGCGGAGATGGTCCCTGCTCAGTGAGCTGTGTCAGACGAGGGCAGGAAGGGGTGGAGCAACATTGTGGCGCGTCCCTTGCCGGGGAAGTCGTGTCAGGCCAAGGAACACCTTGCTGAGGTCACTCAATAGGGGAATCACATCGTGAGAAGAGATCCCTCGCCGAGCAGCCACGCTGGGAGAGCGCGCCGAAGGTCGCTGACGGGGGAGAGAGAGAGGTCACCTATGTACAGGAGTCAGGGAAGAGGAAGCTGGCGACGCCAGTTGGTGCGGAAGGTGTGAACACAAATCCACCCCGGCGCGAGGTGGGAAACGAGCACAAGTAGGAGGGGTGGGAGTGGCGGCCCTACTAGACCTTTTTTTTTTACTCAAGCCCTCAAATTTAGTTAACGGCTCAACTAGGGACCTTGCTGCAGTTCCTCTAACGAGTGTCTAATTAATATAAATGTTGTTTCCACATTTCCATTTTGTTTCAACTGTTACATTGACCCCATCCTGCAGTGCAGATCCGTAATTTTAAGAGAGCTAAGTAATAAAATTTCATGTATATATTTGGTTCTCATGACTAGCTGCTTAAATTTGCTCATATTCTGATACAACACTCATGTTTATATTTTGTTTACGTTTATCTAAATGTGATAAACTTTTTTGGTTCCCAATTACTTTGCTATTCGTTCTCTTTGCATCGCACCTCTACATGTGTGTGACAAGTGTTATTTGTTTTCCAAAATAAGTTTTGGTTAACCCTTTCTACCCTTTTGGTTTAATTATAATTTGTGCTCTCCATGGATCGTTAGAAACACAAGAATTTTGATCAAGAAGGTGAAGTGCTTGAATTTCGAGGCTCAAATATTGGCGTCGTTCCGTGAGCTCAGCAGATTGTTCCTTGGTACTTTAGTAAGACAGAGAGTATACTTTACTAACTAGATCTTGCAGTACTCGTGCAGAATCACCCAATACTGAAGCTTGTTTAATTTTCCTGTATGTTTTTCCGATCAAGATCTGTAATACCAACAAGTAGAATATGGACAAGTCAGCATGAGCCGCGTGCAGAGTAGAAAATTTTATCCAGCTCAGCTGGCTTTGTCACGTACTTCTGCGTTGGCAGGGTCCAGTGCATGTGTGCACCGGACAAGATACGCGTTCTTCGCTGCTACCCGAGAGAGTTTCTTCATCACTTCGGTGCATGTAAGAGTTTTCTGTGAACTGCAGCGCGCATCTCCGCATATATTCCCTCCATTTTAAATTATGTGCTCGATCACATGACAAGATTACATAGATGAGGACATTGCAGGCACTACTGCAGAACAAGTCATATATTCCCTCCATTTTAAATTATAGGGCAATCAAGTTTATACATAAATTCATCAACATCTATAACACCAAGTTTATACATTTAAAAGAATGTGTATTCGAGCATATAAATGTTAATACATTTCTCAGAAAAATTGATCAAAGTCAAAACGATTTAACTTAAGATAAAATCAAAGTGAACTATAATTTGGAAGGGCGTACCACTACTCTGGTTCCAGGGATCACTGCCGGATCCAAACCCAACATTCATAACGGAATCAGACCCAGTAGCAGGCAATCTGCAGTGATGAGGCCTGCCTATCAGTAACGGTTCCACCAGTGATAGGATGATACCACTGCCAGATATATATAGCCTTGACCTGGTAGTGATAGGATGAGTGTCGCTACCGGGTCTGTGGCTTCAATCCGCAATGATCTTTGGCTCCTAGTTTTTTACATACTTTATTATTGTATTTAAATAGAGGTTATTATCTAATATTTTACATTTGATGTTATTAATTCATCACATATATCTCACCACCATCGTATATCTCACATGATTCAATGAATACATCGTCATTACAAAACCATACATCATAGGTAGAGATGAAGTCGTTATAAAACAATGTCCAGACAAAAATAATTAAACGTGATAGTCTTACTACTACAAATTAAATAGAGCACATCCACGACTATAGGTTATTATGTTCCGTATATCAAATATCTTTGATATTGTAATCGTGCACATCATTTAAATAAATGAATGCACAAATTAGTGAACTCTCTCCTGCTTCACACATCCTAGCACATGGACTACCAAAGATGGAACATATTGGTCTAAATGATAATGAGTTGGGTTCTAAAGCAATATACAAATGACTCTACCATCTTTGTGTAGTGAGTGATGCACCTGCGTAGTACCCAAGTAGCTCTGTCTTCACTAATCTTCTTTTAGCACGTCCGATGCACCATCTTAATTACATACGAAGAAAGATGTATGTGGAGAGCTCCTAGAAACAAGGTTCCTCACACAAAGATCACATATTAAGACTACAGATGGTGACCCAATGGGTGCATGCATGCTATTGGATCTGTGTGGGACGACAAGCAGGATGAATCCAAGTGGGCTGATAAACATGTGTCTGAACACATGATTTATAACTAGAATCAATGGTGGTAGCTAGATCCAATGGTGGAGAGATGTGTGTGTCCGAACACATGATTTATAACTAGAATCAATGGTGGTTGCTAGATCCAATGGTGGAGAGAACCGAGTTATCGGTGCCTGTGTGCGTGCACACTACTGGTGCCTTGATATCATCACACCTTTGCAACTGCATCCAATGTCTTAGCCAATGCATTCCATTGAACAAAATCTGCAAAAAAAAAGGTTTGGTTTCACATTTATCGAAGACCACTTCATTCCTTGCTAACCATAATGTCCAGCAAATGGTTTGTTTGGTTCTTTTTTTTAAGATAAGAACATATTGGTTCTCAGCTACAAGGTGTCCATAGAATGATCAAACAACAAATCTTGGTACTTGACAAGATTCTGGCATTGCTATAGAAGTTGGAGAATAAGGATCTTTTGTGGAAGGCTTGCCAGGCTTTGGAGATTACTATAGTGGAGGTTGTTCGCAGTCATCATGTGGTTGGAGGTTTAACAATAAACTATGGTAAGAGAAATGGATCGCTGTATTCAGCTTTTGTCGTAGAGAACTATGAGCTTCCTTTTGCTGCTGCAAGTGTAGTTATTGTGATAAGAAATGGCTAAAACACCGTTTCTTAGGTTGCGATGGAATTCCATTATCTAAAAGTAAACACCATTGCCAAAAGAACAACAGATTTTGGGATGGAGGGAAATAAATGTGGTTGGCTATTGATGGAGGCGAAACTGAATTTTAACGATAACAGGCATGAAGATGAACATGAAACCACCACATAGAGAACAGACAAGAATGAGACCTAGAAGTGGGTGCATAATATAGTGACGTTGATGACGTTCGAAGTGTACAAATAAACAAGGCAGATACATATATGATGTTTTTCTGAAGGAAAACCGATAAATATATAATAAGCTAAAGTGATATTTACTGAGCTGGACTCTGTGTCTCAGATATCCATTTGGTGTATGCCACCTTGATCTTCTTCAGTCTGACGACCACAGCACTCATTGTCATTGTAACACCCAATATTTTCCTAATTTTAAAAATAGCTTAAATGGATTTATTTATGCATTCTTTTTTTTGAGCATGGAATATATATTTTTTAAATTAAAATCTAATATAAGGAGTAGAAACATGTCTTTGCACTCATGCTGCTGCATACTTCTTTTGTTTTTTTTGGTTTTTGCTGTTATTAAAAAGGTATGCTTAAACCAATTGAAAAATGCTTTAGGAAAAAAAAATAAAACACGAGCTCTCGGCCTTGGCCCAGGCGCCCGCCGGCCTGCTCTTTTCCTTCCCCGCTTTGGGCCGGCCCAGGCGCGCAACGGCCACAGCGGCCCAAGCCCACGCGAGCGTTTCCCCCCTTCTCTCTATTCTCTCGCTGCCAGGGGACCCCACCCGTCAGCTCACTCCCCTACCTCTCGTCGCCCTCCTCGGACCGAGCCGTCGCTCGTCCCCGCGCCCCGCGTCCGCGCCATGACCCGGCCGCTGCGACCGAGCCTTCCTCTTTCCCCCCCCCCCCCCCGCTGCATTCGCCACGTGTCAGCCCCCGCTCTATGCCCGCGCTTGACGTTCCCGCACGCCCCTAGTCAAGATGGCGCCACCGCCATTGACGGCATGATGCCGAGCTAAGCCACCGGCTTCCCCGCTCATTCCCCATCATCCCGAGCTATATGAGGAGCACCGGGGCTTTCTTCCGCCCTCCCCCGCACTCACCTCCCGCACCCCACCGCTCGGGACACCACCAGCTGCGGCCGACCTTCCCCGCCGGCCGCCCCCCACCGTCGCACGACGTCCGCGGCTCACCCCGGCCTCCAACTACGTCATAGGTGTAAGGTCCAAAAAGGCTAGAGGGGGGGGGGTGAATAGCCTAATAAAAAACTTCTACACAAATTACTTAACCACAAGTTAGTATAAAAGGTGGCGGAGCTAAATGCACTAGCACTAACTAATTAAGCAAGCCACCTACACAAGTCTAGTACAAGGCTATTCACTAAACACAACAACAAGCTAGAAACAAGATGTAATACGAGAGAAGAGCTTCGAGTGATTATACCGCCGTGTAGAGATGAGAAGTACCAATCAATCAATCACACAAGAGAAGTCCTCGGCAAAGAGATGACACAAGATTTTTTACCGAGGTTCACTTGCTTCCCGGCAAGCTACTCCTCGTTGTGGCGATGCACCCACTTGTCGGTTCGCGAGCTAATCAACTATCAAGAGTTGAGCCCTCGGCGGGCGCCGCACAACCGCACACAAGATGGGGATCCTCCAAGCCACGAGCTCCACTAGAGTATCCAATTCGCGAACTCCCGCGGGGAAGGATCAAGAACCCCTTACAACACTTGGTGAAGGCTCCAACAATCTCCAATTGTGAGCTCAATCACCTCCGCTGCTCCAAGCCGTCTACCGTGTCGGGAAACACGGAAGAGTAACAAGAAATCCGCAGCAACTCGAAGATCAAGTGCCTCTAGAATGCAACTCTCAAGCAATGCACTTGAATCTCACTCAATCTCACTCAAGATGTGCAATCAATCAAAGAGATGAGTGGAGGGGTTGTTCTCTAGCTCAAAGGATGTCTCTAGGTCTCAAAAATGTGCAAGAGTTACCCTCAAACCCCGGCCACCATCTATTTATAACGAAGGGGTACGCAGCTAGCCGTTAGAAACGACGCAGCAGAAATCGCGCACACCGGACGCGCCGGTCCGGGTGACCGGACGCGTCCGGTCACTACGCGACAGACGAGAATAGTGCCGTTCAAACTAGCCGTTACCGTTGACCGGACGCGCTCGACCGAGCGACCGGACGCGCTGGTCACGACCGGACGCGCCGGTCCCGTGACCCACCGGACGCACCGGTCAACACCGAGCCGCGCACTGCAAATCAACCACCGGACGCGCTGAAGAACGGACCGGACGCCACAGTGCCCGCGTCCGGTGCGAGTCCAGTAAGCACCCTGGACAACCGGACGCGTCCGGTGACCTATGACCGGACGCGCACCGCGTCCGGTGATCCTCGTGAACCACTGTTTGCCTGACCGGACGCGCCGGTCGTACAGTGACCGCGTCCGGTGCAGGGTCCGGTGCAGCGTCCGGTGCACGCAGTGACCTCCGTTCGCCTCCATTTCTTTTCCGACTTTCGGCGCAATAGAAAAAAGGCATTTCACTTCTCCAAAAAGCGCCGAATCCCGCCTCGCAAGCTCGGCGGGAGGGAGAGAGGAACCCAAACCCCTCTCTACCACTTAAACTCCACCGCCTTCGCAAAAGTGCCAACACCAACAAGTGATCACCACCTTGTGCTCGTGTGTTAGCATTTTCACAAACATTTTCCAAGGCGTTATATTAGCTCTTTACTAGATCCTAAATGCATATGCTCAAGACATTGATCTAGTGGCACTTGATTCCCGAGCTAACCGTGATTGCCCCTCTTGATAGTCGGCTATGTATCCTAAACCCGGTCAATCACTTCTCTACTCATCTTAGACCGGCAAAAGGAAAACCCTATTGTTATACCTTTGCCTTGCGCTCTTAGATCATTCTCTTTCACTTGATCATCATATCCATCATTTCATGTGCATCTCCACCATGATCTTGCTCATCATTTCATGTCCATGTGCCATCTCTTTGTGATCTTGTGGCCACCACTCCTTGCCACGTACACCTTCATCACATGTGTTGCTTATGCCTAACTCAAAACACTTAACACATGGCATTAGCAACTTGGTGTCATTAATTACCAAAACCAAACTTGGGCTTTCAATCTCCCCCTTTTTGGTAATTGATGACAACCATCACAAAGATATGAAATGAAATCAATTTTCAATTTCGATAGTATTAGCTCCCCCTACATATGTGCTTCCATGAGTTTGGTTCAATTGTGCACATATGTATGGAATTGAATTTTGGGAGAGTTACTACTATCAAATTGATGCTAAGGTATATAGAATGGACCTTTGAAGCGTGATACCAATCGGAGTTGCCTTTATATACCATCCTTAGCATCGATATAGCTAGACACCACTTGTAATACCTCACTTGTAAAGATCACAAACACTAAAATACCCCGTGAGATCAACATTATAAGCAAAGGTGTCTAGATACCACTTTAAAAGGCTACTCTTAACAAATCATCATTCAAGTTCTAATTCTAGCAATCACCACACAAGTATGAATATGAAATTAAGCTTTGCAATGCAACAAAACATCATGTTAGTGCACATACAAATGCAACAACTAATTCATGAGCTTGCTCCCCCTATTTGTGTGCTCAAATTTAATTGATTCCTTTCCAAAGTCTTATCTTATGCTTTCTCTCCTTCTTAGTAACTTTTCTATCTTTGTGACTTTTCTCTCCCCCTTTGTCAACAATCACCAAAAAGGTGCCAATTTTAGTGAGAGTTAAGTCAATCAATATGAGGGAGTCCAAATTATGGTTCAATCTAGATCACTTGCCTAGAATATGTAATTCGGTTTGATCCAAGGACAAGCTTCTTCACACCTCATAAAGTATAAGGGTTATCTTGACCATGTTGAATTACACATCATGAGCTCATTTTCTAGATTCAACACTAGATTTGCAAGCCCACAAACATGTCATATGCTACCACTAGATCAATCAAACATAGAAGCAATAGTGGTACCATATATACATTAAAATCATTTGATTTTCATGAATGAGCCTATTTGTCATGCAAATATGTCTATATGTTCTAACCATGTCCTTAGCAAAGTATGGATGATATGCCAAACAACTTTACCTTGCTATGTCGGAGGAGAGGCATGTCATATAAGACTGTGGGGGTGCACTCATTTCAAGTTGGAGAAGTCAAGTATGTTCAATTCATTCTTCAACTTATAAAATCTCTTCTCATCAAGTGGCTTTGTGAATATGTCTGCTAGTTGATCTTCGGTGCCAATGCTCTCAATGCTAATATCACCCTTTTGTTGATGGTCTCTTATGAAGTGATGCCTTATGTCAATGTGCTTTGTTCTTGAATGTTGAACCGGATTTTGAGTCATCTTGATTGCACTTTCATTGTCACAAAACAATGGCACATTCTTGAATTTGATTCCAAAGTCATTCAAAGTTGCTTTCATCCAAAGCAATTGTGCACAACAACTACCGGCACTAATGTATTCGGCCTCGGCGGTAGATAGTGCAACACTATTTTGTTTCTTTGATGACCATGAAACAAGAGACCTTCCAAGCAATTGACAAGTGCCACTTGTGCTCATTCTATCAATCTTGCATCCACCATAGTCGGAGTCAGAATATCCAATCAACTCAAAATTAGACCCCTTTGGAAACCATAATCCAACATCATGAGTACCCTTAAGATATCTCAATATCCTCTTGGTTGCTTTCAAGTGACTTTCTCTAGGTGAAACTTGATATCTTGCACACTTGCACACACTAAACATCACATTCGGCCTAGAAGCGGTGACATAGAGCAAACTTCCAATCATAGACCGGTATTGCTTTTGATCTACCATGTTACCACTATCATCAATACCCAATTGATCATTTGTGCCCATTGGTGTACTCATTGACTTGGCATCTTGCAATCCAAACTTCTTGATCATGTCCTTGATGTACTTGCCTTGACTTACAAAAGTGCCATTCTTCATTTGCTTGATTTGAAGTCCAAGAAAGTAACTAAGCTCTCCAATCATAGACATCTCAAACTCTTTTGCCATCATATCTCCAAACTCTTCACAAAAGTCTTGATTAGTTGATCCAAAGATAATATCATCCACATAGATTTGCAACACGAACAAGTCATTTCCAACTTTCTTGGTGAAGAGAGTGGTGTCAACCTTTCCCATCTTGAAACCTTTAGAGAGAAGAAAGTCCCTCAATCTCTCATACCATGCTCTAGGTGCTTGCTTCAAACCATACAATGCCTTCTTGAGCTTGTAGGCATGGTTGGGCTTCTTGTCATCTTCGAAACCGGGAGGTTGCTCAACATAAACTTCTTCATTGATGTAACCATTGAGAAATGCACTCTTGACATCCATTTGATAGAGCTTGATGTTGTGTGCACAAGCATATGCTAATAAGATTCTAATAGCCTCCAATCTTGCAACCGGTGCATATGTTTCTCCAAAGTCAAGACCCTCAACTTGAGTGTATCCTTGTGCTACTAATCTTGCTTTGTTCCTCACAACCATGCCATCTTGATCTTGCTTATTTTTAAAGACCCACTTGGTGCCAATTACATTGTAGTTCTTTGGTCTTTCCACAAGTTTCCAAACTTGATTTCTAGCAAAGTTGTTTAGTTCTTCATGCATGGCATTTACCCAATCGGAATCCTTCAAAGCATCTTCTATTTTCTTAGGTTCTTCAAGTGACACGAATGAGTAGTGCTCACAAAAAGATGCTAATCTTGATCTAGTTTGAACACCACTTTGAATTCCACCAATGATTTGATCCAATGGATGATCTCTTGCAATACTAGTAGGTTGGAGTATTGGGAGTTGATTGCTTCCATTAGCTTGACCTTGATCTTGCACTTCATCATGAGAACCACTAGAGCTTGCTTGATTTGTATCAATTTGCACACTTTGGTTGATCACATGAATATCATCATCATCAACTTGCCTTGGCCTAACATCACCAATGTCCATGTTCTTCATTGCATTTGACAATTGATCTCCTCTCACATCATCAAGGTTTTGATCTTCATTTTGAGAACCTTGGGTTTCATCAAACTCAACATCATGAACTTCTTCCAAGGTGCCATTAGTGAGATTCCAAACTCTATATGCTTTGCTTGTGGTAGAATAACCAAGTAAGAACCCTTCATCACATCTCTTTTCAAACTTACTCAATCTAGTGTCTTTCTTGAGAATATAGCATTTGCAACCAAACACTCTAAAGTATGCAATGTTGGGCTTTCTTCCATTCAATAGCTCATATGGTGTCTTTCCAAGCTTTCCATGGCAATAAAGACGGTTGCTACAATAGCAAGCCGTGTTGATAGCTTCACTCCAAAATGAATGACTCACATTGTATTCACTAAGCATTGATCTAGCCATGTCAATCAAAGTTCTATTCTTCCTTTCAACTACACCATTGGATTGAGGAGTGTATGTTGGTGAGAATTGATGTCCAATTCCAAGATCATCACATAAATCTTCAATTCTTGTGTTCTTGAACTCACTACCATTGTCACTTCTAATCTTCTTGATGGTAGTCTCAAACTCATTTTGCACTCTCTTGACAAATGATTTGAATAGATCATGTACATCACTCTTGTCATAAAGAAAGAACACCCAAGTGTATCTAGTATAGTCATCCACTATCACAAAACCATACTTGTTCCCACCAATGCTAGTGTATGTTGTTGGCCCAAACAAGTCCATGTGCAATAGCTCAAATGCCTTTGATGTACTCATTTCACTCTTACTAGGATGTTTATTTCCAACTTGTTTGCCGGCTTGACAAGCACTACAAGGTTTATCCTTCTCAAAAGTCACATCTTTCAAGCCTCTAACTAAGTCATGCCTCAAAAGTTTGTTCAATTGTTTCATTCCAACATGACCAAGCCTTCTATGCCACAACCATCCCATACTAGATTTGCTAAGCAAGCATGATGTCAATTGGGTCTCACTATCATTGAAGTCAACCAAGTATAAGCTACCATGTCTAAAACCTTTGAATATTAAATTTGATCCATCAACACTTATGACTTCAACATCATCACTACCAAATATGCACTTGAAGCCAAGATCACAAAGTTGAGCCACCGATAAAAGATTGAAATCCAAGCTCTCAACTAGCAACACATTAGATATGCTCATGTCATTTGAGATAGCAATTTTACCAAGCCCCTTGACCTTGCCTTTCTTGTTGTTGCCGAAAGTGATAGCATCGAAACCACCATTTTGACTTGTATCAATTGATTTGAACATACAAGAATCCCCGGTCATATGTTGAGTGCACCCACTATCAAGCACCCAATGCCTTCCTCCGGCTTTGTAATTGACCTACAAGACAAGATCAATTCTTTTTAGGTACCCAAATTTGTTTGGGTCCTCCAAGGTTAGTGACCAAGCTCTTTGGTACCCAAATGGCTTTCTTCTTTGAGCCTATCCATGGTGCACCAATGAACTTAGCATGAACACCATTTGTACCCTTGGTAAGTATATAGAAAGAATCAAACTTAATTGAGGATACATTAGCATTAGATTTCTTGTTCATGCAATATTGCTCTATGTGACCAACTTGCTTGCAACTTTTGCAATAGCTACCCTTGTTCTTCACAAAACGAGTCTTGTGAGGAGCAAAAGCGGCCTTGCCTTTCTTGGGGTTATAGCCCAATCCCTCTTTGTAGAGAGAAGCTCTTTGGCTACCCAAGCACATAAGCAAGCGGTCCTCACCACCATAAGCCTTAGCTAAAGTGTGATTGAGCTCTTTTACCTCCTTCTTGAGATTTTCATTCTCAACTATAAGTGTGGAGTCACCAGTGAAACCATCACTACTAGATGAGGAAGATGTAGATGCGCTACATGAAGGGTTAGTGGTAGCAACAACAATAGGCTTATGACAAGATTCATCAATTATATCACATGATATGCCTATGTTGCAAGTTTTAGCTTTCTCAACATTAGTTGGCATGTTTTCACATTTTTCAACTAGAGAGGAATGAGCTTCTTCAAGCTTAGTGTGAGACTTTTGAAGCTTCTTATGGTCTACCTTTAGACTCTCATAAGATGCTCTAAGCTCATCAAGTTCTTGCATAAGATTTTTCTTTTCCTTAAGCAAGCCCTTGCATTCCTTTCTAGATTCTTTATAATGTTGAGTGCAATCTTCTAGCATAGTGATTAGTTCATCTTTAGTGAATTCTTCTTCATCACTATCACTATCACTAGCATTATCATGATCACTCTCATCATCGGATGATACCTTTGCGGCCTTAGCCATGAAGCACGATGGAGTGTCGAAGAGGGAGACCTTCTCTTGGATAGCAATGCTAGCATGTCCCTTCTTCTTGCTCTTGTTGTCATTCTCATCATCACTTGATGAGTCATCACTATCCCATGTAGCAACATGAGAATCATTCTTCTTCTTATGAGAGCTCTCCTTCTTTTCTTGCTTCTTCTTTTGCTTCTTCCTCTCCTTCTTGATAGCATCTTCATCATCACTATCATAAGGACACTTTGCAATGAGATGGTCCTTGCTATGGCATCTAAAACATCTCATGTTATGCTCATTCTTCTTGGATGTGTTCTTCTTCCTCCTTGCACGATAGCCCTTCTTCTTCATGAATTTGCCAAATTGCTTGACAAAGAGAGCCATCTTCTCATCAATGTCATCACTATCACAAGAGCTTGAGTCTTCTTCACTTGATGATTCAATCTTGGATTTGCCCTTGGATGTGGTGGCTTTGAATGCCACACTCTTCTTCTTTTCATCATCTTTCTTCTCATTCTCCTTCTTCTTCTTCTTGATCAACTCATCCTTCTCATCATCTTCTCTATATGAATCATCGGTCATCACTTCTTGAAATATTTGTTGAGGAGTTGAATCCTTCAATGTAGTCCTCACTAGCACGGTGATCAATGTATCAAATCTCTTGGGCAAGCTTCTCAAGAACTTCATAGAGAATTGGTTGTCCTTGACTTCCTCACCAAGTGCCTTGAGCTCATTGACAATGACTTGCAATCTATGAAACATCTCCGGTACACTCTCATCGTCTTGCATCTTAAAGCTTGAAAACTTTTCTTGCAAGATATATGCCTTAGCGGTCTTTGTGCCTTCGGTGCCCTCAAATGTTTCTTCTAGCTTGGCCCAAGCATCATGTGCAACTTCTATGTTCTTCACTTGCTCAAATGTCTTGTCATCTAATGCCTCATGAAGAGCACTAATGGCAATATCATTGCATTGGAGCTTCTTCTCTTCCACCGGTGTAGGTGCCTCCAGATTAGCAACCTCAAATTTTGTTTCGGTGACCTTCCACACTTCTCTATTGATTGACTTGAGGTGTGCGGTCATCTTAACTTTCCAATATGCATAATTTGTGCCATCAAAGTGAGGTGCCTTCTTGGTGTTGTTGATGTGCAAACTTAATTGAGCCATTTCTTTATCACCGTAGGTTGTTAAGCCTCAAATAAACGGTGCCTCGGTCCGATACCACTTGTAAGGTCCAAAAAGGCTAGAGGGGGGGGTGAATAGCCTAATAAAAAACTTCTACACAAATTACTTAACCACAAGTTAGTATAAAAGGTGGCGGAGCTAAATGCACTAGCACTAACTAATTAAGCAAGCCACCTACACAAGTCTAGTACAAGGCTATTCACTAAACACAACAACAAGCTAGAAACAAGATGTAATACGAGAGAAGAGCTTCGAGTGATTATACCGCCGTGTAGAGATGAGAAGTACCAATCAATCAATCACACAAGAGAAGTCCTCGGCAAAGAGATGACACAAGATTTTTTACCGAGGTTCACTTGCTTCCCGGCAAGCTACTCCTCGTTGTGGCGATGCACCCACTTGTCGGTTCGCGAGCTAATCAACTATCAAGAGTTGAGCCCTCGGCGGGCGCCGCACAACCGCACACAAGATGGGGATCCTCCAAGCCACGAGCTCCACTAGAGTATCCAATTCGCGAACTCCCGCGGGGAAGGATCAAGAACCCCTTACAACACTTGGTGAAGGCTCCAACAATCTCCAATTGTGAGCTCAATCACCTCCGCTGCTCCAAGCCGTCTACCGTGTCGGGAAACACGGAAGAGTAACAAGAAATCCGCAGCAACTCGAAGATCAAGTGCCTCTAGAATGCAACTCTCAAGCAATGCACTTGAATCTCACTCAATCTCACTCAAGATGTGCAATCAATCAAAGAGATGAGTGGAGGGGTTGTTCTCTAGCTCAAAGGATGTCTCTAGGTCTCAAAAATGTGCAAGAGTTACCCTCAAACCCCGGCCACCATCTATTTATAACGAAGGGGTACGCAGCTAGCCGTTAGAAACGACGCAGCAGAAATCGCGCACACCGGACGCGCCGGTCCGGGTGACCGGACGCGTCCGGTCACTACGCGACAGACGAGAATAGTGCCGTTCAAACTAGCCGTTACCGTTGACCGGACGCGCTCGACCGAGCGACCGGACGCGCTGGTCACGACCGGACGCGCCGGTCCCGTGACCCACCGGACGCACCGGTCAACACCGAGCCGCGCACTGCAAATCAACCACCGGACGCGCTGAAGAACGGACCGGACGCCACAGTGCCCGCGTCCGGTGCGAGTCCAGTAAGCACCCTGGACAACCGGACGCGTCCGGTGACCTATGACCGGACGCGCACCGCGTCCGGTGATCCTCGTGAACCACTGTTTGCCTGACCGGACGCGCCGGTCGTACAGTGACCGCGTCCGGTGCAGGGTCCGGTGCAGCGTCCGGTGCACGCAGTGACCTCCGTTCGCCTCCATTTCTTTTCCGACTTTCGGCGCAATAGAAAAAAGGCATTTCACTTCTCCAAAAAGCGCCGAATCCCGCCTCGCAAGCTCGGCGGGAGGGAGAGAGGAACCCAAACCCCTCTCTACCACTTAAACTCCACCGCCTTCGCAAAAGTGCCAACACCAACAAGTGATCACCACCTTGTGCTCGTGTGTTAGCATTTTCACAAACATTTTCCAAGGCGTTATATTAGCTCTTTACTAGATCCTAAATGCATATGCTCAAGACATTGATCTAGTGGCACTTGATTCCCGAGCTAACCGTGATTGCCCCTCTTGATAGTCGGCTATGTATCCTAAACCCGGTCAATCACTTCTCTACTCATCTTAGACCGGCAAAAGGAAAACCCTATTGTTATACCTTTGCCTTGCGCTCTTAGATCATTCTCTTTCACTTGATCATCATATCCATCATTTCATGTGCATCTCCACCATGATCTTGCTCATCATTTCATGTCCATGTGCCATCTCTTTGTGATCTTGTGGCCACCACTCCTTGCCACGTACACCTTCATCACATGTGTTGCTTATGCCTAACTCAAAACACTTAACACATGGCATTAGCAACTTGGTGTCATTAATTACCAAAACCAAACTTGGGCTTTCAATAGGTGAAACCGCGATCCTCCCCTCTATCTCCCGGTCTGATTCGCGGGTTGAATTGGTCGCCTGGGGCCCGATTGGGTGGCGCCACCATGAACGGGCTCGCCGCCGGCGACCCACCGCCGCGGGCACTATAGCCGGCCATTTTCCCCCTTCTCTCTTCCCCCTCTTCTAATCCTAGCCATCCATCACGGGATCGACGGCTCAGGGGTAGCCGTACCCCTTCGCCTGCGATTTTGCTTAAGAGCCCCCCCAGTTTTGTTAGAATCCAACCCGCAGTCCTCAGACGAATTTAAAAATCGGATTTTCTTTTCAGATTTAATTTATTAGAGTTCCACTTATTTACAAGTTTGCCACTGTTTTCAAATGCTTATAGAATGCACATTTTAACTCCGATTTGACCCGTTCAAATTGCGTTAGGTTCGTCTTCTTGAGCTCTGCGTAGTAGAATCTTTGTCAAGTAGTTTTGGAAATATTTACTTTGAGGTTATAATAATTAATTATTTTCCTATAGAAAATCTTTAGAAAATCATAACTTCCACGTTTTAATTCCGATTTCTGTGAACCTTACGTCTGTGTGATCGTAGTGACGTGTAGAATAGTTCTATTTACTTTTCACATCCTTTTTCTATTGATTGGTGTACTGTTCTAATCCTATCTCTGTTTGCTTCGTGCATGATTGCTCGGGTATGCTTGTGTGGTGATGTTTCCTCGAGTATAGACGGTGAGCAGTACCTTGGTGAGCAAGGGCAGTGCTTTGAAGACCCGCCGTGCCAGCAGGATTTCGATAATCACGACAAGTATAGTTTGGGACTCCCCTTGTTTACCTATTCACCAAATATAATATGATTCATATGCATGTGTCCTTTTGTTACCTATTAAGGATGACTTAGTGTTGATTATCAAACCCCTTGATGACCTTGGGTTATGTGCATTTGGGTAGTACTTGCTAGCACCGATTTTATGACCATGATCTTGTAACATGAATGATGGAATATGCAGCAACATTAAAATATGATTTTAATTACTGTTAAAAGGGGGCTATTGTATCTGTCTACTTTCCAGATGCTCTAGTTTCTCTCCATAAGGACTTATCTGTAAGTGATCACCGGGATTTACAGTACAGCTGTGAGGGCTACATGGCTCTGGCTCTAGTTGCTTTAGGGACCTTTTCTAGCTTGTTAGAGGTTACCTTAATTGGCGTAAGAATGGCTCGACGAGCTGAGTATAGTGCGGCTTCTGTCCACATGTGTGCAGGCTGCGTGTTATGCGCCATCTAAAAGGGGGCTCTATATTCCCTTGCCGAGTGAATCTAATGGCCCTAACTCGTTAGACGAACCCTAGAGTAGCTTTATATGAATTAACGATGTTTGGGCCTTGCAAACCTACTCATCAGTAAATCATGACTCACAGTGAACGTGTACACCTCTGCGCAGAGTTTTAAAACTAGTATACTAGCCGTGCCCACGGATACGGGTGGCCTGGGGGATTCTTATAGAATAGATGATCACTATTGGTTACTGGTTAATTCATGTTGTCATGTATTATTCTTTATTCTTGTTTACAATTGATCATGTGGTCATGGGATTTATGCCACCTTGAAGCTAATAAATGCTAATCCTGTTTCACACTTAAAAGCCAAATGCAGTTTAACCAGTGTCAGCTTTTTGAGCCTCATGAACCCCTTACTATACTTGTTGAGTACGACATGTACTCACCCTTGCTATTTCACAACACCACAGGTTGGGCACCAGATCAGGAATGGAATGACGATTATCGCTATGAGTATTAGGCTTGTTGTCTGCCAGTCGACATGTCCCTGTTACGGAGCTTCCGCGATAGAATCATATTAGTTATTACATTTTTATGTAAGGCTATAAGCTGTTTATGTTGCTTTATGTAATAAACATGGTCATGATGCTATAATAATTTGTCAACTTATGTGTGCCACCGTTTCCTGGGGCGCACATAAGGTTTTCATACATCCTATTTGTTCCTTCAAAATATGGGTGTGACAGTCATCCTTTCATTTGGCAAATCGCTAGAGCAGATCAAACCCAGCTCAAATATCGGCACAAGAAAGCCCTCATCCAAGTTGCAGCTGGAAGACGAGGAGCCTTGCAGTAGATGCCTATCAACCACATGCACAAGTTTTGTAGGAAATGCCTGATGAACCCACTCTCTAAGGCTTAGTTCTCCAAAAAACATAGCATCCATTGGTCTCCTTCCAGTGAAAACTTCAAGAAGCATGATCCCATAGCTGAACACATCACTCTTACGTGATGCTTTTCCCATAGAGCCATATTCTACATAGGAAAAACATTAAAGACATTAAAGAAATAGGAAACAATATACTTAGCACGTGGTATTATATATAACAAGTGCATGCTATAGCGATGTACCTGGTGCCATGTAACCAACCGTTCCAGGCATGCTAGCAACAATCATCGAGTTGTCATCGCCTAATAGCAACTTCGCAATGCCAAAATCCGCCACATGTGCTGTCATGTCATTGTCAAATAATACATTGCTAGGCTTCAAATCACAATGCAAAACCACCTCGTGGTGCTCATGGTGGAGATAATTTACTGCCATGGACACATCGAGCATGATATCCAGCCTCTCGAGGAATCCCAGGTGCATTGTGCCATCGGAGCGGTGTAGCAGTTTCTCCAAGCTGCCATTTGGCATGAACTCAAGAACCAATGCTTTGAAGTCCATGTTCAAACAGGTATTTAGTATCTTTATCAGGTTGCGGTGTCGCACCATGCGTAGTACATGACACTCAGCATCAAAGATTCTGATCGAGTGCTCCAGCTTCATGTCTTGAACTTTTATTGCAACAACCAAACCACTGCCAAGTTGGCCTTTAAATACTTTTCCAAATCCTCTGGATCCCAACAAGTTATCTTCACTGAAATTCTCAGTGGCACGGATGAGATCTTGATAGGAGACTAACCGAGGGCTTATGGCATGTGCCATATCACCATATTACCGAGGAGAGGAGTGATGGATCCATGGAGGGGTGTGTATGGCAGTGACAGTCCGGTGACACGCTGTTGGCGACGGCTGCACATGACGCCACGCCAGTGGCAGAAAGAAGTGCTGGTAGTCCAGTTACTTGTCGGAACGCCGAGGGGATCAGTAAGCTGGGCCTTGAAAGCCAGCAGGGCAGCGAGATCGGTGTTGCTGCCGTTGGCGGTGGTCGGACTTGGAGAAGAACTGTCACACCCATTTTTAAGGAACAAATGGAATGTATAATCTTATGTGCGCCCAGAGATCAATCACACATAAGATGACAAATATAAATAGTATCATCACAAACGTTTATTACATAACGAATAATATCACAGAGTCTTCACGTAATTAAGCAGAAACATAGAATAATTCTTGTGGTAGCTAGCTCCATAGCACAGGCACGTCAACTGGTTGACCACAAGTCTAGTAATCTTCAGGAAAGTAGTAGTAGTAATCACTATTTGCACTTTCGGGAGTCCATCCTGTGGTGTGGGGAATGCAAGGGTGAGCACAAAAGTACTCAACAAGTGTAACATGGGGTTCATGAAGCTCAAGTAGGTTAGACACTGGTTCAACTGCATGTAGCTTTTAGTTGATCATGTTTTAAGCAATTGAGTAGCATCAAATAGGTGATATTCCCATAATAAACACATGATCATGTAAAGAGAATAATGAATAGCAAGAACAAGTAAATTAATAGTGATCTCTATTCCGTAAGGGTCCAAGGCCGTTCGTGTCCGTGAGCACGGCTGATATACCAGTTTTACACTCTGCAGAGGTTGTACACTTTCACTGTGAGTCACAATCCCCAAAAGTCCGAGGTCATGACTCCCCATTGGACAGTTAAGTTTCACTATGAAGTCTTTCCAAGGTTCGTCTAACAAGTTAGGGCCACTAGGTTTCTGTGGCCTGCAAATGTAGAGCCCCCCTTCCGTATGGCACAATGACACGCAGCCTATACTCAATCCCAGCTGTTCTCAACACTATAGGACTCACTTTGAACTCTACCCCCCTTAAAATTAAACTAATAGGGAGGCATCGATAGGAAGCTTGCATACTTCCCCAGGCGAATTGACTAGTATAGGATTTTTCATGGCACATAAAGGGATGCTATGTGTCTTAACAAATATTTGAGATATGAATGAGTGCGAAGCTCCAGAATCAAAAAGAACAGTTGCAGGGATGGAGTGGACATCGAACGTACCGAGCATAACTTCAGGCTCCGCCATGGCAGTTTCCTCCGACACGTGAGTCACCTTCCCGTAGTGTGGTGGCTTCTGGTTATTGTTCTTCTTCTGAGGAGTTTGCTGATTGGCCTTCTCAGGACAGTTATAAGACAGGTGACCTTCCTTCCCACAACAGAAACACTTAGTTGGAGTATTAGGAGCACTAGTCTTCACTGGGGTATTGTTGGGGGTACTGTGTCGTTGATTCTGGTTCCCATTCTGCTGCTGAGAGCGTTGATTGCCATTCTACGACTGATAAGGAGGACGTTGCAGAAACTAATTACGGGGAGGAAGTTGACCACGATTCCATTGGTTGGGAGGATACCTCTGCTGATAACCTTGTTGAAAACCAGTGTGTTGGCGAGTGTTGTTCCCAGATACCTATCCCTGAAGTCTCTTCCTTTTGGCATCCATCTCCTTACGCTTATTATCCACCACAATAGCGTGATTCACTAATGTTTGATAATCTGGGTAAGCATTGGACATTAGTTGCAATTGAAGACCATCATGTAGACCCTTCAAGAAAAGTCGTTGCTTATCGGCATCATTAGCCACCTCATTCGGCGCATAACGTGACAACTGAGCAAACTTGTCTCTATACTCCGCTACAGGCATAGATCCCTGTGTCAAATTGCGGAATTCTTCTGCCTTCAGTGCTATCACCCCCTCAGGTATATGGTAGGACCTAAAACTCTCTGTAAACTCCGGCCAAGTAATGGCGGGAGCATTGGCTGGACGGCCATACTGATATGAATCCCATCAGTCTTGAGCTGCACCTTGAAGTTGTTTCGAAGCAAACAACACCTTCTGTTGATCATTGCACTGAGCAATGTTGAGCTGCTTCTCTACTGCACGAAGCCAATCATCGGCTTCCAATGGATCAGTGGCATGAGTAAACACTGGGGGATGACCCTTCAAAAATTCACCACGCTTATCATGCGCAGGTGCTCCTCCTACTGGCTGATTTTGCTGATTGTTCACCAGAGCCTCCATCAACTGTGTCTGTATGGCCAAAAGCTCATGAATAGTAGGTGGTGGACCAACTCCACGACCACGGCCTCGACCTCGTCCTCTTCCAGACATCTGTTATCCAATACAATATCAAATCTTAGAGATTACCACATTATAGACAATTCTAGAGATAGAGAATAAAATCTGATAACCTTCTAGGCAAATCCCAATTTCAGTGGTTCGGTAAAACAGACCTATCTCGAGTTACAGATATCCAGAAGAGGTGTACTATATACGGTTGGAAAGCTTATGAAATTATCTACAACTTTTATTTAACTCACACTTCCAGATTCTGTCACGAAGTTACCCAAAAACAGGACACAACAGAAACTGTTTCTGACTCCCAGACTGCGCAGTAACTTCATCTTGTAACGATTATATCTCATGATCCAGAACAGATAAAAAGGTGATTCCAGAGGCATTGGAAAGGTACGTGCGTCTAGATTCTCTCATAAAAATTTCAGAATTTTTCGCTGAACAGTTAATTTCTAGCATAAAAGGAAAGACAGACCGCTCCAGAAAGGACACTACAGAGAGAAAGGTTAACCCCAACTAAACTGTTTATTTATCACACTAAAACTTAGTATTCTTTAATTAGGAACTTTTGTAGACAAGCCCACAAAGCTCCAGCACTCATTACATAGAAAAACCAACTCACACATAGGCACAATAATAACTCAACTGACCACACAAGGTTCACACGACACCACAAAACTCAACTCAACTCAACACTACTCGTACTATCGTATTATTACACAAATGGTATTCCAACTCCTAAGGACGGGCTTGATGTTCATGATAATCATAGATCGCCTCCATGCCTTGGTCAATCCTTAGGCTATCTATCACTTCTTGGTACCTCTTGACGTCCTTCCCCAAAGCTTTAACTAGGGCTACCAACCGACGATTCGTCACCATCATGTCATGACCAAAATCCACCATGACTCGAGGAACTAATTCCAAATTCCCAGGGTTCATCATTACCCATCCATGCTTTGGATCTCCACGGGAAAATAGCGATATTGATCATCTTGCATAACCTCATAGCGAAGGTGACGAAGTCCCAAGCATGCTTCAAAGGCTGCATCTTCTATGCCATCTTCTATAGTGGGACGACGACCACTATGGGAAAAACACCTGTCCAGCAAATAAGTACCCATCTCTTCATTCTTAACGAAGATACGCACATTGCACTTCCAATAAGTAGCTTCCAAAGGATGCTTATGCTCCCAGCAGACATACTCAAACGCAGGATCCCAATCTGTGAAGTAGGCACTAAGCATGCCAACTAGTCGGTGGTGTGAAGGAGTGTCATGGCTTGACTTGTGATGGATCTTTGTAATCCAACCCATAGGAAGGGACGGCACACCAACTTCAGCGGAACCATCTTGTGGAGGCGAAGGGGGCTGTTCTCCATCTTGGGCAAGCTCAACATCTTCATCATCACTCAAGTAGATAACCTCCTCTTTAGGTTCAAGTTCTTCTTGGAGCAAAACTGGTTCTGGCGCCTGATCTGGTGATGGTGGCGGGGTTGGTGTAGTGTCTTCTGGTTCCTCCTGAGGCTCTTCTGGTTCGTACAGGGAACGGGGTGGATAGTAGCCTCCAGTGGTGATCCGAGCAGTCTTGCGGGCACGAGGCATCTACAGATTTTAGGCCAAGGGTAAGTTGGAATTAGAGACAATATTTTCGCAATAGAATGAGGCGAAAGAAGCATAACAATTTAGCAATTATCAAGAGTAAAGTGATAAGCATGAAACAAGTGAAGAAAAGAGAACTAAAACGACCATTACTAACTAGGCTTGCGTCCTACCGTCAACATAGCTTTGATACCAATCTGTCACACCCATTTTTAAGGAACAAATGGAATGTATAATCTTATGTGTGCCCAGAGATCAATCACACATAAGATGACAAATATAAATAGTATCATCACAAACGTTTATTACATAACGAATAATATCACAGAGTCTTCATGTAATTAAGCGGAAACATAGAATAATTCTTGTGGTAGCTAGCTCCATAGCACAGGCACGTCAACTGGTTGACCACAAGTCTAGTAATCTTCAGGAAAGTAGTAGTAGTAATCACTATTTGCACTTTCGGGAGTCCATCCTGTGGTGTGGGGAATGCAAGGGTGAGCACAAAAGTACTCAACAAGTGTAACATGGGGTTCATGAAGCTCAAGTAGGTTAGACACTGGTTCAACTGCATGTAGCTTTTAGTTGATCATGTTTTAAGCAATTGAGTAGCATCAAATAGGTGATATTCCCATAATAAACACATGATCATGTAAAGAGAATAATGAATAGCAAGAACAAGTAAATTAATAGTGATCTCTATTCCGTAAGGGTCCAAGGCCGCTCGTGTCCGTGAGCACGGCTGAGATACCAATTTTACACTCTGCAGAGGTTGTACACTTTCACTATGAGTCGCAATCCCCAAAAGTCCGAGGTCATGACTCCCCATTGGACAGTTAAGTTTCACTATGAAGTCTTTCCAAGGTTCGTCTAACAAGTTAGGGCCGCTAGGTTTCTGTGGCCTGCAAATGTAGAGTCCCCCTTCCGTATGGCACAATGACACGCAGCCTATACTCATAGGGACAGGAGCCGCACTACACCCAACCCGGAACACAACCCCTTTTGCGCCATAAAAGTAACCACTAACAAGCTAGAAAAGGTCCTCTTATATGACTAAAGCCAGAGCCATGTAGCCCTCACAACTGTACTGTAAGTCCTGGATGTTCGCTTACAGATAAGTCCTTACGGAGAGGAATCTAGAGAGAAACTCTAGCCCTCTTGTTCCCGGTTGCTAAAAAATCATCTTTTAGTGTTATTGCATATCTCATTAGTCAATTTACAAGATCATTGTTTATGTGAGCACTAGCCACTACCCAATGCCAATAACCATAGGATTGAAGGAACAAGATCAATACTAGGGCATCCTTAACAAGGAGACACATGCAGCATGAATTAAGTGAATTCAAGTGAGTAGGTAACAAGGATAATCCCATGCTATACTTGCCTTGAGCTAGCAGATCCTGTTGATCCGATTCGTAATAGTATTCTTGATCACCAACGAATTGATCACCGTCTATTCTCAATTAGCACATCAACAACAATCATCCAAGAGCAATCATGCAAAGCAAACAAAGCTACAATTAGAACAGTACACCAACAGTAGAAAAATAAGATGAAAAGTTTTTAAAACGAATCTATATCGCACTAGGATCACACATACGTGAATTGCACGTAAATCGGAGCTAAAACGGAAAAGTTATGATTTAAACGAGATTTACTTTATTAAAGTAATAGATTAAATCTAACCTCAAAATTTAAAAGTGGAAAACCTACTAAACAGTAGTACTAACATGTAGAGTATGAAATTATAAACCTAACGCAACTTGAACGGGTCAAATCGGAGTTAAAACGGAGATTTTATGACCTAAATAAATCTAGTGGCAAAACTGTAAATACTAGAAAACGTATTTTCACCTAAACCGACTGAGTTTACGCTTTCAAAAGGACAAAGCGTATTCGGACTTTACGCTATGGACCGCGGGTTCAAATTTGGATAAACAAAGGGGCTCTTTAGCAAAAATGTGCCGACTGAAAGGGTATGTCGCAATCTGAGTCGTTGGATCTCAAACCAGTGACCGGGATTAGATTGGAGAGAGAGAAGAGGGGAACTCCGGCCGGCTACAGTGCCAGGGGTGACGGTAGACATGGCCGGCGGCGAGATTTCTCACCGGCGCACACGGTTAGGGCCCTAGAGGCCACGTTCCAGCACGAAATTGACACGGGAGGAAAGAGGAGCTCAAACCGAACTCACCGAATCCGAAAACAGGGTCGGAGACGAAGGTTTGACTACCGGCGGCTTCCAATGGCGGCGGCGGACCTCCTTCGAGCTCGAGCGGCGACTATGCTGCTGACACGCGGTCGAGGGCTCCGGATTAGGGCTATGGAGGGGCGGTGCAGGCGCGGCCGCTATTTAAGAGGGGAGGCTCGGCGTGCGGTCCAAGCCAGGCGGGGAATCGAGACGGAGGCGGACTCCTTCAACCGGTGACCGGCTCGGTCACGAGCAAGGGGAGAAGACGGCACCGACAAGCGGGCCCGGTTGGCAGCGAGACATAAGAAAGGAGAGGCGCGGTGGCTGGCGGCAGCAACTGGTTGGGCCGGCCCGTTACGCGGCCGGTTTGCTGGCTTCGGCCCAATCAAGAAAAGCAGGCACAGGCTGGGCCAAGAAGAGAGGAGGGAAGCCTTCGGGCCAAAAACCGAGAATAGTTAAATTCCTATTTCCTTTTCTTTTTCTAATATCTCAAATGCATTTTCAAATGATTCTTGAAATAATTTTCTTTTTAAAATAAAAACCAATCACACAAATAAAATATGCAACGGCATGTATGCACAAAGACATATTTTAACCTTATATTTGATTTTATTTATTAAAAAAATATTATTTCACTAAGTTTTCATGCACACATAAATGCTTAACTAAATCAAATTCCCTATTTAAAAATATTCAAAAATTTAATGTGTTACAAGAACAGCATGAGGTGGACGATAGCACTACTACTAGTAGTACTAGTACAGCAACGGAAATGCGTGCTGATGATGTAATAGCCATTTAAGCTGCTCGTGTGGCTGTGTTCGTGCAAGCAGGTACACCAGAAAAAAGAGTGTTCATCAATTTATATGGCAACCAGCGCATGTGGATGTGCACACAATTTTTTCTGTATATTTTCGAGTCAACCTGGTCTACGTGACATGTGGACCGTAGTTGTCCGGCAGGCTGCAGTAGCCGCACGGCAAGGTAGCCACTTTTAAAGCTAGAGCTATCGATTAATCCTAGACCTGAGTGTGCAACTGAAAAATAAGATAAAAACCAATGGCTACTTGATGTCAACATTCAATGAGACCAAAATTTGAGTGTGTTGATGCAGATTCGGGTCATAATATTTGCTATCAACAGAGGGCATGCATTTACAACACGAATTAATATAAGCGATCTACAAGAGATGCCAACTAGACAATTCGATGATGTGGATGACAGAGATATAGGAGGAAGAAGCAAGCCGTCGTCTCGCGTGATAGCAAGAGCGCTCGTGGTCTGATGCTTCATCACCGGCTACTTCGCTGATGTTGTGAACCCATTTACCTTGCAGGGTCCCCCTCCTTCATTTGCATAACCATATGATCTCACCAGCGGTGCAAACTGAAATGTTCATTCTTGCAGGAACCCTGAAGGCCAGGCTTCCCTCATGCAAGGGCTTCAAGGTGATGGGCCAGTAATTCCAAGAAGTAACCTTGGGAAGCGCTCCCAAAATGATACCAAAGATGCACCACCAACGGACTTTGAAAGGGGAAGGGGAACCACTACCAAACTTAGGATTGTTCCTGACAGTTCAGGTTCCCCTTGATGGTTTCGTAAAAATCAACAGGAACTAGCAAAGTTCCAGTTGGCTAGACAAAACCTATAGGAAAGATCAATATTATTCCTATAGGTGGTGAAGGTGTCGTCAGGGTGATGTATATGCATCATATATTATTCCAATAGGTGGTGATGGTGTCATCAATCTTATTCCTATATGCAACTGCTGACATTCTTTCATCGTTAGATGCATTTTAGACTGGATCCGAAGCATTGGATCTTGCTGCAATGTCCAATGTTTTGGGCAGATCCGCCATCAGATCTATTGACGGAGCCTCCCCTAGGTGCCGACGCCAGATTTGCTGGTGGAGCCTCGCCCCAGAGTGCCGCTAGCGGAATCTCAACCCGAAGCACTGCTGCCGATGGAGCCTCGCGAGGAAGGGACATCCCACCGCCACCGCTAGAGAGAGGAGAGTGGAGCCTCCCAAGTGCTAGTACCAGATCTTTCGGTGGATCCTTGCCCCTGAGTGCTGCCACCAGCGGAGCCTTCCCCCTAGCATAGCCGCCGGTGGAGCCTCGCGTGAAGGGAAGCCCCACTGCCACCGCACGATGGAGGAGAGTGGAGCCTCGGGCCTCGCCTGGCCCTGAGCGCCAGCGTGGGGAAGGGAAGCCCCGCGGGCCTAGGAGAGAGGAATGTCGCTGCTGGTGGAGGCGGCACAAGGAAAGGAGAGAGGAGAGCGGAGTGGCATCAGGGAGGATAATGGGGCCGGCAGTGTGTGTATATTAGGGTTTTCCTACATAGGCCAAATTGGGTCGAAGCGACTTGAGTTCTTGAGAAGCCCGCCTCTGTTAATTGATTTATAGAGGTGGTCAGCAGTTTGCCACCTCCATAAATAGAATAAATGACTCCGAAATCACTGATCATTTTATGAGATGGTAAGATTTTATGCCCGCCTCTAAAAAATAAAAATGATTTGTCTCCTAAAATCGTCTTTGTAGTAGTGATTTGTATTGAAAAAAACAAATACTGAGAGATTTTGATGTGCCATGCCTTGCATCAAAATATACGCTTCGATTTGATAGGATCCTTACCCTGGCCGGCTGGTCCAGCTCTGAGACTAGGAAATCTGCTCACGTTCCTAAGTTCTTGTTGCATAGGGCTGAAGGATTTCATAGTGTGAAGAGCCCAGGGTTTCACTATTCGGACGTTCCATCCAATGGAAGTGTATCCTGAAATGAGAAGAACAGTGTTTTGAATAAGATGTTATTTCACCTTTCTGTTGTGTACTTCCTTATGCAAAGCATTTTGTGGACCGTTTCACTCTCACCTTTCATGTTTGATCCCCCGACTATATATTCCACTATATCTATGGTAAAAATGGTCATTTCACCTTTGAGGTCTGCCTTCGAAGTCACTAGCAAGGTGTCCTTCAAAGGTGCTAGGCTTCGGACACTGTAGTGAAGGGATGAGATCCACGGGGGTAACCTTCCTAAGTAGTCCAAAAGCCAAATCTGACTGGAGAGTCTCAATTCCAGTTTTGGTACTCCCTCTGTTCCTGAATAAATCAACTTCATGAAGTTTAGGATGGATTAGTACAACAGACAAAATCACAATGCACTTTCCTTTTTTTTGCGATACCCAGTTACAGACGCTGATACACATATACATGAGCACAAACTCAGCCCTATGAATGCACGCACGCACTCCCTATACTTCTATGAGCACCTCTGAAGAATTGACATGGACCAGCAAATCTCGAGATTAACAAAGTCACCATAGGCGTCTCGTTGTTAACTGGCACGTCGCCCTACCATTAAAAGAATAGCGTTGTTAAATCCTAGAATAAATACAAAAAATGCGAGCACCCGTGTTAAGCCGAGGACAACCCGGGGTGTGCAGGTTCCACTACAAAGAACCCAACCAGCTGAGCAATGCTCAGTTTGCAATCACAATACACTTATCTTTTAATTGCACACTAATCGGTGAGGCTCTTAGGTGTGGCACTAGTTTTTAATCAAAGAATTTACTACTCCATTCAAACGAACCCCACCAGTTTGCTCCAGGATCATTCGGGCGTGTCTTCCACGAGTATGCTGACGGCTTGAAGGAAAAGATAAATTGGCTACATAATGATCTCTGAAAGTGGATTTAATCTGGAACAAATTCTTAGCCTAGAAATTTATGAAGTTATCGGGATGGAGAGAGTAGTTGACGTATTGATTACTGGCATGCTGCCCTATAACCTCCGTCACAGGTAAATGCACGGATAAATGGCAGAACCCAGATGTACAGGGAAGTAATCAATAATGTTCACAATGAGGTGATCTCCAATGGCCTGTTGGACTGAACTTCCAAGAAATTCTAAGAACCAACCGTATCAGTCCAACCACTGAAATGCAAACTTGAGCTCAGTCGCCTCATCCGTGATCCACCCATGCATTCAGGAGGTTCTATGCATGCGACGCCTCTTCTATAAATAGGGCAGAGGTGGCACAGCTATCTTCGCAGACAAAGTTTGCTAGCTCTATACTCACAGAAGTTCAGAAATGGCTGCCAAGTTCCCAATTCTTCTTGGTGTCGTATTGACCACTCTCCTGCTCGTCTCCCATGATGTAGCGCATGCAGCTGGTACGGTGGTTTTCAAACTGATATATAGAACTATTGTCAAGAAGAATTACTATTACTAGTTGCTAGTTGTATATATGCAGGAGACGCTATGCTAGTAACACCACCTACATTCTTTTACATACATGCAGAACAAGCGGGGCCGTCGGAGCCACAGCTTCCAGCGGGGTATGGTTCAGGCTATATGCAACCTGGGTACAATGGTGCCTATACCGGAGGTGGTGCCAGCGGTCAATATGGGAACGGCGGTGGCGGTGGTCATAATCATCCTTGATGTGGCCATGTGGATCAATATTGCTAGGTGGTGGTTTGCAATAGAAAAATAACGCGAGTACTATCTATCTATGTTATCTAGCTATGAAATAAGACATCATTCATCAGCTTGAAACCGCTATCTATCTATGTGTATCTATCTAGCTATGAAATATGACATCGTTCATCAGCTTGAAAACGCTTGGGTAAAAGCAGGATTGTTTATGAAATATGACATCGTTCATCAGCTTGAAAACGCTTGGATAAAAGCAGGATTGTTTGCTCACAGAACTGAAGCTAGTAAGATCCATAATTTTTTTAGAAAATATATCCCAGAAAAACAAAAAACCACTCACACAAAACACAGAGACACACGCACGCCTACCCACACACACGCACAAAGAGAGAGAGAGAGAGAGAGAAATGTACTTATAAATAATAACTAAGAGCGAATTGCTAAACTGAGAACTTGCTTACCGTACCAGGAAAGCCACGGATAATATCTGTAGCAATTTGCATTCCAGGGACAAGCTCACATAGAGTGTTAACTATATTTCTAAACTCACCAACAGTGTATTCACGATTCATTGCGTAGAATGTGCAATAATAGACTGAGTCAGATCCAGGACTGGAAAACTGTTGCAAATCAAAAAAATGCAAAAAAAAAAAAGCTCCTGAATGTGGCTCATCTTGTCAACAAGGCCAACCTTCTCAAACAACAGCAACAGAATCACCACTGCCGATGATGGTGGTGACACCCTTTGTGGTTGTAAGCTGAGCCAGCTTCTTAGCAATCGCCTGAAAGAAAACATCATTGTCTTAGAACAATGACAGATAAAACATACAACAAGGGTGACATTTAATTACCTTCTACATGAGGAATCTAGCAAAAAAACAGGCTTCAAATAATTGGTAACTCCTTCGGTTGAAGCATGAGCTCTGTGTGCCATGCCAAAAAGCTTCATTGACATAACAGGTCAGCAACAGATGCTCGCTTCTTAGCAAACTCTAGGTTGTTCTTCTCTTCTTCCTTGTAGGATCTAACATTCTCTAGGAGCAGAAATCCGCCTTCTGGTAAAGCAGTAGCCAACTTCTCACTTCCTCACAAAATGCAATCATTGGCCATCACAACCTATTTTATGCACATATCTCAATAACAAATTGAGTTAAGCTACATAATACTACGGAACAAAGCTGCACACCAGGCATAAATCAATCTGACAAAGAAACACACACAAAGACACAGAGGGCCCTCAAAAAGGCAAAAAAAACACCATGCAGCGGCAGCATCAGCAAATGCAACAACAACAGTAGCAGCTCAATTAGCAAGCTTTGGGGCAATCAAAAGAAAAAAAAAATAGCTCAATCAGCAGCAGGAGCAAGCAGAGTCAACTGCAGAGAGAGAGACACAAACAGAAAGAGAGAAACAAACACAGAGAAAGACACACACCAAACAGCGCTGCATTTGCTGCTACTGCTGATCAGTAACAGCTCAATCAGCAGCAGCAACTAAAATACAACCCAGAAAAAAAAGCTTTGGGGCAATCAAAAGAAAAAAAAGAAAAATAACACACACAAACCAGCAGCTGACAAAGACACTACACCCACACACACAAAAACACCCAACCCAAAAAAAAGCAAAAAAAACAAAACACACACACGCACACACAGAAAACACACACAAAAAGCAAAAGAAAAAAGACAGTCAAAAAGCATAAATGCAGATCTATTAAAACAAAAAAAATCCACACACAAAGATCAGCAGCAACTAAAATAAAACCCCAAAAATAGCTTTGGGGCACTGAAAAGAAAAAAGAAAAATAACACATACACACACCAGCAGCTGTCAAAGCCCCCCAAAAAAATGAAAAAAAAACCAAAACACACACACACACAAAAAGCTAACCATCTACTACTGATATTGCTCAACTTGTAAAAATGACAGACCAAGAAAAAACAGACACAAGCGCAAGCTGCTAAAGAGAATGATCAGCCAGATGAAAACACAAAAGATTACAAGGCAACCATTCTGAACCATGTATGCAAAGCTAACCATCTACATAACAAGCACCATGGTGCCCCAATTTCATGAGCCACAGGCTAGCAGGACATCAGAAATCCAAAGCTATAGGCAACAAAAAAAAGACCCCACAAAAGGTATATCCCTAATAAGAAAGGAGAACTATATGATCATAGCTGCTGAACCTACATTCGTAGCACCATAAACAAAAGATATCATGACGCCACAATTAGCATTCATACCCCCTCTTTTTCCCCTTCTCTTAACCTTTGGCCTACTGATTTCTAACAAGCATGTTTGCCCTTCAGTTGGAAAAAAATATAATGGAAACCATAACTGGATACTAACAAATTTGAATAAAATTAAAAATGGACATCTAAGACAATAGGCTAACTCATTCACATACAGGAAGGACACAGAGCTCCCACTACAACATGAGATAAAACAGTAGGACTTGGACATCTAAAAATCAAATAACCTACAGACAAATGAATGCATCTGAAAAAATGACTAAAAATATTTACAGACAAATAGCTACTAGAAGTATCAGGCTTGTAATGGTGTATCAATCTCAACACCTAGCATACCCATAACACCTGATGCAGAATCCATCTGCTAATTTAACAAAGTACAATTACTACAAAGTATATGATGCAGAACTAGTAGAATTATAGATCCTCGGTAATGAATCATAGATTCAAGCCACAACAACAACACCCTAGCGCCCATGTAACAAACAAGTAATATTTTGCGCGACGCACATATATGTTAATAGGTTGACCACTGACTATTTTTTTTCAGACCAATGCAAAGCCATGTTAATAGCATCGAAGGTTGTAATGCCAGGGACTATACACTTATGGTGCAGGTGGCATGTGCTTCGCGCTGCAAGAATAGAGCTAGGACCTGTGTTCAGAAAGAATTGTGCCTTCAAAGATGAATCCCACCGAGTAATCACAGAAATGCTTATAGTTGATGAGTTCACCCATGCATGGAACGCATTGCTGGAAAAGAACAGATTACAATCACACCATTACATGGTTAGAGCATATGACAAGAGGGAGAAATGGGCAAAGTGCTACAACAGGGAAACATTTTGTGTAAGAATGACTAGCACACAAAGATCAGAGAGTGCCAACCATATGCTAAAGACTGTGTGGTGCCACGAAATAGTTCAATAAACATATTTGTTTCCAACCTAAAGAAGCTATTGTGTAGGAGGTATGCTGAAGAAGAAAGAGCTGAGCATGAAACAAAGCAGGTAATCTTGTACGATGCTTTGCTAACAGAGCGCACTTCATTAAACTGTGACTGTGTTAAATGCATACTAATGCCTTTTCGGTTTTTACTAAATTGGGCTGAAAAAAGAGCTAATTGATGAAGACCAGAATGGGACTTAGTGGATTCTCGGGAGATTTGTCTAAGGCCAAAGGTGTTATTGCTATGGAGCTCACAATCGGAAGCAAAACAGTGCCAGCTGCATTTTTTGTTGTTGACGTAAAAGGGCGTCTTGGGACAACCGTATCTTGAACAAACAAATATGAAGGGTAGAGAGGAGAGGCGACATCTTGAGTTTGTGAATGAGTGGGAGGGTCCCTTTGCCCTCATACTCTTGGCACTATATATACGCAATGACATTTTACAAGTGGGCCCTCGATGGGGGTGAATTTCACAAGACAGTACACTAACCCCTATTAGGCCTCTTTAAGGGGGAGTTGGCCCATATACCATATGGGCTTCCCCAATAGTAGCCCCTTAGCTATTAGGCTATGGCCGGTACTACATGAGCTAGCAGATGCTCATACAAGAAGAGGCACAATACAACTTGAACCTTTGTTGCGAGGATCGCCCTTTGCAACCAATACGTGCGCACCTCACTAAAAACTCCAACCCAAACTCCGTGTACACGGAGGGAGCACCATGCTCTTGGCAGGAGCAATACTTGGCGAGTCGTCTGCATCCTCATGGACACAGGTGCCACCCACAACGCCATCAACACCAACACTGTCTGACTCACTAGCCTCGCAGAGCGTCGCATCGCCACCACAGTGCAAGTTTCGCTAACTATAATTTATGGATGCGGAATAGTTAATTGACTTCAGGGTGAAGACCATTAAAATAGAAATCCAAAAAGGTAAAGTAGAAAATTCAAAAGAAGTTCAAGTTATGGAGATAGAAACACTAGTTTCTTCCAAAACTATGCATCCAACTTAAGAGGAAGAATACCATAAAGAGGTTAGCTGATCATAATAGAACAATTCAGGAAGATGGGGCGACAGTGTGCTCCATTGTGCAAGACTACTTTGGTAATTTATTTACCTCGGAGTTGGGTGAGCCTAATCCAGCCGTTCTAGCAGATGTGCAGTGCTGTGTAACGCAGGACATGAACACAGGGCTGCTGGCACCTTTCTCCTGTGAGGAAGTAAAGAAGGCTCTCTTTCAAATAGGAGATCTCAAGGCACCGGGTCCAGATGGACTGCATGCAATATTTTTTAAAAGGTTCTGGATCTATTGGGTGATGGCTTAGTAGCCGAAGATTTGGAGCAGCGAACCGTTGTAAAGTCCTAGATGGTTGGAAAGACACAACAATTGTTTTGATCCACAAGGTAAATAATCCAACTTTGGTGTCACAATTTCATCCAATCAGTCTTTGTAATGTGGTGTATAAGGTTATTTCAAAAATGCTAGCAAATAAACTAAGAGCATTTTGCCAGAGATTATTAGTGATCATCAAAGTGCTTTTGTACTGGGGAGGCTTATCACAGATAATATCCTTATTGCCTATGAAAGTATTCATAGAATAAAGAAGAAATGTGGTAAGCGAGGCCTTTGTGTTATAAAGCTGGATATGCATAAAGCTTATGATAGAGTGGAATGGAATTTTCTGGAGAAAATTATGCTAAAAATGGGTTTAAACCGAAGATGGGTGTAGCTGATCATGGCTTGCGTGTCCTCAGTGCAATATAATGTTAGGTTCAATTCGATGGAGACAGGGGTGTTCACGCCAACAAGAGGACTATGTCAAGGTGATCCTCTATCCCCTTACCTGTTTTTGTTTGTGGCTGAAGGCCTCTCAAGTCTGCTAAAGGGGGCCGAAACAAGGGGAGAGGTAGAGGGAATTCGGGTCTGTAGAGATGCACTAGAAGTATCCCATCTTTTATTTGCAGATGATTCCTTGATCTTGATGCACGCAGATAAGAGGAATGCTGATAATCTGAAACATCTGCTAGACAGTTATTGTGCAAGTTCGGGGCAGGTGGTGAGTGATGCAAAATCAAGTATCTTCTTCAGTGAGAACACCTCTATATCAGACAAATTAGAGGTGTGCCAATCCCTGAATATCATGACAGAATCGCTGAACGACAAATACCTGGGTCTCCCTGCATTGGTAGGAGCAGACCGCAGTGATTGTTTTCGACATCTAATTGATCGTGTCCGATCTAAAACAAAGGGATGGAAGGAGAAGCTATTAAGTATGGGAGGTAAAGAGATTCTTATAAAGTTTATCACTCAAGCTGTACCAGTATATGCGATGATGGTTTTTAAAATCCCAAACTAAATTTGTAAAGGGATATCAGACGCCATATCGCGGTACACCCAAATGACTGTGAGCCGTCCATTTAGTTTGATCTGATGGTTATAGTCACATATTACCTCCGAGGAGGTAATAGGTGAAATATATGTTTATTTAATTTTTAATTTTGTAAAGTAGGATAACTTGGGAAAGATTTAGATATAAAAAATCTTTTCCAAGATTTGGCATGCATGCGTGATCTGGTGGAGATGATAATCTTTTTTTTATTTTGCAACTTTGGGATTGATATATTTTGATTACCATGTAATTTTACATAGACTTCATACATCTGAATTCACATGGACGTGATTTGCATATGTACCAACATGAAGTGTACTTCATTTGCATGTGACGTGACATAATGTGATCATTATATGACTTGTTTAATGGTTTTTATTAGTTAGTATGACTTTTTTGCAATGAATAAAGTATTAGTACTATCGTGTATAAATTTAATCAAGTTTGAATTTATTTGACTCCCAAGAAGTGACAATATTTTTCTTGAACGGGGGAGCGACCACTATTAATATTTGTAAAGTGCTCATAGACACTGAGGTCATTAAAAATTAAGATATATACCATATAATGTCTTGTATTATATACTATCATATACAAATGTAAAAAATTTAAAATACTATCATATGAAATTGCTCTCTTATAGTATGGACAGATTGAATATGTGTGAAATCGAATCGGATAGCACCATTTATTCGATTTTAATTCAAATTCATATGAATATTGTCATTCAATAGGCCCACGTTATCAACTCTGTTTCTCCATGATTAGGGGAATTCTTTTTAGGGAACGTGATTAATGGAATCGGGATGGGATTTCCTAGCAGCATGCATGATTTCCCCTCTCGTCATTAGAGGCATGCAAATGAACTTTTTTGTTTTTTTATTTATTGAGTAATCCATAAAATATTAAAAATCAATGGCCTAGATTCATTTGAGATATTACCTCATAGAAGGTAAAGGGTGTACCTTAGCATTGCCCATCACAATTCTGGTGGGGTGATGAAGATGACCATAGAAGAATTCACTGGAAGGCATGGTGGAAACTTTGCATGGTGGAAAGTTTTAATCTGGCTTTGTTAGCCAAGCAAGTAAGGAGACTACTAGCTGAGCCGGACTCTCTATGTGCTAGGATTCTATGAGCAAAGTATTATCCGGATGGTAACTTGTTAAAGGCTAAACCGAAGAGTGGAAGCTCATACACTTGACAAAGCATTTTGGCGGGTTTGGAGTGTTTTAAACGAGGATACATTTGGAGAGTTGGAGATGGTTCCCAAATTAAAATCTGGGAAGATTGTTGGATCCCATCCAGTCATAACCTGAAAATTTTGACCCCAAGAGGACATAATCTGGTAACTCATGTGGAGGAATTGATAAACCCTGTCGACGGGAATTGGGTTGAACGGAGACTTGTTCTGGCCAGTTGATGTACACCGTATTTTACAAATTCCACTATTGGCCGGCAGGGAGTATATTGTTGCATGGAATTTTAATAGGAATGGTCTCTTTTCTGTCAGATCTGCATATCATCAGCAATCGATGTACAAGTTTAGAGGAAACCTGATTCAGGAACAAGCCAGTGGAGCAGGCGATGAGAAAGTATGGGAAAAACTATGGCAATTGCAAATCCCAAGCAAGATCAAAATTTTTGGCTGGAGAGTGTTGCATGGTGACTTACCGTGCAAGGGGATTCTTGCAAATAGACATATTGAAAACTCCAGCAGCTGTCCTGCATGCCATGATGACTGTGAGGATATAAAACATCTCCTTTTTATTTGCTCCCGTGCAAAGGAGATATGGCAGAGGCTTGGAATATGGAGGAAATTGGAAAGAGTTCTAGAATCAGATAGATCGGGTTCAGTGGTTGTTGCTGATTTGATCAAGATTTCTCGGCCGCTTGAGAAGCTGAACTCTGTTGGTCTGGCTGAACTGATCCTAACGGGTGGCTAGTACATTTGGTGGGAACGTCAAAAATTTGTTCACGGCGAACCGATCCAGCCCCGGTGCGATCAGCCCTCTCTATAGCTACTCTTGCCACTAATTACCAAAGAGCGATGAGAAAAACTGTCAGGCAAAGAGAGGGATGGAAAAAACCTCCAACAGGGAAGTTATTATTAATAAATGTTGATGGTAGTTTCAGAGAACAATATGGGGATGGAGGAACAGGCGTCGTCATAAGGGATTCTGATGGCTCCTTCATTGCAGGCTCTTACACTTACAGGGAGCATGTGGTTGATGCCCCAATGGCAGAAGCAATGGCACTGAAAGGACTGCCACTTGCTCAACACATCGGATGCAATGGCTTCATCGTTCATTCAGACTGCACGGAGAGGTCATGGACACTACGAAAAGTGGCATCTCATCTACAGAAGGGGCGCCAATCTTTGATGAATGTTTCCAGCTATGGCAGAACTTTGTGTTGGAATGATCTCCACTAACAGACCCAACGGTCTGTTGGGCCTTTGATCCGCGCCCTGATCGGGGGCGCCCAGCCCATCCTTAGCTGGCGGGCCCCCGTCACCCTGCGCTATATATAGAGGTGGGGGCCGGCGGCTCTACTCACGAGGTTGGCCTGAGCCGTACTCTCACCTAACATACCCTAACACCCGATCTAGAGAGGGGCGCAGGAGGTGACGGGAAGCACTGCCGCCACGCCCTCTTCTCCGACACCGACGACCTCTCCACGGACGACATGGCTGCCTCCGGTTCCTCTTCATCCACGCCTCCCGCTGGTTTGCACATTCCCACTCTATCACATTGTATATCTAGATGTGTACTGGAAGTCTCAATGCCCACCGATCTACCCACTGGGGTCCTAGATCTAACATTTGGTATCAAAGCCAAGGTTTTTCTAGTGTGTAGATTCGGCTTTTGGGTAAAAGAAAGAAAGAATCACCCGACTTCAAATCGGGAAAAGGATTAAAACCCTAACCCTAGAATCGGGACCCACTGTAACCCTAACCCTAATTTTACTGGGGTAAAAGAAAAGAAAACGGCCGTGATGGGAAGGGCTTTTACCTAGATTTCCTTCCCACCGGTTGAACACCGCCGTTGTGCGGGATGGAGGAGCTCCGCCGCCGTGTGCGATGGCCACCGAGCGCCCAGATCTCGCCGTGGCCGGGGACTCCGGGCAACAGGGCACCACCACGTGGCCCCTCGACGGCGGTGTGCTCAGCCTCGGGCGAGCACACACGCCGGCGAGAGGGCGCGGGACGGCGCCATCTCTCCTTTTCTCCGTGGGCGCCATGGGGGCCGCCGTTGCCTCTATGCTCGGCTGGTGACAGTGAATGGAAGAGAGAAAAGAAAGGAGGAGGAAGGCGAGCTCGGCAGCACTTGCTCTGCGCGGCGCCACCTTTTTTCCTCCGGCAGCCATGGGCAAGAGCTGATGCTCTGTCGCGGCGCAGGAACGGGAGAGGAAGAAGAGCAAATGGCGGTCTAGGGTTTGGGAGAAGCGGCCGGGCGACGTTTTGTTCAACCGAGGTGCGCGGATAGCCGTCCGTTCGCGATCAACGGCGCAGATTGCATGGGCCTGGATTCGGCCCAGGCGGGCGTCCACACCAGGCCGCTTTCCCAGCCCAGGCCCAGGTTGCGGCCTGGGCGCGGGGAGCTGCTGTGCGAGCCACTTAAACGGGCCGGCCCGTTTCGCGGGGAGCCGGCCAGCGCGCGCTCGGGCCAAAGTGGCCAGGCCGCGGCAGTGGGCCCGCCTGTGCGTCGCAAGAGCGGCTGGGCCGATTTTGAGCGAGCAGGCCGCGGGCCATTGCCAGGCCTTCAAGGGCCGAATTCACAGAGATACATATGACCAACGTTTTACTTTTTCCAAGAGTTTTTTTTCTGATGTTTTGTTAACAATTGACGTTGTATCTTGCTCAAGTTTTGACCAACGTACAAATTTGAGCAAAAAGTAATTAAGAAAGTTAAAGATGCTTCTGGAGATTGTTATTTCAAAGTATAATTTTGAGTTTTTCCGCTGCGTATTTAAAGTTGTCACCTCATTATTAAATTCGAACCAACGGGAGAATTTAATTTTGAAAATAGATAAATTCACAGTTCATTATAATATTGTTATTATTCTGGCCAACGTCGATTAATGGCAATATTATAGTGTTAATTATGATTTTTCTTGCATTAATTCTATTTTCTGCCCAACGGTGATGTAGAATTATTGCAATTAACAGTTGTATGTTTTAATTTTTTAACCAACGTTGGAATTAAGGCATACAATTGTTGTTATGTTCTCACTCTAAATGGATTGTGATTTCAGGTGGATACTCCTTGATGGGTTGCATCAAAGATATCCCTACCCTCAAAGGAGATAACTACATTGAATGGAGAAAAAAGCTTGACCTAGCCTTCATCTTGGGTGAAGTTGACTGGGTAGTGACCGCACCGTGCCCTGTTGAGCCTCAGGCACCGGTGAGAGAAGCTGATGAGACTGATGCTGCATGGCAGACAAGAGAGCGGGATTTTGCTCCCGTAAAGATGTCCTATGACCTTGAAAAGGCAAAGTGGGCCACAGCAAACAAGAAATGTTTAGCTGTGATAAAGAATACAATTGAGCCTGCACTGGTGGGCTCAATTCCAGATTGTGACACGGTCACAGAGTGCCTTGAGCGCATAAAGAGTCAGTTCACTGGCTCTTCAAAGACTTATGCCACCCAGCTGATAAAGCAGCTGATTACAGAAAAATATACAGGTGGTGGCATAAGAGAGCACATATTAAGGATGAACAATCAGGCTTCTAAGCTGAAACCAATGGATCTAGCTCTCAAAGAAGAGTTCTTTATTCATCTGGTTTTTGCTTCTCTGCCAAAAGAGTATGACACCTTCGTTGTCAATTACAACATGCAACCAGAGAAATGGAATTTAGAAAAGCTCATGGCTATGTGTGCTCAGGAGGAGGACAGGATAAAAGTTTCAAATGGAGGTTCCATTAACTATTTGAAAGATAACAAGAAAAAGATCTTTAACTCTAACTCCTCAAAGGCTCAGGGAAAGGCCCCCATGCAAAACCAGTCTCATCAGAAGTTTACTGTGGACAAAGATCAGTGTCTTCACTGTAAGAAGACGGGACATTACAAGAAAGACTGTCCCGATTTCCTAAAGATGATCATGGCAAAGAAAGGTGAGAACATTATTACGTTCATAAATGAATCCCTGTATGTACAGTATTCGAAATCTACTTGGTGGATTGACTCAGGTGCAACTGTTCATGTTACTAATTCATTACAGGGATTCCGTTCGACAAGGACTATGCAAAGAAGAGAAAGATGCATTAAAGTCGCAAATGGAGTCCAAGCAGATGTTGAAGCCGTTGGTGATCTTTCACTAGAACTTGCTGATGGTTCTGCGCTTCTACTTAGAGATGTTCTTTATGTTCCTACTTTACAAAGAAACTTGATTTATGTTTCATGTTTGGACAATGATGGTTATGATTGCCATTTTGGAAATGGCAAATGTAAGATAATGTTTAATAATGCATGTATTGGTCTTGCATTCCTGCAAGGCGAGCTTTACTTGTTATCACTTCGTGAAAGTGTGAATTCCGTATGTGATGTGAATGAAAATGTATCCTCGTCTGAGAATACAAATAGAAAACGAAAGAGAACTCAAGATGCGTCGTCGAAATTGTGGCACTGTCGTTTAGGCCATATTTCGAGGGGGAGAATAGAGAGACTAGTTAAGAATGATATTCTTCCTCCATTAGAGTTCTCAGATTTTGAACAGTGTAGAGAATGTATTAAAGGAAAATACACAAAGCAAATTAAAAAGGATGCTAAACGAAGCATAGGAATTCTACAGATAATTCACACAGACATCTGTGGTCCTTTTCCTGTGAAAAGTGTGGATGGTTTTGACTCGTTCATAACATTCACAGATGATTACTCCCGTTATGGTTACATTTATCCAATTAAAGAAAGAAATGAAGCGTTGGATAAATTTAAAATATTTAAGGCTGAAGTTGAAAATCAGCATAATTTAAAGATTAAAGTGGTCCGGTCCGATCGTGGTGGGGAGTACTACGGTCGGCATACCCCATATGACCAAGTTCCTGGACCTTTTGCAAGGTTTCTACAGGAGAATGGCATTGTTGCCCAGTATTCTACACCGGGCGAACCTCAGCAGAACGGAGTAGCTGAAAGGCGTAACCGTACCTTGATGGATATGGTGCGTAGTATGATGAGTTACTCTGACTTGCCATTGAGTCTATGGATGGAGGCGTTAAAAACCGCCATTCATATTCTAAATAGAGTACCAAGTAAAGCGGTGCCCAAAACACCATATGAGATATGGACAGGAAGAGAACCCTCACTAAAACACTTGCGTGTGTGGGGGAGTCCTGCTGAGGCAAAAGTGTTTAACCCAAATATTGGGAAGCTAGATCCCAAAACAGTTAGCTGCCATTTTATTGGCTATCCTGAAAAGTCAAAAGGTTTTCGTTTCTACTGTTCAGACAGATACACAAAATTTGTAGAAACGAGACATGCTGTTATCTTAGAGGATGAAATGATGAGGGGGAGCATGGTAGCTCGAGAAATTGTTCTTGAGGAGAAGCGGGTATGTGTGCCCAATCCGATGACTCAGGAACCATTCTTTGAACTACCTGTTCTTGTTGCACCAACAGTGCCAGATACTGTAGTGCCAACACCTGTTGTCAGTTCTCCTGTGGTAACAGTAAATAATGATGAGGAACCTGTCTTTCAGGAACCTATACAGACTGATGCCACAGATGAGGGGGAGCAGCAACAGCCCCAAACAGAAGATGTGCCAAATGTGGAGGCCCCGAGAAGGTCCCAAAGAGTTAGAAGATCAGCTATACCTGATGATTATGAGGTTTATAACACTGAAGAATTTCAAATGGAGGGTGATCCCACTTCATTTGAAGAAGCCATGAGAAGCGATAATTCATCCAAGTGGCTTGAGGCCATGGAAGATAAAATAAAGTCAATGAGTACCAACAAAGTTTGGAACCTAGAACCTATTCCTAAAGGAGCCAAGACAGTAGGCTGTAAATGGGTCTACAAGACGAAACGTGACTCCCAAGGAAATATTGAAAGGTTTAAAGCGCGACTTGTGGCAAAAGGTTTCACGCAAAGAGAAGGGATTGATTACAATGAGACGTTTTCTCCAGTCTCATGTAAGGATTCCTTTAGAATTATAATGGCATTAGTGGCACACTATAATTTGGAATTACATCAGATGGATGTGAAAACGGCATTCCTGAATGGGGATCTGGAGGAAAATGTTTACGTGGCACAACCGAAAGGTTTTGTCGTGGAAGGAAAAGAACGAATGGGATGCCGCTTAAAGAAATCAATTTATGGGTTAAAGCAAGCTTCGAGACAATGGTACTTGAAGTTTGATAAAACCATAAAAGATTTTGGGTTTAAAGAAAATGTTGAGG
The DNA here is from genome assembly GCA_022457205.1 of Saccharum spontaneum. Lineage (NCBI taxonomy): Eukaryota > Viridiplantae > Streptophyta > Magnoliopsida > Poales > Poaceae > Saccharum > Saccharum spontaneum. The sequence continues at coordinate 64,028,977 of CM039595.1, forward strand.
ATAATTGTGTTTATGCAAAGTTTAAAAATGGAAGATATATCTTCCTAATCCTGTATGTAGATGATATCTTACTCGCTAGTAGTGATGTCAGTCTACTACTGGAGACAAAGAAGTTTTTATCTTCAAAATTTGATATGAAAGATCTTGGTGAAGCGTCATTTGTTTTGGGCATAGAGATTCACCGAGATAGAAGTAAAGGGGTATTAGGACTATCACAAAAGGCATACATAGAAAAGGTTTTAAAGAAATTCAGTATGCATAAATGTAGTGCCTCACCTGCACCCATGGTCAAGGGCGACAGATATGGGGATTTTCAATGCCCTAAGAACCAATACGAGCTCGATCAAATGAAAGTGGTTCCATATGCTTCTGCTGTCGGAAGCCTACAGTATGCTCAAGTATGCACGCGCCCTGACTTAGCTTTTGTTACCGGGTTGCTTGGCAGATTTCAAAGTAATCCAGGAATTGAACACTGGAAATTGATAAAGAAAGTTTTGCGATATTTGCAAGGTACGAAAGGCCTCATGTTGACGTACAGAAAATCAGATTCTCTCCAGATAGTGGGGTATTCGGATTCTGATTATGCGGGAGATGATAGAAAATCCACGTCAGGATATGTGTTCACTCTCGCGGGAGGAGCTATTTCATGGAAAAGCTCAAAACAAACCGTCACTACATCGTCCACAATGTATGCCGAGTTTGTAGCATGTTACGAGGCAACGGGGCAGGTGAACTGGCTGAAGAAGTTCATACCCGGTTTGAAGGTGGTCGACAGCATACATAAGCCACTAAAGTTATACTGCGATAATGATCCAGCAGTATAGTACGCTCACAACAATAGGTCAAGTGGTGCTGCCAAACACATTGACATAAAGTATTATGTTGTGAAAGATAAAGTCCGGGATCATGTTATAAGTCTCGAGCATATAAGTACCGAGAAGATGCTCGCGGATCCGCTTACGAAAGGCTTACCACCCAACGTGTTCAGAGAACATGTAGCCGGCATGGGTTTAAGGGAAAGCCTATGATTCCTGGACAACTAAAAGGGCCCAAAGTTAAAGAATCTGTTTCAAAACAGAGGTGTGTATTGTAGCTGTCAAATCTATCAGCAATAGACTGTGACGATAAAACATGCTCTATGCACTAATCTGTGATGGGACAAATAAAAGTAAAAGTATTAAAGTCAAAGATTAAAGTAAAGGTATAAGTTGAGATCAAGGGGGAGAATGTTGGAATGATCTCCACTAACAGACCCAACGGTCTGTTGGGCCTTTGATCCGCGCCCTGATCGGGGGCGCCCAGCCCATCCTTGGCTGGCGGGCCCCCGTCACCCTGCGCTATATATAGAGGTGGGGGCCGGCGGCTCTACTCACGAGGTTGGCCTGAGCCGTACTCCCACCTAACATACCCTAACACCCGATCTAGAGAGGGGCGCAGGAGGTGACGGGAAGCACTGCCGCCACGCCCTCTTCTCCGACACCGACGACCTCTCCACGGACGACATGGCTGCCTCCGGTTCCTCTTCATCCACGCCTCCCGCTGGTTTGCACATTCCCACTCTATCACATTGTATATCTAGATGTGTACTGGAAGTCTCAATGCCCACCGATCTACCCACTGTGGTCCTAGATCTAACACTTTGAAGCAATATCTCTTGAGAAGTGCGATCGGGAAGCAAATAAGGTGGCGCACGAGTTAGCGAAAGTAGCTTTATCAGCAAAAGAAATTTGTATTCGGGTTGATTAACCCCCTGATTCTATTCTTGAGAGTCTTGTAAACGATGTAATCCTATTTGATAATCAATAAAGTGCACCGCATGGCTTCCCTCGATAAAAAAGGGAATGCATTGAGTTTTTATTTTGTATTTTTAGGAGGTGGAAAAATGAAAATCATGATGGAGAGAGGAGGAGTGAAATCAAAGGTAGGTTGTTTTTTCTTCCATTTTTTTCAACAAAGCAAATTGATCTGTGTGCTGGTGTGAATCCAATGATTTGCTTTTTTAGTATTCCTTAGAGAAAGGTGCAGAACAAGAGGAGGCAACACAAGCTGAGGCAAGGCTTCATTTTGCCCTTCTTTGCAAGGCCAATTTTGCCTTTGCCCCATGTTCCCTTACATCCTAGAATAATATGTGTATTTTAAGGGAGAGGTCCTACAAAATAGATTTTGACTCTGAATTTCTCGTACAAATTAGATTGTCATTTGCTAATAATCAATATCATCTCACAGGCACCTTCAATGTCATGCAAAATGGTAGACTCCACCTCATCATATTCATGCATTAACACAGCCTGAAATAATTGAATGTTCTGGCCACAAATTCAATTCACTAACCTCCGGTATACTTCCCAGCGTTGCTTTCCTGCTGGGCCCAAATCCTGTCACGATACTGCTTTTCTACACAAATGTCCCAGGGCATTGTCACAGCGCCTCACTAAAGGAGACATTCTTACGCGTATTGAACGAACCAAGAAAGATCCCTTATGTATGCTACTCTAATCACGATGATGTTACAGCAAGCTAAGTAGTATGGCCAAGCAGAGGTCATGGCACAAGAATAGCATGGGACATGGGCCTGCATGGGCACGAGTAAGAGTGGGCCAAGTGGTCTTTCTATATGGGCCATATGTAAGTGGTCCATAGTTATTTGTCTTGCTATCCAATGTTTAGGCCCTTTTGTGCTCCTCGCCTCCTCAATAATCAAGCTCCCCATAGATTTTTTTTTTGCGAAAAAGCTCCCCGTAGATCAAGGTGTCTCCATGGCTGTTGGCAGATGTGGCAGCGTGGGACCAGCCCAGGGGAGGTGTCCATATGGGATATATGTTGGCGCACAACGAATAACATAATTCACATTAGGTGACATATTGAATACCTTTTAGCTACATTGTGACTGCGTTTATGTCATCCAAGATCATGTATTGCTTTATGATTTTCTCGAACATGACTTCACGTGTCTTTTCGTTAAAAAGAGGAGTGCCGAAAGAACGGCTTACACAAAGCACTGGAAACAACACCACAGAGAAAGTGGCCAAAACACATACAACAAACAGAAAGGAAAGAAAGGCGGAGGGTAGTGGCGGATCCAACTTTTGCTCAAGACTAGGGCCTCTAAGAAGCTAAGAATATTGTATGATACACATAATGAGATGAAAAATAATACCTAGTGTCCGGTGAGGTGGTGCATTTGCATTTTCCATGTCCTCGTCAACCTCTGCATATAAATAAGATCAAAATATAAATGAAAAGGTCAAATAATTTTGGTCCATCCTTCTAATTAGTGAACCCATTTTTTGTAAAAGATTCACTACCATCGCTGAGCAGGGGTGAAATATGATTGTAACTTTCTTGACCTTTTCATCGTGGAGATTCTATAAATCTATCATTCATATTTCTAATTTCAAACCAATCCAATTGAAATAATGAATCTGAAATCTGAAAAGAAATTCAGTACAGACATGACACTAACCAGGGGCAGGGGCAGTCGGGCAGAGGCAGACGTCCGCCGGACAGGCCGCCAGGGGCGGGGGCCAGAGGCCTAGAGCTTGAGGGCGGGGGCCGCCGGTCCAGTGACATGGAGCGGCAGGGGCGGCCGCGCGCGACGCCCTGCTGCAATGCGGCCTATGTGGCACCGGCAGAGTGTGGCACCTGCGGCCTGCGCGGCACCTCCGGCCTCCGGAGGCGTGCGGCGCAGTGGTGGTCGGCTCCCGGCTGGGTGGTGCGGTGCCTCCTCCCGTGCCCGTGTGGCTGTTCGGTGCCGGTGCGGTGCCTCCTCCTGTGCGGTGCGAGACTACGAGGTGCCGAGGTAGACGGACAGGCGACCTGCTGCCTGCGCTGCGAGCAGATAGGTGAGGCCTGACCACTCGGTTTGCTGTTGGGCCTTTGTTCTTGGGCTGAAAATTACATAGGGTCTGTAGAGTTAATGGGCCAACGACTAGGGCCTGGGCCCTAGAGGCCTGGCCTGCAGATCCGCCCCTAGCGGAGGGGGACCCGTCCACCAGCACCTATCTGACTGGACCTGCCAAGAAGAGAACCAATAACGCTAGGGAGCCAACACAAGATGTGAAACCACGGTGGCAAAGCATCCACCAATAGGAGACAGCGGCAAAATATCCGCCTGAGCAACACGACGTCAGAGACCAAGGGGGCTCAACACACACTCAGCGGCACCTGCCTGAGGGAGAGCCCAAGCTGGGGGCTCAACGCACACTCAGCAACACCAGCCTGAGGAGGAGCCCGAGAAACAGTGGTGAAGCATCCGCCAGAGACGAAATTGTGGGGGCTCAACCCGCTCTCAGCAGCACGTGCCTGAGGGGGAGCCCAAGTCAAGGGCTCGACGCGCGTTCAGCAGTGCTTGCCTGAGGGGGAGCCCAAGTTGGGGCTCAACGAACACTCAGCAGCACTTGCCCAAGGGGGAGCCCAAAGTGATTGGAGTGACAGTGGCAAAGCATCCACTACGAAGAAGCAACGGCTACGGCAACACCAAACAAACTGGCTGACCAAACCAAAGAGGATCATGAAGCACACGTAGGAAAAGTAAAGGAGGAGCGGCTCTGGCAAGGGTGGCAGGAGATGTACTGCAGAAGTGCTCCAGCGATGCCTTCAAGAAAGAATTGACATCCGCAAACGCCAACAACGCTGGCAGAAACACACGAGCAGGTCTTTCAACATGTGCCTGCCTGACGAACAGCAAGTTTGATGACGCCTTCAACAAGGAGGATGGCGGAGGATGCGTCATCACCGCCAGCCCATAGGATGGGCAGGGTTTTCACCCGGGGACTGTACGTACATAGAAGCAGGCGACCCGCAGCACCTCATCAGCGGCTCCGACAGGAAAGGGTCGGAGCCACCAACACAGGCACCATTAGCAGCAGCCTCCACACCACCACGACTACGGCGAGCAGCCCGTCATCCACAGCAGGAGGAGCAAGCCAAGAAGGCCGACCTCCCACCGCGGCTGCCCCATCGGTACTCGTAGGCATGGAAGGAGCGCTAACGCGAAACCACCGCCCCGGCCCTGGTCGGACAGGGGCCACCTGGAAGCAGCAGCAGCAGGGGAGGGGGCACCCCAGCCGGTCCTAGGCGCCAAGGGCGACCACCACCCTAACCCAGATGGGACCAGCCCCCACTCGACCGGCTCGCGCAAGCGGCCTAGCGCGGAGCCGCGAGTGGCCGCGGTGAGTGCAGGCCCGAGCCGCCGCCCACCAAGCCTGTGAAGGCCGTCCCGAACCCCCACGTGACCGTCGGCATAGGTTGGGCGAAGGGAGGCCGCAAACTGATGCCACACCCCGGAGAGGCGGCGTGCGCCTGCCAGCCTAGCCCGACGGCGGAGAGCACGAACCGGATCCGGCCAGCCGGTCACCGTTCGAGCCCCGCGCGACGGATCTTGGGTGGGGGATGCTAGATCCGGGTGAGGAGGATGCGGATCCGGCGCATCGACGCCCGCCGGCGGCCATCCAAGCTGGAAGGTGCAGGAGGTGAAGCTGGGAAGAGGAGGGGGGAGGAGAGGAAGGAAGAGGTCGAAGACCGCTAGGGGCGAGCCTTGTTGAGCGCCCCAGCCGGCCGCCGCCGCCGCCCTCCAGCTTGCGGCGGCCAAGGAGGTCCGGCGAGGCCGGCGCTTTGGCGGTGGCGGCTGGTCGCCCCCCCGAGTCGCCCGTTGGGAGCGCTCGGGGGGAGATGTTTGGTTTCGTTACAATTTCCTCCGGTTTTATCCTAATAAAGTGCATAGACATGTAAATAAAGCATGAAAATTAAGCTTAAGTTAATTGGATCTATGTTAATTTTATTAGCTCCTGGTAGCCGTTGACAGCCAAAATTGTCAAAAGGACGGAGGTGATCTTAGATGGGCCTGCAAAAACGGCCTAACTCAGTTTTCTAACTTTGTCAAAATATACAATGGACTCTGTCATTTTGTTTCTCTCATCGAGATAATCGAAAAACATATATAAACGTCTAATTTAAAATCTAGATGAAGAAAATACAATTTTGGGGAAGATTTCACTTCAACGACCAGAAACTGGCCTAAGCCGGTTTCTAAAACGTCCAATTGCAAATTGAACTTTACTATTATATTCCGCTCATTGAAACAATTAAAAAATATACCCGCGAAGTTTTGGCCTGCTATGCCATTTTCTGGGCTGTCAAAACCGGCCCAAGTAGATTTTTGCTATCCAGTTTGTATTAGAGATGCGTTTTAACGAGATTTGCAAGGGATTTTGATCTCAAATGAGATAAGTCCACCCAACTTTATATGTAAAGGACCACTACCAATGGAGCAGAGTATAATATACCAAATCTTAAATCAATCAACTTTTTACCTACTCCAATCTCTTCCAACCCATTACTATGATTTTCCTCTCTTCGTCCAAAGATCAAGGGTTGTGCCATTGGCTTGCTAGCTGACCTGGGGCAACCCATCTTCGCCTTGACTGGGTCCCTCCCAGGCGAGAGTTTCGACAATTCCTTTGTTGGTTTGCTTGGAAATTAGCTGTTCTTCGTCACATAACTGCAATAGCTATTCTTTGTTGGTTTGTTCATAAACCCTGCAATTCCTTATCGCAGCGACATGTTGGTTATATGCTACATTCTCAGTATGCACTAGTACAGAAAACTTAATGGAGGTGGGCATTTTGGATTAAAGGAGGCGGTTCAACCGCCTCCAATCAAAAGTCACGGTTAATCCAACATTTTTGGAGGTGATTAAAATACCCGCCTCGGTTAATCAATTAATGGAGGCAGCGCTTTAAGTTGCTCATCTCCATTATTCGATTAAAAAAACAAAAAAAAACCGAGCGAGCCCAATCGAGCCTGTCATCGAGCCCGCTGCCACCGCCATCGCCACCATGTCCGTCGGAGGAGGGACCGCCCGATCTGGGCACGGCCAGCCGGATCTGGGCGCGGCCCCGCTGGATCTGGGCGTGGCCGGCTGGATCTGGGCGCGGCCCCGACGGATCTGGGAGTGGTCGGCCGGATCTGAGCGTGGCCCCGTGCAACCGCCGTCGAATAGGAAGAGAGGGAGTCACTGTTGTGGTCGAGCCGCTGCCGTGGATCCGGCCGACCTCAACCTCCCCGTTGCCACCGCCGCAGCTGTCGGGCCTCCACCGCCTCTACCCCGCTGCTCCCCACCACACACGGCATCGCCAGCCAGGGGCGCACAGCCCGCCACCGCGAGGCGCCCTAGTGCGAGCCCCCTCCTACAGACGGAGGAGTGGGAGCACATGGAGGAGAGGGAGCCATGCCGTGTGCCTGGAGGAGAGGGAGGAGGTGAGAGAGGAGGAGAGGGAGCCACGTGCCTAGAGGAGAGGTCGCGTACCTAGAGTGCGAGTCGTGCGCCTAGAGTGCGAGTCGCGCGCCTAGAGGAAAGAGGCGCCAGTCGACTGAGTGAGTTGGGAGAGGATGAATGACCCTGAAACCCTAATGCTATGTATACATATAGGCCCAATAGAGAGGAAACGAGCTGCGTGCTAGGCCTCGGCTATTAACAGAGGCAGGCTTTATAGCTATCTATCGCCAGAAATCGATTTACAGAAGACGACCGCCTCCGAAAATAGACCATTTTTGGAGGCGGTTGTCTTAAGATGACCATTTTTTACCACCTCTGTAAATCGATTTTTCAAGGCAGGCAATTTTGAACTCCTCCGTAATTGAAAATGACCATCTCCGTTAATCGTCCGGCATTTTTGGAGGCGGTTGGATTTTGTGATCACCTCGGTTAATGTTTCGACACCGTCTTGCAAAATCATTTGTGTAGTAGTGACGGTCACTTTGTAACCAAGCGTTCTAGCGCTTTGGGTGTGGCACTAGTACTCACATCAACAGTAGCCACCAAACTTCTGTTCATTTTGTAACAGTTGGTTTCTGCATTGCTCGCGAGTCACGACCGAGGAAGCGCCAGCGCCGCCGCAAAAGGTTGTGCTCGCCGGGGAGGTCCACCTCGACGGTGACCTGCCATCGCCGAGCCACTCGGCCAGACCGTGCAGGGTGAGATTGAATCCTCGCATGGAGGAGACACAGTGCGGTTCAATCTGCTGGGCCTCCTCTACGCGCTTGCGCGGCTCAAGATCGAATCGGCGAGGAGTTGGTCGCCGTCATCCGATCCGGCCGGCCTCGATGGCAGCATGTGCCTCGACAACCCGCTAGACCAGTCTCTTCTTGGCGGCCAGGATGAGGCATGCCACGCTGCTGCTTGCCCATCCATCCCCTCTAATTTCTTCCTCCTCTACTCTTGCATGGGAGAAGTTCCGAACGCGTTGGTCTACATTGTCTGCCCATCTCCTTCTAATTCGTTTGATGGTGAGTCTCCCCAGCACCTCCTCTGCCTTCCCCAAGCTGCGCCTCTTCCTCTCTAGCCGCTCACGAGCTCCAGAGGTCACCAATGGTGGCTCCCATGGCGCTCAACGCCCCTCCCCTTTTCCTGCCTCGCTCTTGCCAAGAGTCTCTAAAATGGAATCCCCTCCTCATCCTCTTGCTCCCCATGCTCTCGGATTTGAGGATGGCAATCGCTGGAGCAGAGCGCATTAGTGAGGTAAGAGGCAGTGGGCCAGTGACTGGTGGCCGCGGTAGAGACGAGGAGCGAGTGGCTCGGGGAGACATGGTCGCGGAGGAACACGAGCGGCATCGGGGGCAGGTTGACACACGTCACGGCGGCGGCGGTTCAAAGACGGGAAGGGAGGCCCAGCAGGTCCCGGGATTCCGCCCACAGCTCGCACAGCACCGTGTTCCGAACACCCAGCGCGTCATCACATGAATTCATTGATCAATTATCTAGATATCCAAACACTCTCCCAGCTAATAGTTAGCTAGTCAATTATTAGCCGGCTAATATTAGCTATGTGCTATTAGCTAGATAACTACTATCAGCTAATGGATTCAAACAGGGCCTAAAGCGGAATGCACATTTGTCGCTCAAAAATATATATAAAAATATATACTTGTACAAACGAAGCATCTTTGCGTGGCGTCGTCATCTACAAGGTCAGCAACTAACAGCAAGACGGAGGATCGGTCAAAGGTGGCGGCCTGCTTAACAACTAATCTTATCTTGTGCTGCTGACTGCTGTTGCCCACGCGCAAATGCTCTGAGTGCATGTTCACGAGTACATGACACAACAGATGGCCAGTTCATAATTGTGACCAAGCGTCCAAGCCCACCTGGGGTGGCAGCGAATTTCGTAGTTTATTTGCACGTGTATCATCGTTCTTGCCTCCATCCTACTTCGCGCGCATTTGCCTAATCATATCCTTCAGTCTAAAAATAATAATGATTCTTGTTTTTAAGAAAATAATCAATTTTTAAATTTAACAAAATCTAATAGAATAATAACATGCATTATTGTATCCAATAAGTGTTATCAAATTAATCATGGAGTATAATTTTACAGTAAACTATTTAGACATATAGAGATATATAAATATTAGATTAAAGGCAATCGATTAATGCTTCTGTTTTTTTGTTTCACAAAGTGATTCTGATTTATCAAAGAAAAAAATGTTTCTGGATCCGAAATATTTCTGTGAGAATTTGAAGCCTGCCAAATATAAGAAATATGGTGGTCCATGATAAACACCGTGAGACATTTTAGTAGAACGTCATAGACAACCTAAATCTATGTCCATTGTTAAATAATAAAAGTAATAATACTATGATGAACCTTGAAGTGTCCACCATGGATCACTAGCTGGCCCAATAAGTCAAATTTACAGGGTGAGACTGACAAATTTATTTACAAAGGCAGGCAAAACTAGATAGCGTCTCTAGAAATAGGCTGAACTTTAGAGACAGTCTATTCATTTAGGAGACACTTTAAAGCATGACCGCCTCTTAAAATTGATTGACAGAGGCCATTTTTAGAGGCAAACATCTTAAGAGACCCGCCTGTATTGATTACAACAAGCCCACCAGCCTAATCGGCCCACTTAGGAACCCTAGACTATGTAAGCCCCTCCCTCATTTAATTCCTCTCCCTCCATCAGCCGCACCTCTCTCCCTCTCTCTCCAAATGGACGCAGGCCGCGAGGGTGCGTCCCTCCTTCGATGTAGCATCTCCATGAGGGCAAGGCCATAGTAGATGTAGATGTGGGCACGTAGGTTGGTGCAGATGCGGGCTGGAGGAGGCCATGGTGTAAATGGACATTGAAGCATACAGTGACCACATCTGATGCATCGACGTTGGTGTAGATGCGGGTTGGAGGAGGCCAGTGCGCGGCGGCATGGCATCAATCCAGCGATGGCGGGTCTAGATCCGACGAGCATGGCGGCGGCAAGTCGTGATCCGGCGAGTACGGTGGCGGCATGGGATGTGGTAGCAATGGCTACGTTGGTGGGCTCGGGCTTGTCAGTGGGCCCTTCTTTTGTTTTTTTGATTAATTTCGGGAAATGGGCCCTGTGCCTGCCTCTTTAAATTTTGATTAACAGTGACGCCTGCTCGGAGGCGGGCATGCTGCCCATCTCTGGAAAATGATTCCGGTCATCCTCGGAAAGTGGTTCTGTAGCATTGTCCTTAGTCTTACCGACAGTCAATGACGCAGTTCCTCAAGGCTAGTTTGCATTGTTGAAGAACTCAACAAACGCCTTGTGGCCTCCCTCGATAATGCTATGGCAGAGGTGCTCGGCAGTGCTCATCAGTACGTTGGTAGGTAAAGCGGAGTGGGGCATCGCCCACGAGGGAGCCATAGAGGAGGCCCAGCTATCCAAGGGCGCCATGGTGTAGAACTGGTTGGCCGAGGGCACCATGGCCGAAGGCACCACCATCTTCATCCATGTGATCCACATGCCTGAGAGGCACGATGTCGAGACCAGTTGAAGTCTAGATCTCTCCACACACTGTACCAGAGGGAAGGAGATCCCGAGGATTGGACCACCATCGAGCAAGATGATTCCGACCAGATTCCTCATTCGGTGAATTCTCTATTGATCATCCCCTGAAAATCCTCATATCTATATCTATATACCTATTAATAAAGATGCAAAATTTCAGGCTCTTTTTTTTGTCCATCCATTTGTTTGGTCTGTCTCCCTTTAACTACCAGACGATGGAGAGTTTCTTCGGTCCGGATTTATATATATAACACGTGCTCATACGAGTTAGAATCCTAATCTAAATAGACCTGATCATGTTTGATATTGAATTGAATCATAATCCTAATCTAAATAGAAAAGGAAAATATACAACCTTTTGTCCTCACGTTCCTAAAGTTTTTGTCCGCAAGTTATTTTATCTGGCCCTCTTAGTTAGGAATCCTAATCCTATTGAATAATCTAAATAGGAATCCCAACATGAATAGGAAAAAGATAAAAGTATAATCCGTATTTGTACATTGCTAATACGTATGTCCTTACAAGTCCTGGTTCTTTTCTATCTATTTATTATTCTCTCCATTCTTTTTTTAGCAAGGAGTGTTCTTTTTTCAAAGTTTTTTTCATGTGCTCCAACGTTTCCCCAACGCACAGGTACGCCAAGAACACCAAGGGCACCATGCACATGGCCGCCAGCGTGTTCACGGGAGCGGCACATGGTATGGCCGCTTTAGGTCAAGCTGTCTGGCATGGGCGGAGTAATGCCACAAACTCTAGCAGGGTCTCGAGACTGTAGAGGAAGTCGGTGGTGGTGACAACGTCAACCCTGTTCATCCGGTTTATAATCCGTACTTTTCAGCTTATTTTTCAGCTGGAACAGTGTTTTTTCTTTCACAACAAATCAGCCAACAGTGTTTTTCAGCTGGCTTATCAGCATAGCTGAATGGAGCCGTCATCTAAGTTTCAGGAACGAAATGGCGAGCGTGACAGGGCGGCCGTGGAGGCGGCGATGGTGACCCATGGGGTGCAGGACAGGGTAGCACGGCTTACGAAGATGGCCGGGACAAAGCCCAGCAACTAGAACGCGTCGCTGCTCAGGAATCAACTATTATTGTAAGATGAATCGACTGAGGACTTAACTAATTATCATGAATCAACTGATGGCTTAACTAATAAAACTGTAAACTGAAATCTTGAGAAGTTTATCATCTAATCTAATCAATTAAATGTTCTTCGAAGTTATTCTTATATACCAATGCACATCTCCAAGTTGTTTGTATATACCAGAGCAACTCTCGACAAGGGATGACTGTCGAAATCGAGAAAGGTCTCCTCATACTTCGCACTCGTCAACAGAGAGACCGATTCGTGATACGACCTTGCCGACTTTAGTGACATATTAAAATTATATATTTTTGTGGGTCCTTAATAGAAGTCACGGAACTTGATATCTAACTCCATCTACACATGAACAGATGAAAACTAAAGTTATGATATATCTACGAGTAAATATTTTTGCACATTATAATGAAAGAAAAAATATCAAGGTTATTTCATTCAATACACGAATTAATAAGGCGTTGTCATATTATTGCTAATGTTTATCTATATTTTGAATGTCATGGTCATCATAAAATAAAGTATAACTTTTAATTTTTATAAAAAGGATAAAACTTAAATAGAGATGTGACATCGTCATTTTTTTATTAATGAGCCCGTTCATTTGTGATTGGTGTAACAACCACTCGCAACATAAAAAATAGCACCTATACGAATTTAAGCTATTGCAGTCGGTGTAGCTATGCAGTAAGCTGAAGTGAACAAGTTGAATATTTAATTTTTTTTGTTTCCCGTTGCATCGCACAGGTATGTTTCCTAGTCCAGTCTAAACGCTTAATTGGTACTGTTAGCCTGGCCCGGTTGGTCCATGTATGTGTGTTCTTCTTGCCATGTGATTCTGCACGAGGAGGGGGTATATTGTTACTCTCAGTAGTACTAATACGTAGTGCTGATTTATGTGATGCCATGTGTCCTTGTGTGAGCCTCAAGCTAGGTAGCGAGGACTGACGATTGAAGTGCGAGGACAAGAGATCATGTTATTGCTAAACTGGCATATAGTGATGTGAAAGAAAATTCTATACAAATGTGATGTATAGTGCCTGCCGCGCAGCATGGACTCGATGTTCCTATTCCGCATCCTATTTAGCGCGTCTGATTCTCCACTCAACGCATGGTTGTTTGGAGCCAAGCAACCGTTCGCTGAGAGAGATCATCGAACCACTTGTCTGGATGAGGCAGACACGTGGCTAGCATCCAGTTGGTGCTGCACGGAACACTACAGGAAACGGACGATTTGCCGGGTGCTTTTTATCGGGCATCCGGGAAAGGCATTATTTGCCGAGTGCCAGACCCAACGGCACCCGGCAAACCAGCCTTTGCCGAGTGCCGGGCACTCAACAAAGTGCAACCTTCGGCAAAAATTGTCCTTTGCCGAGTGCCGGGCACTCGGCAAAGCTAGGTCGTCGGCAAAGGTGGTCGACGTGACCGTGTCCACCTGCCGTCATCCTTTGCCGAGTGTCGCGCCATTAGGCACTCGGCAAAGCATTTTTTATTTTTTTTTAAAATTGTCACCCGGCAAAGAAATTTTTTATTTTTTTTTAAATTTCTTTGCCGGGTGCCCTCTGACCTGGCACCCGGCAAAGGCTTCTTTGCTGGGGGCCAGGGTGGCACCCGGCAAATTATTTATTTTATTTTTTTTTGTTTTTTTGGCCCCATTTTTTGTGGGGCCTTACTACAGTAAATAAATCCCTATTTTAAAATTTGGGACAATTTTGAGTTTTTGAACTATATTTTCTTAATTTTTTTCGTTTCATTGAATTTTTACGACTATTCCAAATTTGAATTGCGGGTACATGAAATAATAGAATTTGGTTATTCAAAAAATGGTATTAATGATATTTAGGGTATGTCGAGGCTGTATGCAGGAAGTGGCATGAATTTTCGTGCATCATGTTGTCGTAACATGACGATGTACTCGTGGGGAAAGTGTATTTAAATTATATAAAATCCAAACGAAGTCTGAAAATCACGAAATTTGTCGATGTGTCTTGTTGTTGCATGTGGAGGCCGTGGTAAAAAATTCAAAAAGTTTCTAGCAAGTTGTGACGTCGGATGGCTAAAACCCAGACATCTCCACATATGATCTCTACATCAATGTGATAATATATGTGGAGATGTCTGGGTTTTAGGCATCCATAGACCTCAGCATTAAACTATGGTCAGCAGTCAATCTGACGTACTGAATGAATACCAAGTAGACATATATAATTAGGATAAATATTTATTTTAATAGCTTATAAGCATGAAAAATATTTAATTAACAAACCATATAGCAATAACATAACACCGGCAATTCCCTTTAAATTATATTAATACTCCCTAATCATGAACTTGATAAGTTATTTTTAAATAACTTTATACATTTAACTAAAACACTATTATGTCATATTAATATCGGTAATTTAATTTTTACAACTCTATGATATATAAAATAATACTACACATATATAATTCTAAGATATAACAATTCAACAAGTACAGTGATAGGGTGCAATCTGAGTTTCAATTTAATTAACATGCGGAGAATAATATTACTAACACCTAAACTCTTTCTAATAAAGATAAATTTCAAATAAAAAATAACAAATAAAAAATATTAGAGTTTCTACTTAACATGTGGAAAAAATTGTACAACTTGATTAAAAGTCCAAAGCTAAACTATAATTCATGAAATAGAAGCAATATGAGTTTATATATCTTATGGTTAGGTTTAAATTAAATGCATGTCATGCTAAAAAAAGATAAATACTAGAAATGCTAACTAGGGTCCTTAATGGAGCCTCCACTTTAATCCTCACGAGACACAATAGGAAAATAAAAGATAGGTCCTAGAAATTTCTCAAAAATCTAACATTTAACCATCAATTTGGTATAACCTAATCACCCTTGACAATAATATCTATTGGATCTATTCTATTTTCTAAATAATTATCCACCTCTACTATTACATAAAACGACAAAAATAACTCATGACTCTATATTTAAACTAGACATGTATGCCATTAAGAAACATGATCTAAACTAGATCTAAATTTGCATCTAATTACTCATGTACTCCAGTTACAATAAATAATTTATGTAACCCAATTCTCATCTCATTACTAAAACATTAAATATGCTCTCAAATCTACATCTAAAAGATAATCAATATCTTTTATGAAAAATTGTTTAAATAACCATAAAGAGCATGTAGATGTTTGTACATTCCCACTTCTATCAATATTAATATTTTAAGATTTGATTAATGTAGGCATACACATTGTGTCAGCATGCATAGTGATAATATATATGTGTGTGTGTGTGTGTGTGTGTGTGTGTGTGTGTGTGTGTGTGTGTGTGTGTGTGTGTGTGTTATGTTTGTTTCATCAACAACATATTTCCTTAACAACTTATATACTAATGATGCCTACAAATTTTTCTAAAACCATATCAGTAACCATGAAATAATTTATATAGGTTGTTACTTTATGTATACTCCTTCCACCCCCGAATATAAGGTGTGATTTGACTTGGTGCGACCTTCGAGAACATATTTTAGTCTATAATTTCTCTTATATAATATATAATTTGTAGGAACAAAAGTTTCATTATTAGAAAGTATTTCTAAATACAAATCTAATATCACTACTTTGTATTACAAACTTTTGATGTAATTAGGCTAATTGTTAGTTAAAGATAACAAAGTTCGAATTTTGAAATACGTGCATACCTTATATTCAGGGGGCGGAGGGAGTATTTATATATTTTAACTAAATGTTTGTCACGTCTATATTGATATTATAACCATAATTGCACATATAATTCCTTGATAGAAAAATTCAATCATCTTAAGAATTGTGGGAGACTACTGATGGTTATATTATTTGGCCCTTAAACATTACTCTAGAGTAATTTGATCATTATAAAGCTTAATAAGATTTAAAATTCTCTTGGGGTTAGCAGTGCTAACCCCATCAGAGATGTCATTTCAAGCTCTATCACTTATCTTAGGTGACATGGTGCATGTTTCAAATGATTGTATATGTTATTGTAGTATTTAGGAATGTACTATCCGACCTAAAATGCTTATTTTAAAATAGTCCAAAATGAGAGTTAGTAAAAGATACAACAAGCACAAGAGTTTTAGCTTGAGAAAAAATCTATAGCAGTAAAAAAACAAAGTTAAAAAAATCAAAATTCAGATTCATGACTTAATATATGATGTAACAAGGGTCACCATAGTTAATGGCAAGGAAACAAATTAATTGCATATTAAAATATACAAGGTGCCCTGCAAAGTAAAAGTATGAATATACATGAAAAATATACAAGTTAGTCCCTTGCAAAAAAAACAATTAATAAGTTTATGATTATTAGATATATACTACAAAGTATCTATTATGTCAATTTTGTAGAAAATAAACAAAGAAAACATACAATTTAATATAAGAAATTTTTATTAATTAAATAAAATATATTAATAGTACATCTTTTAAAATTCTAACCCGTGCGAGAGCACGGGTTAATGGACTAGTTCAAGATAATGGCAGTAGACACCATCCAACTAACAACTTGTGCATCCATATGGATGTGTAAGCGAATAGACGCTGCAAACGTTGCCATTGCCGCCATACGAATCTCAGTGTGAATCTTGTTGTCCCCAACAGTAGGGCATGTGCCCTTAGGGGCAAATTTTACTTTCTCATGTGTCGATCTTATATTTCTATGGGTTGTTTGAGGTCCCGTGATGAGTTGTGTTTTTGCAGTTATGATGCAGATGCGCCACCGCCGCCGCTAGCTTGCGATGCAATACGCGAGGTGCTGAACAAGCAGCAAAGAGAACAACGCTAGCCACTAGGGCTGTTTCTCGTGGCCTTGTGGGCTGCTCATCCGTGGGCTTCTGGTCCAACTAGCTAGACAGTGGGATGTACATGTATAGTATGTATATTTTATTTTCCTTACTACCAAAATCTTGGGTATTCCATGGAATACAGGGCAAAACCCCTGGCGCCGCCCATGGGGCATATGCCCTTAGGGGCAAATTTTACTTTCTCATGTCGATCTTATATTTCTGTGGGTTGTTTGAGGTCCCGTGACGAGTTGTGTTTTTGCAGTTACGATGCATTGATTCCTTACTCGTAGAGGAGGCGTAGGATGCGGGCGCATCATATCATCATATTCCCTGGTTTGTTTGGAACCTCTATAGCTAGTGTCCTGTTGCTAATGGAGCTAGTGAATTCACAGTTTGCTACTAACCCATGGAAGTTTAGCTGCTGACCGTGGGCTAGCTGTCACGCACGATAAGTGTGCATCGCATTCCTCTCTGCTTCCCTTCCCACTGGTGGCGTCGCGTTCAGGGGGCGCCGGCAGTTACTTAAACCCAGGCACTGAATCGTTGTGTTTTTTTTTCTTTCGTCCTTCCGAGCGTAGCATAGCTATAAATACACACGTACGTGCAACGCGCTTAACACAACCACGATCCATATCCACATCTATCCATTGACTGATCTCAATTCTCAACACAATGGCTTTCCAGCACCGTCGTCCATGGTGCCTCACAGCGGTAGCGGTAGCAGCAGCTCTCCTCCTCTCCCAGCTGATGACGGCGGGGCTCGCTGCGACTGGCCCGGGCGACGTGGCCGTGTACTGGGGCCGGCACAAGGACGAGGGCACACTGCACGAGGCATGCAACGCCAGCGCGTACACCACCGTCATCATCTCCTTCCTCAGCGCCTTCGGCCACGGCACGTACAAGCTCGACCTCTCGGGCCACCCGGTGGCGGGCGTCGGCGACGACATCGACTTCTGCAGGTCCAGGGGCAAGCTGGTCCTCCTCTCCATCGGCGGGCAGGGCGGCGAGTACTGGCTGCCCTCGGCGCAGTCAGCCACCGACGTGGCCGACTACCTGTGGAACGCGTTCCTCGCCGGGTCTAGCGCCGGCGTGGCCCGGCCCTTCGGCAGCACGCAGGTGGACGGCATCGACTTCTTCGTCGACCAGGGCGCGACGGAGCACTACGACGTGCTGGCCCGCCGCCTGTACGGCTACAACCGGTACTACCGCGGCGGTGGGATCACGCTGACGGCCACGCCGCGGTGCGCGTACCCGGACCAGCGGCTGCAGGGCGCGCTGGCCACGGGGCTCTTCAACCGCGTCCACGTCCGCCTGTTCGGCGGCGACCTGCAGTGCGAGTGGGGCCAGTTCGACTCCTGGGACAAGTGGGCCAAGGCGTACCCCAGCAGCAGGGTATTCGTCGGCGTGGTGGCGTCGCCGGAGGCCGACGATGACGCCTACATGTCGCAGAAGGACCTCTACTATGGCATCCTGCAGTTCGCTGAGAAGGTGCCCAACTATGGAGGACTCATGATCTGGGATAGGTACTACGACGAGAAGAACCATTACATGGTCTAGTGATCACCTCCCCACACTTCCGGCCGGCCGCGGTTTACTTGAAGCTTAGATAATCTTGGAGATTGTTTGTATAATAAACACACACACACACCCGGCAAAGGCTTCTTTGCTGGGGGCCAGGGTGGCACCCGGCAAATTATTTATTTTATTTTTTTTTGTTTTTTTGGCCCCATTTTTTGTGGGGCCTTACTACAGTAAATAAATCCCTATTTTAAAATTTGGGACAATTTTGAGTTTTTGAACTATATTTTCTTAATTTTTTTCGTTTCATTGAATTTTTACGACTATTCCAAATTTGAATTGCGGGTACATGAAATAATAGAATTTGGTTATTCAAAAAATGGTATTAATGATATTTAGGGTATGTCGAGGCTGTATGCAGGAAGTGGCATGAATTTTCGTGCATCATGTTGTCGTAACATGACGATGTACTCGTGGGGAAAGTGTATTTAAATTATATAAAATCCAAACGAAGTCTGAAAATCACGAAATTTGTCGATGTGTCTTGTTGTTGCATGTGGAGGCCGTGGTAAAAAATTCAAAAAGTTTCTAGCAAGTTGTGACGTCGGATGGCTAAAACCCAGACATCTCCACATATGATCTCTACATCAATGTGATAATATATGTGGAGATGTCTGGGTTTTAGGCATCCATAGACCTCAGCATTAAACTATGGTCAGCAGTCAATCTGACGTACTGAATGAATACCAAGTAGACATATATAATTAGGATAAATATTTATTTTAATAGCTTATAAGCATGAAAAATATTTAATTAACAAACCATATAGCAATAACATAACACCGGCAATTCCCTTTAAATTATATTAATACTCCCTAATCATGAACTTGATAAGTTATTTTTAAATAACTTTATACATTTAACTAAAACACTATTATGTCATATTAATATCGGTAATTTAATTTTTACAACTCTATGATATATAAAATAATACTACACATATATAATTCTAAGATATAACAATTCAACAAGTACAGTGATAGGGTGCAATCTGAGTTTCAATTTAATTAACATGCGGAGAATAATATTACTAACACCTAAACTCTTTCTAATAAAGATAAATTTCAAATAAAAAATAACAAATAAAAAATATTAGAGTTTCTACTTAACATGTGGAAAAAATTGTACAACTTGATTAAAAGTCCAAAGCTAAACTATAATTCATGAAATAGAAGCAATATGAGTTTATATATCTTATGGTTAGGTTTAAATTAAATGCATGTCATGCTAAAAAAAGATAAATACTAGAAATGCTAACTAGGGTCCTTAATGGAGCCTCCACTTTAATCCTCACGAGACACAATAGGAAAATAAAAGATAGGTCCTAGAAATTTCTCAAAAATCTAACATTTAACCATCAATTTGGTATAACCTAATCACCCTTGACAATAATATCTATTGGATCTATTCTATTTTCTAAATAATTATCCACCTCTACTATTACATAAAACGACAAAAATAACTCATGACTCTATATTTAAACTAGACATGTATGCCATTAAGAAACATGATCTAAACTAGATCTAAATTTGCATCTAATTACTCATGTACTCCAGTTACAATAAATAATTTATGTAACCCAATTCTCATCTCATTACTAAAACATTAAATATGCTCTCAAATCTACATCTAAAAGATAATCAATATCTTTTATGAAAAATTGTTTAAATAACCATAAAGAGCATGTAGATGTTTGTACATTCCCACTTCTATCAATATTAATATTTTAAGATTTGATTAATGTAGGCATACACATTGTGTCAGCATGCATAGTGATAATATATATGTGTGTGTGTGTGTGTGTGTGTGTGTGTGTGTGTGTGTGTGTTATGTTTGTTTCATCAACAACATATTTCCTTAACAACTTATATACTAATGATGCCTACAAATTTTTCTAAAACCATATCAGTAACCATGAAATAATTTATATAGGTTGTTACTTTATGTATACTCCTTCCACCCCCGAATATAAGGTGTGATTTGACTTGGTGCGACCTTCGAGAACATATTTTAGTCTATAATTTCTCTTATATAATATATAATTTGTAGGAACAAAAGTTTCATTATTAGAAAGTATTTCTAAATACAAATCTAATATCACTACTTTGTATTACAAACTTTTGATGTAATTAGGCTAATTGTTAGTTAAAGATAACAAAGTTCGAATTTTGAAATACGTGCATACCTTATATTCAGGGGGCGGAGGGAGTATTTATATATTTTAACTAAATGTTTGTCACGTCTATATTGATATTATAACCATAATTGCACATATAATTCCTTGATAGAAAAATTCAATCATCTTAAGAATTGTGGGAGACTACTGATGGTTATATTATTTGGCCCTTAAACATTACTCTAGAGTAATTTGATCATTATAAAGCTTAATAAGATTTAAAATTCTCTTGGGGTTAGCAGTGCTAACCCCATCAGAGATGTCATTTCAAGCTCTATCACTTATCTTAGGTGACATGGTGCATGTTTCAAATGATTGTATATGTTATTGTAGTATTTAGGAATGTACTATCCGACCTAAAATGCTTATTTTAAAATAGTCCAAAATGAGAGTTAGTAAAAGATACAACAAGCACAAGAGTTTTAGCTTGAGAAAAAATCTATAGCAGTAAAAAAACAAAGTTAAAAAAATCAAAATTCAGATTCATGACTTAATATATGATGTAACAAGGGTCACCATAGTTAATGGCAAGGAAACAAATTAATTGCATATTAAAATATACAAGGTGCCCTGCAAAGTAAAAGTATGAATATACATGAAAAATATACAAGTTAGTCCCTTGCAAAAAAAACAATTAATAAGTTTATGATTATTAGATATATACTACAAAGTATCTATTATGTCAATTTTGTAGAAAATAAACAAAGAAAACATACAATTTAATATAAGAAATTTTTATTAATTAAATAAAATATATTAATAGTACATCTTTTAAAATTCTAACCCGTGCGAGAGCACGGGTTAATGGACTAGTTCAAGATAATGGCAGTAGACACCATCCAACTAACAACTTGTGCATCCATATGGATGTGTAAGCGAATAGACGCTGCAAACGTTGCCATTGCCGCCATACGAATCTCAGTGTGAATCTTGTTGTCCCCAACAGTAGGGCATGTGCCCTTAGGGGCAAATTTTACTTTCTCATGTGTCGATCTTATATTTCTATGGGTTGTTTGAGGTCCCGTGATGAGTTGTGTTTTTGCAGTTATGATGCAGATGCGCCACCGCCGCCGCTAGCTTGCGATGCAATACGCGAGGTGCTGAACAAGCAGCAAAGAGAACAACGCTAGCCACTAGGGCTGTTTCTCGTGGCCTTGTGGGCTGCTCATCCGTGGGCTTCTGGTCCAACTAGCTAGACAGTGGGATGTACATGTATAGTATGTATATTTTATTTTCCTTACTACCAAAATCTTGGGTATTCCATGGAATACAGGGCAAAACCCCTGGCGCCGCCCATGGGGCATATGCCCTTAGGGGCAAATTTTACTTTCTCATGTCGATCTTATATTTCTGTGGGTTGTTTGAGGTCCCGTGACGAGTTGTGTTTTTGCAGTTACGATGCATTGATTCCTTACTCGTAGAGGAGGCGTAGGATGCGGGCGCATCATATCATCATATTCCCTGGTTTGTTTGGAACCTCTATAGCTAGTGTCCTGTTGCTAATGGAGCTAGTGAATTCACAGTTTGCTACTAACCCATGGAAGTTTAGCTGCTGACCGTGGGCTAGCTGTCACGCACGATAAGTGTGCATCGCATTCCTCTCTGCTTCCCTTCCCACTGGTGGCGTCGCGTTCAGGGGGCGCCGGCAGTTACTTAAACCCAGGCACTGAATCGTTGTGTTTTTTTTTCTTTCGTCCTTCCGAGCGTAGCATAGCTATAAATACACACGTACGTGCAACGCGCTTAACACAACCACGATCCATATCCACATCTATCCATTGACTGATCTCAATTCTCAACACAATGGCTTTCCAGCACCGTCGTCCATGGTGCCTCACAGCGGTAGCGGTAGCAGCAGCTCTCCTCCTCTCCCAGCTGATGACGGCGGGGCTCGCTGCGACTGGCCCGGGCGACGTGGCCGTGTACTGGGGCCGGCACAAGGACGAGGGCACACTGCACGAGGCATGCAACGCCAGCGCGTACACCACCGTCATCATCTCCTTCCTCAGCGCCTTCGGCCACGGCACGTACAAGCTCGACCTCTCGGGCCACCCGGTGGCGGGCGTCGGCGACGACATCGACTTCTGCAGGTCCAGGGGCAAGCTGGTCCTCCTCTCCATCGGCGGGCAGGGCGGCGAGTACTGGCTGCCCTCGGCGCAGTCAGCCACCGACGTGGCCGACTACCTGTGGAACGCGTTCCTCGCCGGGTCTAGCGCCGGCGTGGCCCGGCCCTTCGGCAGCACGCAGGTGGACGGCATCGACTTCTTCGTCGACCAGGGCGCGACGGAGCACTACGACGTGCTGGCCCGCCGCCTGTACGGCTACAACCGGTACTACCGCGGCGGTGGGATCACGCTGACGGCCACGCCGCGGTGCGCGTACCCGGACCAGCGGCTGCAGGGCGCGCTGGCCACGGGGCTCTTCAACCGCGTCCACGTCCGCCTGTTCGGCGGCGACCTGCAGTGCGAGTGGGGCCAGTTCGACTCCTGGGACAAGTGGGCCAAGGCGTACCCCAGCAGCAGGGTATTCGTCGGCGTGGTGGCGTCGCCGGAGGCCGACGATGACGCCTACATGTCGCAGAAGGACCTCTACTATGGCATCCTGCAGTTCGCTGAGAAGGTGCCCAACTATGGAGGACTCATGATCTGGGATAGGTACTACGACGAGAAGAACCATTACATGGTCTAGTGATCACCTCCCCACACTTCCGGCCGGCCGCGGTTTACTTGAAGCTTAGATAATCTTGGAGATTGTTTGTATAATAAACACACACACACACCCGGCAAAGGCTTCTTTGCTGGGGGCCAGGGTGGCACCCGGCAAATTATTTATTTTATTTTTTTTTGTTTTTTTGGCCCCATTTTTTGTGGGGCCTTACTACAGTAAATAAATCCCTATTTTAAAATTTGGGACAATTTTGAGTTTTTGAACTATATTTTCTTAATTTTTTTCGTTTCATTGAATTTTTACGACTATTCCAAATTTGAATTGCGGGTACATGAAATAATAGAATTTGGTTATTCAAAAAATGGTATTAATGATATTTAGGGTATGTCGAGGCTGTATGCAGGAAGTGGCATGAATTTTCGTGCATCATGTTGTCGTAACATGACGATGTACTCGTGGGGAAAGTGTATTTAAATTATATAAAATCCAAACGAAGTCTGAAAATCACGAAATTTGTCGATGTGTCTTGTTGTTGCATGTGGAGGCCGTGGTAAAAAATTCAAAAAGTTTCTAGCAAGTTGTGACGTCGGATGGCTAAAACCCAGACATCTCCACATATGATCTCTACATCAATGTGATAATATATGTGGAGATGTCTGGGTTTTAGGCATCCATAGACCTCAGCATTAAACTATGGTCAGCAGTCAATCTGACGTACTGAATGAATACCAAGTAGACATATATAATTAGGATAAATATTTATTTTAATAGCTTATAAGCATGAAAAATATTTAATTAACAAACCATATAGCAATAACATAACACCGGCAATTCCCTTTAAATTATATTAATACTCCCTAATCATGAACTTGATAAGTTATTTTTAAATAACTTTATACATTTAACTAAAACACTATTATGTCATATTAATATCGGTAATTTAATTTTTACAACTCTATGATATATAAAATAATACTACACATATATAATTCTAAGATATAACAATTCAACAAGTACAGTGATAGGGTGCAATCTGAGTTTCAATTTAATTAACATGCGGAGAATAATATTACTAACACCTAAACTCTTTCTAATAAAGATAAATTTCAAATAAAAAATAACAAATAAAAAATATTAGAGTTTCTACTTAACATGTGGAAAAAATTGTACAACTTGATTAAAAGTCCAAAGCTAAACTATAATTCATGAAATAGAAGCAATATGAGTTTATATATCTTATGGTTAGGTTTAAATTAAATGCATGTCATGCTAAAAAAAGATAAATACTAGAAATGCTAACTAGGGTCCTTAATGGAGCCTCCACTTTAATCCTCACGAGACACAATAGGAAAATAAAAGATAGGTCCTAGAAATTTCTCAAAAATCTAACATTTAACCATCAATTTGGTATAACCTAATCACCCTTGACAATAATATCTATTGGATCTATTCTATTTTCTAAATAATTATCCACCTCTACTATTACATAAAACGACAAAAATAACTCATGACTCTATATTTAAACTAGACATGTATGCCATTAAGAAACATGATCTAAACTAGATCTAAATTTGCATCTAATTACTCATGTACTCCAGTTACAATAAATAATTTATGTAACCCAATTCTCATCTCATTACTAAAACATTAAATATGCTCTCAAATCTACATCTAAAAGATAATCAATATCTTTTATGAAAAATTGTTTAAATAACCATAAAGAGCATGTAGATGTTTGTACATTCCCACTTCTATCAATATTAATATTTTAAGATTTGATTAATGTAGGCATACACATTGTGTCAGCATGCATAGTGATAATATATATGTGTGTGTGTGTGTGTGTGTGTGTGTGTGTGTGTGTGTGTGTGTGTGTGTGTGTGTGTGTGTTATGTTTGTTTCATCAACAACATATTTCCTTAACAACTTATATACTAATGATGCCTACAAATTTTTCTAAAACCATATCAGTAACCATGAAATAATTTATATAGGTTGTTACTTTATGTATACTCCTTCCACCCCCGAATATAAGGTGTGATTTGACTTGGTGCGACCTTCGAGAACATATTTTAGTCTATAATTTCTCTTATATAATATATAATTTGTAGGAACAAAAGTTTCATTATTAGAAAGTATTTCTAAATACAAATCTAATATCACTACTTTGTATTACAAACTTTTGATGTAATTAGGCTAATTGTTAGTTAAAGATAACAAAGTTCGAATTTTGAAATACGTGCATACCTTATATTCAGGGGGCGGAGGGAGTATTTATATATTTTAACTAAATGTTTGTCACGTCTATATTGATATTATAACCATAATTGCACATATAATTCCTTGATAGAAAAATTCAATCATCTTAAGAATTGTGGGAGACTACTGATGGTTATATTATTTGGCCCTTAAACATTACTCTAGAGTAATTTGATCATTATAAAGCTTAATAAGATTTAAAATTCTCTTGGGGTTAGCAGTGCTAACCCCATCAGAGATGTCATTTCAAGCTCTATCACTTATCTTAGGTGACATGGTGCATGTTTCAAATGATTGTATATGTTATTGTAGTATTTAGGAATGTACTATCCGACCTAAAATGCTTATTTTAAAATAGTCCAAAATGAGAGTTAGTAAAAGATACAACAAGCACAAGAGTTTTAGCTTGAGAAAAAATCTATAGCAGTAAAAAAACAAAGTTAAAAAAATCAAAATTCAGATTCATGACTTAATATATGATGTAACAAGGGTCACCATAGTTAATGGCAAGGAAACAAATTAATTGCATATTAAAATATACAAGGTGCCCTGCAAAGTAAAAGTATGAATATACATGAAAAATATACAAGTTAGTCCCTTGCAAAAAAAACAATTAATAAGTTTATGATTATTAGATATATACTACAAAGTATCTATTATGTCAATTTTGTAGAAAATAAACAAAGAAAACATACAATTTAATATAAGAAATTTTTATTAATTAAATAAAATATATTAATAGTACATCTTTTAAAATTCTAACCCGTGCGAGAGCACGGGTTAATGGACTAGTTCAAGATAATGGCAGTAGACACCATCCAACTAACAACTTGTGCATCCATATGGATGTGTAAGCGAATAGACGCTGCAAACGTTGCCATTGCCGCCATACGAATCTCAGTGTGAATCTTGTTGTCCCCAACAGTAGGGCATGTGCCCTTAGGGGCAAATTTTACTTTCTCATGTGTCGATCTTATATTTCTATGGGTTGTTTGAGGTCCCGTGATGAGTTGTGTTTTTGCAGTTATGATGCAGATGCGCCACCGCCGCCGCTAGCTTGCGATGCAATACGCGAGGTGCTGAACAAGCAGCAAAGAGAACAACGCTAGCCACTAGGGCTGTTTCTCGTGGCCTTGTGGGCTGCTCATCCGTGGGCTTCTGGTCCAACTAGCTAGACAGTGGGATGTACATGTATAGTATGTATATTTTATTTTCCTTACTACCAAAATCTTGGGTATTCCATGGAATACAGGGCAAAACCCCTGGCGCCGCCCATGGGGCATATGCCCTTAGGGGCAAATTTTACTTTCTCATGTCGATCTTATATTTCTGTGGGTTGTTTGAGGTCCCGTGACGAGTTGTGTTTTTGCAGTTACGATGCATTGATTCCTTACTCGTAGAGGAGGCGTAGGATGCGGGCGCATCATATCATCATATTCCCTGGTTTGTTTGGAACCTCTATAGCTAGTGTCCTGTTGCTAATGGAGCTAGTGAATTCACAGTTTGCTACTAACCCATGGAAGTTTAGCTGCTGACCGTGGGCTAGCTGTCACGCACGATAAGTGTGCATCGCATTCCTCTCTGCTTCCCTTCCCACTGGTGGCGTCGCGTTCAGGGGGCGCCGGCAGTTACTTAAACCCAGGCACTGAATCGTTGTGTTTTTTTTTTCTTTCGTCCTTCCGAGCGTAGCATAGCTATAAATACACACGTACGTGCAACGCGCTTAACACAACCACGATCCATATCCACATCTATCCATTGACTGATCTCAATTCTCAACACAATGGCTTTCCAGCACCGTCGTCCATGGTGCCTCACAGCGGTAGCGGTAGCAGCAGCTCTCCTCCTCTCCCAGCTGATGACGGCGGGGCTCGCTGCGACTGGCCCGGGCGACGTGGCCGTGTACTGGGGCCGGCACAAGGACGAGGGCACACTGCACGAGGCATGCAACGCCAGCGCGTACACCACCGTCATCATCTCCTTCCTCAGCGCCTTCGGCCACGGCACGTACAAGCTCGACCTCTCGGGCCACCCGGTGGCGGGCGTCGGCGACGACATCGACTTCTGCAGGTCCAGGGGCAAGCTGGTCCTCCTCTCCATCGGCGGGCAGGGCGGCGAGTACTGGCTGCCCTCGGCGCAGTCAGCCACCGACGTGGCCGACTACCTGTGGAACGCGTTCCTCGCCGGGTCTAGCGCCGGCGTGGCCCGGCCCTTCGGCAGCACGCAGGTGGACGGCATCGACTTCTTCGTCGACCAGGGCGCGACGGAGCACTACGACGTGCTGGCCCGCCGCCTGTACGGCTACAACCGGTACTACCGCGGCGGCGGGATCACGCTGACGGCCACGCCGCGGTGCGCGTACCCGGACCAGCGGCTGCAGGGCGCGCTGGCCACGGGGCTCTTCAACCGCGTCCACGTCCGCCTGTTCGGCGGCGACCTGCAGTGTGAGTGGGGCCAGTTCGACTCCTGGGACAAGTGGGCCAAGGCGTACCCCGGCAGCAGGGTATTCGTCGGCGTGGTGGCGTCGCCGGAGGCCGACGATGACGCCTACATGTCGCAGAAGGACCTCTACTATGGCATCCTGCAGTTCGCTGAGAAGGTGCCCAACTATGGAGGACTCATGATCTGGGATAGGTACTACGACGAGAAGAACCATTACATGGTCTAGTGATCACCTCCCCACACTTCCGGCCGGCCGCGGTTTACTTGAAGCTTAGATAATCTTGGAGATCGTTTGTATAATAAACACAAACACACACACACACACACAAAGAGATATATATATATATATATATATATATATATATATATATATATATATATATATATATATATATATATATATATATATATATATATTTGCAATAATAAATATGAACAAATAAAATGTTGAAGCCATAATATTCTGTGTGCCATGCGTGTAATCCATGATGTAAGTTATTCCGACCTCTCTAGATGCGTAGCAAAAAATGCTATTTACTTATAATAATTTATGTCTATATATGCAAATTGGAATTTAGAGAGTACTAGCAAAAATGCCCGTGCGTTGCAACGGGTAACTATTCATTTTTAAGTTGTCCTCTTCCTCAAGTTATTCTAATTTTGCATCCGTCAATGACAATCTATATCGAGACACCCTGGATGACAATATATAATTACACCCTCAATGAACCTACAAACATGGACTGCGCACTTCTCCGTGGCCACAACGCCGGACGACTTGTCGCAGGCCACGACCATCGCCGGAGTCCAGGAGACCCCACGAGATTGGGTTGCCTTCCTTCCGTCCTCAGCGTTTGATGTCCGTAAGGCTTCTGCCCCACGCCGCCGCTATGCCTCGATAAAAAAAATCATCTACGATGTATTGCTGGGTAGACAAAGGTTAGACTACGTTGGTGTGGGCTCCCCTTATCCTTCTTCTGGCATTTGCTGATCGATTTCTAAATGAGTGGAATTTCGATTCTCTAACTGCTCAAATAGCAATGGTTTCCAGTTCCGCATTGACCATAGGATTGGCAGGCAGCTTGGCTTAAAGAATATCATCTTGAAAATCCGGTGGAAAATGTCATCTTCAAAATGAGACTGAGACCTACCTTTTCGAATTGTCAGAGGCTATGAGATCAACTTTCTTTTGGAAAGATAAATACATGTATTTAGGGAAGGTTCATTGGTAGAAATCAAAGGGGTAGCAAGCTCAGTGGCAGGGGAGCAGCGTGGTGTAGCTCCCCTTGGTTGCAAAGAAAAAACGTGTAGTTAAGTATGCGAGGAGTGAATCAATAAGGTTCCACGGTTCAGTACTCTAATTGATCAGTTAATAGCAATTATAGACTTTTCCAATTGCTCGGAAATTCTCAGCTATATGGGGGACTTTGATGGTGAGCAAAAAGAATTGATCAAGAAATTGGTAAACTTTCGCATGATCGATGGTAAAAGAACGAGAGTTCGTGCTATTGTTTATAAAACTTTTCACCGCCTAGCTCGAACTGAACGTGATGTAATCAAACTTATGGGTTTAACGACGTTCTATCTAAAGATAGTAATTATGTACTATAAATATTAATATTTTCTTGTATATATTTTGTCAAAGTAAAAAACATTTAACCCCTCAGAAAGCGAGAACAACGTCTATTTTAGGACGGAGAGAGTATATTGAACCCATAATTTTTTTAGGGCACCCACAATGGATAACTCATAAGCTAGCTTTAAGTATTTTTTATATTTTAATGGAAGAAAGATAAAAGCTAGCTCTTGATCAAGAGCTAGGCTCATACACATAAACCAAGATCATGTGAGAGTGTTAGAGCAAGTATAATAACATGCTACAAGCAAGCTAAATGCTGAGGTGAAGGAGAGAGAGGAGAAGCGCCCTGTAAACTTACAGTCGGCTTAGACACAAGAACCGATGAACTTTGTGAGTGAGATAAGTGCTGAAGAGCTAACTACTATAAGAGTGGGCTGAGAGGTAGGCTGGAAGGACGATCCTTGTAGCTAGCAGCCGGCCGTATTGTTAGCCTCGCTCTTATAAGCTATATGCTAAAAGTTAGCACTATTCAAAAAGTTGACTTACATGCCCGTGCGTTGCAACGGGATCCAATATATATTGGAATCGGTTTCTATATTGTGGTTAGACGTGAGTTGTTCTAACTCTACGAGCAACAAAGGGCAGTTTATCAATTTTAAAAAGCAGGTTCCTACTACGTCTTGGATTAGCGCATTGTTAGACATGAGTTGCTCTAACTTATATAAGCTGAGTCTATCCAAGTCACAAATGAGACGTGGAGCTAGAACATTGATGGTAGTATATCTTTTTCGAATTAGGGATTCACCCTATTTCCATTCAACCGCACGGAAATACATCAGAGTTTTAGACATGCATGTTTCAGAGAAAAGATAAGCGTACAGAAATAAAGAGACCAGAAATAAACGTAACAAGGAGTTTCTGACTCCACCAGAAATAAAGGCCAGCAAACAAAAGCTATTGTTAACAGAACAGCTTAGTCAGTTTGAGACATCCGGCTTCCCAAGCCTTGTCATCATTCTGGGCCTTGATCAGCTTCATCATTGGCGTCAGCATCTTGCAGCATGTTAGACTGGTTGACGGTTGGACGCTTCTTGACAGCAATTGCACCGCAATCTTGAACATAGCATCTACACCCTGGATCAACATTTCTTTGTCCACCTCTTTCCGAAGACCTGCCCAGAATTTGATGAGTGCACATGCATGACAAACAATTTCTAAATGGTCGTGTAGTTCTTTCCCCTCAAAACAAATCTTATTCCTCATTTTTCAAATCGACCAACACACGACTGCAATACCTAATTTTTTTTTACCAAAGCTATATTTACGTTTTTGTTCTTAGAAAACTCACCTGGCACGTGAAAAGCTTAGCATCATCTGATCACATCACCGCTCTTTCATGCTCCTCTCTCATTTTTTTTAATCTTCTCCTCTCTCAATTCTTGCTCCGTCCTAGTCTTGTAACGCGTGAGCAGCGGCATGCAATCTCTCTTATGGTCTCCATTTATTTTTACGTAGAAATTAAGATTGGCCTGTTTTCATGATAATATACTTAAAATTTAAACATTGTATTAACAAAAAATGAAAGCTAATTGAAAAATGCATTAAAAAAACGAAAGTTTATTCAGCCCGTGACTTATTTCAGCCCAGCTGAAGACAGACGGAACAACTAAAAACGTAACCTGGGCCTGGGCTAGGAAAGCCCCTCTGGGCCATCTAAACCCGCAGGCCTAGCTTAGCCGCAAGCTCCCTTGGCCGTTGATCTGCATCGGATGGCCAAGCTTCTCCTCTTCCCGAACAAAACTGGTGATGGCTGCTTTCTACGAAACCCTAGCCTCATTTTTTCCTTCTCCCCCGCCTCTCTCGTGCACACCAGCAGCCACACCGCCTCCTTGCTATCTTCTTTCCTCCCCACATCGTGCATCGCCGCCCCTTTCTCCTCCGGCTTTCTTCCATCTCGCCATGGGCTTGCAGGCTGCGGGTACGAGCTGCGAGTGTGCCAGCTGTGGTGGTGAGCCTCGAGCATGCTAGCCTTTGTTTCGCCGTCTGCCACAGGGAGTCGGGGACACCGGCTTCGGTGTCAACCGCGCCGGGAGCGGGTACGCCGTCCTCGTGTTCGAGCGCGCCGGCCGCGGAGACATCGGCCTCGTGGGGCGAGCGCGCCGACCACGGGTACACCGGGCTCAGTGGGCGAGCGCGTCGGCCGCGAGTATGTCGTCCAGGGGCGAGTGCGCCGTCGGCCGCGAGTATGCCGTCCAGGGGCGAGTGCGCCGACCGCGAGGACACGGTTCCGTGATGGAAGTGCTGCCTCTCCCCGCCCGACGTTGGTGCCCTGCTTTAGCGCCTACCCACAGCTCCGCGCCAGCCTCGTCTAGGCCGGCCTCGCTCGCGCTATCGTCGTCTTCCCTCGTGTCGTCGCCCTGCCTCGCCCCCACGTGACCCTCTCCCAATGCCATGCCATGCCATGGCCGTCGGTCGCCAAATCGTACCGACTGGCGTCGATTTTATAATATATGGTTGTTGGCCTTTATTTGGTACGTGATTTTCATGTATGTTGTTTTGTTTTGGACTCGATCTGGAATCTGGATTTGGTTTGGTGCGCTGCTGGGTAGCAGGTCGTGTCGTGTGCGGGTTGGATTTGATTTTGGGAAGGAGATCCCAAGAGATCAGGGTGCTTATTATGTTTTTGGATGCTCTATTGATGGGAGACCCGAGAGAGTCCGTCTTTTGAATTCGATTTAGATCTTTGGCTACTATATTATCTTGTACCGTACGGACTCAAGAGAGTTCCGAAGAAAACGGGCTAGAATAAAAAGGGTGGCAGACAGAAATTCTAAGGCGGAAACAAAAAGTAGTGCAGAAATTTTCACGATTTATTATTAGGTATAGATGTAATTCGCAAATAAAACTCTACTGCACGATGGGTCGCGCGTGACCCATTGCCCTCCTCGCGCTCGCCTCCACCCTACCACTAATAAAAAAGCAAGGGTCGCGCGTGACCCATCGCCCTCCTCGCGCTCGCCTCCACCCTACCACTAATAAAAAAGCAAGTTTCACTCCTGGTTGGTAAGGGTCTTTAATCCCGGTTGTTGCTTTAAACCCCGACTAAAGGTCCTAGTAGATTAAAAAAATAATACCTCCCACCCTTGTGCTTCATGGGATTCGAACTCAAGACCTAATGTAATGCCTCGTGCGTACCTTTCCACCCCACCTGCACAACACATGTGAGTTTAGATGGGATGCTTTTCTTTTGAAGTAACCCGTCATAGGACCTTTAGTCCGGGTTCATAACACCAACCGGGACTAAAGGGCCCTTTAGTCCGGGTTGGTAACACCAGCTGAAACTAAAAGGGTCTCTACATTAATCCAGGTTGATGTTATAAAGCTCAACCTTTGCCCGAAAAAAGAATAGAGTAAATTGCACCATAGGACCTTAAATATTTTGTGGATTCCCGTCTAGATCCTCGAACTAAAAATGTTACCATCTGGCCTACTGGCCATGCAGACCTTGTACAGCAGCAATGGCTGGGGCTCAAGGCCTGGGTCGCCGACGCCGACAAGGTCGAGGTCGTCATCCACAGCCCTGGCGTCACCGAGGACCCTGCCTGTGGCCCGCTCAAATCTCGACTCTGACGCCATCAAGACGCTCATCCTGCCTCGCCAGTAAGCTGCATCATCAGGCATGCCGGCCTGCAATGGCCTTACCTGACACGACTGACGAGTGACGAGTCCTTAATTTTGTATGCTCGGTGACTTCAAGGAGGGCCCGTACATCATCCGGCCCGGGGACCAAGTGAGATGGTGTGGATGGTGGAGTCGCTCAAGGCCATCAAGTACATCGACGGCGACAGCTTCGCAGCACCGCGGGGCCAGTGCACCGTGGAGCAGCTGGCCGGGAGGGAGAGCACCATGCATCGCGCAGGTGATAGGTTGGAGAAGACGGTGGCAGGTGAGCTTGCCGGAGCGAGAGAAGATGGCGGCAGGGGGAAAGGGAAGAGGGAGGCTACCATGGGTGCTAGGGTTAGTTGGAGCTTCGGCGAGCGCGAGAAGGAGAAGAGGGAGGCCGCCGCGGGCGCTAAGGTTCACTGGAGCTCCAGCGAGCGCGGGCCCTAGCTCGCCGGATCTCCGGTGAACCCTAGCACTCGCGGCGGGGCAGTGGGCGGCGGCGGGTGCGAGGGCGACGAGGAGTACGGGGTCAAGGTTGATGGCGAGGGAGGAGGCGGAGGCGGAGGAGGAGGGCCATGCTAAGGGCGGGGTCAAGGCCAGGCGCGAGGAAGACGATGGGGTCGCGTGTTCCCGGAGCGAGCGACCCATCATGTGTTAACGTCCCCCATATTATAAATATATTTTTATTTAAGGAATATAGGATGAGCCTGCTGAGTTTGGTTGAGATGAATCAGTGCGTGCAGGAATGGAGTCCTTTTATGTGTTTTTTTGCGACTAAGTCCTTTTATGTTTTGTTCAAGGTTCTAAATTGCAAGGCAGCAAATTAAACTATATAGCTATGGCCTCCTCTATCTCTTCTCTTCTCTTCACTATCTTTCTACACCTAAGAAGACTCTAAAGTCATCATCTACCTGGTGATACCAAGTCTTCATCCCTGCTCACACGTTCGTGTCCGATACCAATCATACTCCACTCGGATTTTCACACGTCCGTGTCCTATCCGGTTACTGTTAGAAAATTAGACATTTTCATATTTAATTTAATCCAAAAATATTGTAATGTAATAAATTCTTGACAAGCATGTGCACGTGTGAACTACTAGTGCAAACTATAGTGAACATACTAATACAAAAACCTTTATGAATATAGAAATAGTAAGATTAGAAATATACCCAGCGGAGGGGCCCATACTCAAGGCACTAGTGGCTCCATGCGCACTAGTCGACGTAGTGCGTTGTTCGGTGCTAAGGACCACAGTCGATGCAGGACGATGTTTGCAGTGTAGTCCCTCGAATGTCCACCAGGAAGAAGATGGAGTCATCGATGGGCTCTGCAGTGAGCAGTCACGTTAGACGCTCCCAAAAACCTAATCACCCGGCACACTCGAGCAGGTGACACAGACATGAGCGTGATTTCAGAGGCCTGCTCTTCCAATCCTCCATGCGCGCAGAGGATCAGAATGGAAAAAACATGGGAGTAACTCAATAGAGAAGAGAGGGTGCTCTCTTTGTGTCGTACGCATGGCTCAAGGCAAGCACTCCTTATAAATGTGGAAGGTGGAAGATGAAGTGTAGTGTATAAATCTAAACGTCATGAAGCATCCATCAATTACTATTAACCTCTGCCATAAACATGGAGGTTACTAGTAACTACAACCATAACTATTTGAGTTACTAGTAACCGCAGCCATAACTATAATCATTACAAGTTCAGCTATAAACTACATTCAGTCCACCATTTTATTGCACCTAGCATCTAATATGGCCTTAGAATTTATTCAATTTAATTAAATAAAATATGGTTTATACCCACACTAAATCTAACAATCCTCACCTAATTCGATAGCGTATAGGAAATGCTCTCAATTCTCTGTTGTTTGATATACCAGAGTTTCGATAGAAACTGTTAAGTTGAACATCCATCTAAAACAAATGTTACATTTCTTCACAACTGAACAATAAACTATACCTTGAATGGACAGCTTTGTGTCAAATAAGTTTCATCTAAGTTCTTTACTGATACTAGGTTGCCTAAAGCATCCCCTCTGGTTGATGTATAAAAGTCAAACTCCTAGGCCTTTCAAAACTCAGACCGTGACAAGCGGTCAAAGTCATATAAGTGTATTCCTCAAAAGATGTTACTTAGGACAGTACCTTTGCTTTAGTAAGCCACTTGAAACACATTAAGGTAAAAATCAACTTACATGATAGAAAAGGAAAGACGTTCATATCAGATGACATAGTCCTTGTTAAGGGTTTTTCCTCATAGCCTACCACTATGTTTCACCATCCTACTTCACGAGATCCCCGATCACATAAAACAGGTTGTCACTATGATAGATTTCATGTGGGTCTCAAACACATATCACTCGATGAATTATCTATCACATTACGTGACAATCCTTAGTGAATTGATCTGCCAAATTTTTAGACGTATGGATATAATCCAATGCTATCACTCCAGAGTTTCTCAATTTTCTGACAAAATTTAAACGCCATTTTACATACCATGTGGGCTTCATGTTATCCTTAGAATGGTTCACTTTGATTATCACAGTTAGATTATCACAATTCATATATATATATAGTAGGTATTAGTTTTTCAACTACTGATAAATCCATAAGGTGTTCATGAAGCCACTCAGACTCAACAGTGGCGGTATCTAATGCTGTGAGTTCTGCTTCCATTGTTACCTCATTAAGATGGTCTGCTTGCAAGGCTTCCATTAAATAGCGCCACCTTCAAGCGTGAACACATATCCACTTGTGGCGTATATCTCATTGGCATCAGATATCCAGTTGGAGTCACTATGGCCCTCAAGCAACCTTGGGTACCCAGCATAATGAATTTCATAGCTCATAGTACCTTTTAGATAGGGCATTACTCTCTCAAGAGAATGTTAATGATTATCTCCCAAATTTGACACAAATCGGCTAAGTTTGCTCACAGCAAACGAGATATCAGACCTTGTAGTACTAACTAGATATATAAGCAAACCAATAATTTGGGAGTATATCAATTGATCCCTTACTATTCTTTGATTTTTTTTTCTCAATAGCACACTAGATCATAAGGTGTAGAGTAGGTTTGCAGTCACTAAACCCAGAGCAATTCAAAACATTTTCCACGTAGTGGGATTGTAGAAGTGTAACCCCACCCATTGCCTTCTCTCGGTAACTTGATATTAAGAATAGAGTAAATTGCACCGTAGGTCCGCTGCTATGGAGGGCCAAGCGCCTGCTCAACGTCAGATCCCAGAGGGAGCTTAGGGAGGCCATTAAGCTTGTCAACGAGCACGTGGCCGCCATGACACGCTCACGTTCAGACGTTCAGCGTGGCGCGGACATGCGCATAGGCGGAGCAGCTGAATGTGTCTGCGTCAGGGCAGTCGGGCCTACTAGCCATGCAGACCTTGTACGGCTGGGGCTCGTAGGCCTGGGTCGCCGACGCCAACGAGGTCAAGGTCGTCATCCATAGCCCCAGCGTCACCGAGGACCCCGCCTGTGGCCCACTCATCTCGACTCCGTCGCCATCAAGACGCTCATCCCGCCTCGCCAGTAAGCTGCATCATCAGGCGTGCCGGCTGGCAATGCCCTAACCTGACATGACTGCCAAGTGACGAGTCCTTAATTTTGTATGCTCGGCGACTTTGAGGAGGGCCCGTACATCATCCTGGGGACCAAGTGAGACGGTGTGGATGGTGAAATCGCTCAAGGCCATCAATACATCGAAGGCGACAGCTTCGCAGCGCTGCGGGGCCAGTGCACCGTGGAGCTGCTGGCCGGGAGGGAGAGCGCCATGCATCGCGCAGGTGATCCGCACCGTGCCGGGGCGGCAGTACGTGCTGTCCTTCAGCGTGGACGACGCCAGCAACGCCTGCCGCGTCGCGGCTCGCTCATGGTGGAGGCCTACGCGGGCCGGGAGTCCCACAAGGTGTGGCACACGCGCCTATTTGTGCAAACGCATGCGTGCACACGATACAGGGCCATGCCTGCATGCACGTAAGCGTGTTCACGACATGCTAAGGGCCTGTTTGGTTTTAACTCGTTAAAGTTTAACTCCCATTACATCAATGTTCCCTCAAATGCATGGAGTACGTATTAAATGTAGACTAATTACATGCATGTCGGCACATATTAGGAGTAATTTACGAGACGAATCTATTAAGCCTAATTAGTCTAAGATTGAAAACTTTTTATCAAATAAGACGAACGTGCTACAGTGTTTGTTAAACTTTAACTCCTCAAACCAAACACCCTCTAAATGAAAGAAACTAGCAACAAATGCAGCATTCATGCAGCACATGTAAATTTACTCATTATATTTTTTATTTTTGTAGTAGTGTTAGTTACATTAGGTAATTTCAACTAAAATTTGTAACGAATAGAAGGGAGTAGCTGTAGCTGAGAGAAAAACGGCAGCCAAAGTTAAAGACTATAATAAGTCAACAGCATATCAATCACTGTAAACGGATAGAATATTATATTTGCATTTTACATTAATTGAATTTGTACTAGTGTGCATAGTGCACACACACACTAGTTACTCTCGCACTGTTGCTGTGGTCAAGTGGTCAACTGTCAAATACACTAACTGATCAGTAAAAATAATGAACTCACAAGTCACTGTACTCCCACACAAGACGACAGTAAAGTAAACACTGAAGAACACAAACAGATCGAACCTGTCTCTTCTTCATATATCAATCACAGACCATTTATTCCATTTTATTTGAGGATCACATTATTACATTACAGTATATAAATAAAAAATAAGCATTAAGCTTATTATTAGGTGATAATCCGGGTGGATCACTGGATCGGAAGCTTAATTAATCAGCTGCTGCTGATGTGGTGGTTCATCTTGTCGTAGTACCTATCCCAGATCATGAGTCCTCCGTAGTTGGGCACCTTCTGCGCGAACTGCAGCACGTTGTAGCAGAGGTCCTTCTGGAACATGTACGCGTCCTTGTCGGCCTCCGGCGACGCCACGACGCCGACGAACACGCGGCTGGCCGGGTACGCCGCCGCCCACTTCTCCCAGGCCTCCCTGTCGGACCAGGTGCACCTGAGGTCGCCGTAGAGCCGGACGTGGACGCGCGAGAAGAGTCCCGTGGCGAGCGCCGCCTGCACGCCCGGGTGGTCCGGGTACGCGCACCGCACCGTGGCCGTCAGCGTCACGCCGAGCCGGCCGCGGTAGCGACTGTTGTACGCGTACAGGCGCCTGGCCAGCTCGTCGTAGTGGTCGCCGTCGCCGCCGCCGGCCTGATCATCGATGTAGAAGTCGACGCCGTCCAGCGCCGCGTCGCCGAACGGGCGGCGTAGTCCGGGGCGGGAGCCGCCGAGGCAGGCGTCCCACAGGTACGCGGCGAGGTCCGCTGCTGACTGCGTGGACGGGAGGGAGTAGTTGGCGGCGCCGGCCGCGGCTGGCCCGCCGATGGAGAGGAGCACGAGGATGCCTTTCGACTGGCAGTGCTTGACGTCGTCGCCGACGCCGGCCAGCGGGTGGCCCGAGAGGTCAAGACTGTAGGTGCCATGGCCGAAGCCGCGGAGGAAGGAGATGATGACGGTGGTGGGTGCCAGTGTCGCAGGCCTCGCGCAGCGTGCCCTCGTCCTTGTTCCCGACCCAGAAGACGGCGATGTCACCCGGCCCGGTGGCCGCCAGCGTGCCGCCGGATGCCAGCAGGGAGAGGAGGGCGAGGGCTAGGGGGAGGAGGAGGATGCACGGCCGCCGCGTGAACGCCATTGTGGCCTTGTTGGGTGGTGTGTGCGATGGGTTAAGATTGCAAGCGCGCAGCACGTGTATTTATGATGATGATTATCCGGTAGCTAATCCACACGTTAGTGTTGTAGGCACACATGTGTTCTTCGTTAATGATATTGTATTATACTATATATAAAAAGGGTTTTGCAGAAGCATCGTCAATGAGTGAGAGAGTGGAGGACAGCAGTGCAGAAAGCAGATAAGCTTGCACATGCTGACCCATGTGTGAAGATATATGTGTCGGTGGTGATCGACGACGACGATGCTGACCAAGGCGGCGGCTTCGCCAGATAGCCGGCGTGGTTTGACTTTGACCCCTGCTGCGGCCGGCTACGACTATGATGCAGGACAGCCTGGAACAGATTACAGAACCATTTCCGAGACTGGTGTGGCGATGGGTCCTCCTGAAATGGATATACAAACTCATGGCTTTGTTGAATCTGTGCGCCATTCTTGTAATGGGAGGGTGGGAAAGAGAAATGTACTTTTTTTCTTTCTAAATATTCCTCCTAAATTAAAACAACAGTATACATATGCATGGACACACATCCAATCCACAGTGGATGCCCATGATTGCTTCATGAGGACCGTCCCCGCTCAATTTTTAACCAAGCTGAGGTGAGATTTTTCTCAAAACAAACAACCCTGTATACATGTATTATCTGAATAAAACATTAGTGCCATGTAATAGTTGATTAAAACGCCGCTAAAAAACTACTTTATGAGGCGCCACTATTTTTTTCAGAAGCGGTTCTCATTCCCCTCTGCCCTTTCTGCTCCTCCTGTCCTCGCCCAATGAACTTTGACTACTATGAGTGTGCCACCACCACATTCGGCCCATGATGTCCGAAACAAAGCCGAGAAGCGATGTGCAGCGATTTGGCATCCTCTGCTGGTGTGGCACACTCGCCCTCTAAATCGGGCGCATGACATCTAGATTCAACTTGATTAATAGGGAATAAGCTCCCTCAAGCACACCTGCCTCCGCAAGGAGGTGCTCCTCACTGCTAAGGACTACTGAACCTACGATCCATACCATATGGGGAATGCTCACCAAGTGCGACCACATAACCATCGAGAAGTAAGCATGTGTGTTCGGTTTGTTTGCTTGGCGATGTTGTTTCGTCCCCTTCGCAGGCGAGCGAATACTATAGAGAAGAAGATGCCCCAGATACTGGTCAACAATTACTTCGACGCGGCAGGGGGCGGCATCTCTATTGTGAGTACTCAAAGTACTATGCATGGATGATGAACATGCGAAAAACTTACTTTGGTGAGGCTCAAGACTTCCAAATTAGCTGCTTCAAAAGTTGTTCCTTGTTTGGCCCAAGAATTGGGCCTTGTAAGCTGAGAATGTACAATGTGTGTATTCTCCCGACTCCATTCCATTTCCATGTATTGCAATCTTTTTTAGTCTAGTGTGAGGTGGTGGCCCTGGACAAAGCACCAAAGGTCCACTAGACTATATAATAGTAAAACAAACTTGAAGATTAACCTTAATATAAGTACTAGTACAAAAACAATTTTAGAAGATAACCCCTTTCCTAACAGAGGCGGTCAAAAAGTGTTACCGTCTCTAAAAATATTGAGTTGATTTCCAAAGGCGGCCATCCCAGTTATGGAGACAGTCCAAGAAAAAAATGCCTCTAAAAATCAATTGTCAGATGACCTCTTAAGATTGCCACCTCTGAAAATCAATTTATAGAGGTAGGCTTCTTAAAATGGCCACCTCTGTAAATGGGCCCCAAAGTCCATATACAACCCACCCGAAACCATAGCCTCCCATGTCTTATCTCTTCACTTGTATCAGCCGCCGCAGTCACACCCCTTCTCTTCCTTACCTTGCCTTCTCCAACACTGTGCCCCTTCCCCCCCTCTCTCTCTCCAATCCGCAACCACCGTAGCAAAGCTCCGCACCTAAGCTCCTGCCTCCCCATCCTAGCCATTACTGTGGACCAGTTCTGACAAGAGCCCACAAATCTGAAGGATGTGCAGGCAGATCAGAGAGAAGAGAACGAGGGAAGGAGGAAGAGGAATCCCATGGATCCACGGCGATGTCAGCCTCCATGGCGTG
This sequence comes from Saccharum spontaneum, assembly GCA_022457205.1. Classification (NCBI taxonomy): domain Eukaryota; kingdom Viridiplantae; phylum Streptophyta; class Magnoliopsida; order Poales; family Poaceae; genus Saccharum; species Saccharum spontaneum. The sequence goes on from CM039595.1 coordinate 64,069,917, forward strand.
GCCCACCACATGGCGAATCCCTCCATGCAGCAGCTCTCCATAGCAATGCAATTCTCCATGACGAGCCCTCCATAACAGGGCACTCCAAGGCGGAGCGGCCCTGTAGGCAAGGTGCTCCATGGTGGCTCTTGGCCCTAGGCAGGGCAGCACAAAGTGGTATAGATTAGGCTAAAAGGCCTCATGGTTGGAGCCTCATATCCCGGCAGCACGGCACCTCATGCTCGCCGTCCCATATCCTGGCCGTGGCGGCACCTCATGCGTCTCTGAAGTGTCACCTCTCTCCCCCTCTCTCATATCTCAGATCTCGTGCCATCTTTCTCAAGCATTCTTAGATCCCGATGGCAGCGCACATGATCCATGCATTGTGGGATAAGCTTCTTCGAGCAATTAGGTCAGCGGCTATGCTCAAGGTGTTGCCAACAATATAAGTTACCACTTGCTCTAAGCTAACAAATATGGAGGGGAGAGAGACTGCAGCAAGAAGCTCTAAACATCGCGCCGTGAGGGAAGGAAGAATATTAGTTTTTTAATCTTCCAACTCCACATCAGCTTGCGATTTGATGAGCCTGTTGGGGACGGCCTTATCATACTCTCCCTTCCCCTAGATCAAGGGCGGCCTAGTAAGGCAACACTTCCATGATGACGACTACGAGGCAGCACGCGGAGGGTAGTGCCAGCGGTGAGAATTGGCAGCACTTTTTATCTTTTTGAATCTATTTCTTGAGATGGACATTATAAGTCATCCATCTCTGAAAAGATTATTTCATAGGTGGGGGTTTATTGTCGTCACCTTCATTCAGAGGCAGACATCTCTACGACCCTACCGGTAAAAGTTAGTTGAACATGTAAAGATCGAGTATATATGTAGTAAGATATCTCTACCACGTGTAAAAGTTAGTTGACCAATGACCATGTAAAGAGTTAAGCTACGCCCTACTATCACATTGCAGTATGTAGTGGTTTTTCCACATTACTGCTTTGGTACTACAGTGCAGTCAAGAGAGGAATAACAAAACTGACCCTCTGGCTGTCTGGCATATATAGCCACAAATAAATAAATAAACATTAAACACGGAAGACATGACGCAGATATGAAATATCTCCTCTTTATTATATTATATTAGATCAAGATAATAAGAAGAAAAAAAGACAATTGCTCAGTGTCAAGTTTCATAACAGTTTACTTTAATGACTCCTTATGTGCGGATCACATTGCAGAATGTAAAAGTAAAATTAAAAATAAAAAGAAAAAGAAGATCATGATTCATGAAGCTTAATTGAACCGGGTGGATGCTGTTGAACGGATGCATGTTTAGCTGTCGCTGATGAAGTGGTTCTTCTTGTCGTAGTACCTGTTCCAGAGCTTGAGTCCTCCATAGCTCGGCAGCTTCTCGACGAACTGCAGCACACCATAGTAGAGGTCCTTGAGGTCCCCGGTGTCCCACTCCCCACCAAGTTTGTCCTCCACCGACACGCCGACGAACACCCGGCTGGCCGGGTACTCCGCCGCCCACTTCTCCGCGTCCTCCCTGGCGAACAAGGTGCAGTTGAGGCTGCCGTACAGCCGGACGTGGATGCGGGCGAAGTGCCCCCGTGGCGAGCGCCGCCTGCATGCTCGTGTCCGGGTACGCGCACCGCACCGTGGCCGTCAGCGTGACGCCGAGCCGGCAGCGGTAGCGACTGTTGCACGCGTACAGCCGCGCGGCCAGCTCGTCGTAGTGCGCCGCCGCCGCGCCACCCTGGTCGTCGCCGATGTAGAAGTCGACGACGTCCAGCGCCGCGTCGCCGAACGGGCGGCGGAGACCGGCGCGGGAGCCGCCGAGGTAGGCGTCCCACAGGTAGGCGGCGACGTCGGCCGCTGACTTTGGCGAGGGGAGGGAGTAGGCGGCGCCGGAGCAGGGCGCGGCCGGACCGCCGATGGAGAGGAGCACGAGGATGCCCTTGGACTGGCAGTGCATGATGTCGTCGCCGACGCCGGCGAGTGGGTGGCCCGAGAGGGCGAGAGGTCGAGCGAGTACCTGCCGCGCGGCCGAAGGCGCGGAGGAAGGAGATGAGGACAGTGGTGTACGCGGCTACGCGCCCGTGTCGCAGGCCTCGCGCAGCGTGCCCTCGCTCTTGTTCCGGCCCCAGAAGACGGCCACGTCGCCGAGGCCGCCGGCCTGCGACTCGACCGCCAGTGCCAGCAGGGAGACGAGGACAAGCGCCCTAGGAGGGGACGCAGCCGGAACGCCATTGTGGTGTGATGTAGTGGTTTGGGACTGGTGATGATGAAGATGTGACGATGGATGAGTGGAGCTTTGCAGGTGCGGAGCTCGTGTATTTATACAGATCGAGGATTAGAGAGGAGGAGGGACGTGATTGGTAGCTGCTAATGCACACGTTAGTGTTGCATATATGCACATGTTCTTCGTTGATTACAAGGATTATGTATACTATAGTAACACACATATAGACAGAGAAAAAGCAGATGTACAGAAGTAGGGGCGGATCTACCAATCTGGCGAGATCTGGCGGCCGCCAGACCTCCCCGCTGGCGAGCCCCTCTCCCCCGGTGCCCGGACCTGACAGCCATGGCCGATGTCTGCTGCTGCATCTCTGTATTTGCGAGTACACGGACAGACAGAGAGAAGACGAGCGCCGTGCGAAGCTCTTGGGCCTATTGGGCTGGGTCCGCGTGATGGGAGCATACGCTGCGTCCAATACGCTTTGCGAGATGATGATCGGTTTCTCGATCGATTCTCGTCCGCGGTCCGCGGTCCACCGTACGCCCGGCTCCCGTCCGGCTTCGTTCGCGCTTCCAAGTTGGAGACGTCCAGCGGTCCAGGTGTGCACCGACTGTGATGACTGACGAGTAACGAGTTAGTGAGTGACCAATCTGATAAGCAAGCCCTGAATCCTAATCTGACCGCTTCAGTCTCCACCACGATCAACTAGTGCAGCACGGCACCTAGGATGGACAGTGATTCTGCTGCAACACAGAAGGGGAACAAAATGAAATTGATCCCAATTATAAATTTCATTCTCCTTGTTTTTGCAGCCGGCTAGTAGCTGATGTTTTAAGCTTTAATTTACACCATTCTTTAAATGTTAGTTGTAGACTTGAAAAGATTTGTGTTTATAAGGTCTTTCTGCAATAAACATCTTTTATGACTCCTTGCTTTTTGTTTGACATGATTTTTACATTATTTACATAAGTTATTTTGCCACATTATTATCTCTTATTTTCTACAGGATCGCTATGTCACACAAAGTAGTAATATAAAGTTCGTCATAGGTGGATTTTAATCCCGGATCCGCCACTGTACAGAAGCATCCTTTCCTGACTGAATGAGTGCATTGTAAGACAGAACTGCAGAAAGCAGTTGAGGTTGCACATGCTAGCGCTGGCCATTGTGTAATATTTTTTCTCAATCACGTAAAAAATTTGTGCGTCTTTGTATTAAGGTAGAGAAAATGTTCGTTACAACACGCCTTAGCGGCGTCCTGGGGGGTCAATAAGTTTTACGTGAACGCTCAGACCCTCTAGTGTACTATAAATTGTGTAATATAAATGCATAATCTAATTAAGTTGCTCTCAGAAAAAGAAATGTACACACTCTAATAATCAAACAAGGTAATGCACGGAAGAATCGTCACGTACTGGAAGAGGAGTGCAAGGGAAGGACGGACGGTCTAACACGCCGACAGTACACACACGACTCAGACGCATGTGTCAATGTGTCGGTGATGTGATCGACTTCCGAGATTGAGATATAGCTAAATACGGAGTAAACTTTTAGTGAAAACGGACAGGCCCTTCTTTCTTCACAGGAAGAAGAGGTGGATCTAGAAGTAGTACACTGAAGATTAGGACCGGCGGTTCTAAATCTATTTTTACTGGTATTTTTATCGACCGCCAGTGCGAAAGGTCAGTGAAAATCGCAAATTTCACAGATGTCTTCTAGAGAACCATCACTGCAAATAATTTACATTGGTTGTTTTCTTAAGAAAACCGCCACTACAAATAATTTTCTAAAATTGCAAACCAGATTCAAAAAATAGCAAAAAAAATTATTCAAGGAGCAGCCACAATGGTGTGAGCATTTTTGTTTTTTTTTTCTCATAAAGAAAACTTGCATATGCGACCCTAGGAACCAAACCCAGTGCCTCAAGCTTTGTGCCTTACACTCATTACCATTGCTCCCTAAAGTCACTCATGACTAAAAAAGCAGAAATATCCTTTTAGTATTCACTCCGACAAATTTTGAAATGAAGATTTAAAGACCTAAATGGATTCAAATGAAAAATCTATAAAGTTTTAGATCTCATCAAGATCTACAACTTTGCTTTTGATCGTTTTCCTATCGGAGGTCATATGAGAAATTCAAAAAATAGGAATTTTAAAATCATTAATCTTAAAACATAATTTCTACATTCTAAATGATTTTAAATGAAAAGGTTGTCAACTCCAAAGTTGTAGATCTTTTCAAATCCTACAGTTTTCGTTCAGACCATTTCTCCATCCGGGATCATTTGAATAACTCAAAAAATTAAATTCAAATCATTTGTAGTGCCGCTAGGCTAAGAAAACCGCCACTATAAATACATTTTTACTAGTCGTTTTCTTAGGCTACCGCCAGTAGAAATCATATATTTTTACTAACAGTAAACTTAAGAAAACAACCAATAAAAATAAATTTACACTTGTAGTTCATGGCCTGGACCCACAATTTTATTTCTAGTGATGCCTATACATTATTAACCATCAGTAAAAGAATAGTAACAATCAGCGAAAACCATTTGTGTACTAGAATCATCACTTCCGAGCTAGTGTAAAAAGGGATCCCAGAAGAACATTGATGTCAATGGTGTTCCAAAGCATTGCTATTGCTCTTGTATTCTCTTCTTAGACGACAGCAATTTAACTTTGGGTTTTAGAATCCATTGCAGTGAAGTGACAGCAACAAAATAGCCTGGGGTGTAGTGGGGCAACGTGAACATATATATAACTCGATCTTCTAAGGAAGCGATTAGCGATTAGCGTGTGATGGACGACACACTAGACCTATTAATGTACGGGTCATCATCTTTGTAACGAAACAATTTTCCTCGTGTTTCTTCAACTAAACATTGTGTTATGGGACAGTGTCAGCAAAGAAGGCGTCAGCGAAAAGGGAAGGAGCAAGCGCGGGAGTAAAGTCTGACTTCAATTGATTCCAGTTGGGCTCGTCACCTGGGCTTGGCCCAACTAGCGGCCTGCGTGCCGTGAGAGGGTCGCAGGCACTTGAACTGCCCGAACATTTCCCCAATTCTGCTCTCGTCTTCCCTGTTCCCCTCCTATATCTCCTCTTGCTCCTACCCCGACTGTATCTTGATTATGATTGATATTGAGTTCTGTGAGTTCCTATGAATCTATTGTGTGTACAGTCGAGGATTGTAACAATTGGTATTAGATCCCTTGTGTTCCTTCCGTCTTGATTGCGATCGTGATTACCCACGGTTGTATTGTTGTTCCTTGGCCCGCGGGTGAGGTTCACACGATTCTCATAGGTCCGTGCCGAGGTTGATTGGGTCGACGGCGGAACACAGGATCCGTGGTGTTTCGGGGAAGATTGGAAGCAGACTGACTCGTCTTTGAGCTGGCGCCAAAGCAGCGGATGACGAAGTACCAGGTTGAGATGGCTGCAAAGGAGCTCAAGACGAGTATAGAGGAGATGCAGGCACAGATCACGGGCTTTCAGGAGATGATAAAGACCACCTTGGATAAGTTGAGCGACTCTCGAGTCTTGGCGCTCATCAGCCGACGAGTCATTTGGGTCGTTGCTGATCCAGATAGGATTCAGCGATTGGAGACCGCGCCACCCCCACCCCTACCGCCTCCACCCGCAACGCGGCTTCCGCGAGCCCCATCTCCACCTCCGCAGAGTTGGGTCAATCCGTTTGACCCGAATTAGGCGCCGCAGCCGTCGTTGCATCCATCTGCATCGACGTCGGAGTGCGTCAACAGACATGACGACTTGCTGCACCACCAGGATGCAGGCGGGGGCGCCCTTGGACCACCGCCGCGTCAAGCTATGGGTATGCACTCTGCTGACTGCTGAGTCTCCACAGCCTCCTCCTGATGCTTTCGATTCCGCGATTTGTGACTCAGTTCCGCACTCGCCCCTTTCCCTAAGATTGAGTTTCCAATGTTATATGGTTTACAGAATTAATCTAATTATAGATTTAATAGTGTTTTATATATTTGGTCAAACTAAGGATGGTTTGGCTCCTTGAAAAACGATGCTTCCATTTTTTGACAGAGAAAGTATTATTTTTCCTCTTTTGGACCGTAATTATATAATATTTTAAGCTACTTAGCTACTCCCTTAATTCAAATCATAATATGTATATCTAAGTATATAGTAAAAATTATATATCGAGATTATCCATGGTAAAATATCAGTTATTTTTAAATGCATATTCGACTGTGTGCTCCTGATTTGAGTTACCGATTCGTGACCAATATTTGACATCCTCAATTCTCCATCCCATTTGTCCCATCACGATCGGCATTCCGTATTCCGTTTCCAGTTTCTCCCCTTGTTTGGATTTCCAATTCTCCCCTAAATTCTACTATGCAAAAAGAAAATTTCCCGTCACATTAAAATGTCGGCAAATGCATGGAGTACTAAATGTTGATGAAATCAAAAACTAATTGTACAGTTTTGTTGTACTTTGCGAGACGAATATTTTAAGCCTAGTTAGTCAAAATTTAGATAATTTTTACCAAATATAAACAAAATTCTACAGAAATTCTGATACAATATTTTTCTCCCATATTCTGTGAACTACGAGGCCTCTGTGTAAAATATGAAACTGAGAGTGATTGGAGTATTTTCCGGACTGTTTTCCATCCGTTACTGCAAGTGGCGGAAGGAACCGCGCGGGCCCCACCAAACAGCCAGCGTCCAAACGAGAGGCGTCAAACAAAAATAGAAACCGGTTTCTCTCATTAATTAAAAAAAAAGAGCAGCTTTGTCATATCCGTTGCTCGCAAAACGCCCCCACGCCCCACACGCCGCCGCCGGCGACGACCGTTGCGACGGGGAGGAAGCAGCCACGCCACGCCACCGTCCCGGCGCCCGCCTCTCCGATCTCGAACGCGATCGATCCGTCTTCTCCCTGCCGAGTCGCCCTACCTAGGAGCTCCGTGTCAGATCCGGGCGGGCGGGCGCCCCATGGTGGCTCTGGCGCCGTTGGTCCGCGAGATCTAGGGTTGTCGAGCCGAGCGCCGCGGAGTGGGAGCGGAAGGATGGGGCGCCGGAAGATGTCCGCGGCGGCGCCGCCGTCCCGGAGCTGGTCCAACGTCGGCGGGAGCGTCATCCCCGGTGAGATCCGTGTCTTGTTTTTAATGCGCGTGGTGGCGTTAATGTGTTGTGGATCGGAGCTTGCTAGATTATGTTTTTATTGATTGAAATCGGTGTGTAATTGGTGGGGCAGGGGAATAGGTATGCTGAGATCGGGGATAAGGGGTTTCATTGGTGTGTGCACGGGCAGGGGAATAGGTATGTTGAGATCGGGGACAAGGGGTTTCATTGGTGTGTGCACTGTGATGCTTGTGTTGGGGACGACAGTGATTTGCCTGTGTATTCAAACGCGGAGCACTGCATTGTGCGTGCTTTATATACCACGCCGTATCTTTTGTGCTATTGCTTTTCAACGAGCACGCCATTTCAATTTGAAGTTTATGTTTGATGAGGAGCTTTGCTACTAATCAGTTATACAGTAGAGGGAATTGAGTTACAAGATAGAAATATAGGAGGTGTTTATTATGCTATGGAAGGCCATTGTTTTACTTGGGCTTCGTGGGCAGTGTGTATCAGCATATGTTTCTGAAAAGTTTGTAGTTTCTGCATGTCTATTCTGCAAGTAACAATCTCCTATACCATCACTTGAGGTGAAATTGTCATTACCATTGGCCTGTCGCAAAAATGACATGTAGGACTGGACCCCAAATGTCATTGGCTAGCTTAGTGGTATAGATGAAAAGTGTGCGCCAAATTGTGGTATGGATGGAAATCCCATTATAGAAATGCCTTTCATTTGATACATGTGAATTTGTATTAGAGGGAATGCATTAATTTAGTATGATCAGAACACATTTGATGTCATTGTAGCAAATATTCTTGTACTTTTTTTTTGTGAAATGTTAGTCTGGGTTGATGAATAGCATAGTTATTTATGATGGATGAATTGATTGCTGAAAATGACTGAATAGCATACCAGTCGGTATGAATTAGCAGCAAACTTGGCTGTTAAAACTACTTTATATCTGCTACTCCCTCTGGTTTCCTAAAGAATGTCGTTTTGGACAGCGACACGGTCTCCAAAAAACAACTTTGATCATTACTTTTTGCTATAAAATATTTATAAAATATAGTCAATGTGTACTTTTATGAAACTACATTTCAAGATGAATCTACTTACATCACTTTCATGTTTTCAAACTCAACCCAAAAGAATTTATTTGTAGTCAAAGTTTAAAATGTTTGACTTACGACAACCTCAAAACGACATTCTTTAGGAAACCGGAGGGAGTATATAGCAAGATGTGCACAACTATGAAGGGAGATAATAGCTTATCAATTTGACTAGGTTGCTGTAGTACACTGTGAATTCATGACCAAAGTGTAAATGTTGCATCATGTTAATGAGCCTGACCACCCTGGTTCATAGCTGCAGCTGTGTAAAATATTCTTTTCATTCTGTCACTTTCCCAGGCGCCAGTCACTCAAAAAAGTGTGGAAAGATTCCTCCTTTTATCACCTAACTTTAGCAAGTTCGCAAAATATTGTCTAACCATTGCCAATGTTAGTACATGAATGGACAAACCATACAGGTCAAGACAACTTGCAGATAAAGACAACTTGCAGCAACAAACAATCTATGTTCCTAGCTGCTTGCCTACACTAAACCTCTGCTTCCCTCCAGATCAAGACAACTTGCAGCAACAAACAATCTATGTTCTGATCTGTCAGTGACAAGATGAATTTTGTTCTTGATAGCCAAACATATTACTAGAGTTGAAGCAATTTAGTTTTTTGTTTTGGCATTCAGCTGATGACTGGTGCTGTTGCTCTGTTTTTCTTTTATCTCATGTATTTATTTATTCTGCAGAACTCCGGGCAAAACACAAAATGGACTTGGAGAATTTGACGCTGACAAAACAACCACTCAGAACATTACATCTTTTCCTGTTAGCCGTGTTACAATACTTGAAAAGATTAGCAAAATATATCCTGAGCAAGGGTGGTTTGTTCTTTCTCTTAATTGTTTTGGTGGTAGCTCCTGGAATCTTACTCGCTATTTCAGATGGCGTGCATAAGAAGGTGTGCTCTCGTTCTAATGCTTTTTTTTTATTAATCTGTGGGATAGGCTAGTCATTTTCATAAGAACACCTGTTACTTTTTTTTTTGTCATAGAGTTTGCCCTATAATGCCTAAATATTCAAGGAAGATACATGCTCTGAAGATCTGTATCTTTGTGAGATAATAATTTTTTGGTAGTATGTTGGTATTGTATTTGACTAATTTAGTTTTTCTGACATGTATGCAGCATGTGCAGGAGTTCCTTAATTATGCTAAATTTGTGTTGTGGTGGGTTTCATTAGGTGTGGCTTCATCAATTGGACTAGGCAAGTTTTATTTTTGCACCTCTCAACATCTTGGGAGTTTAGTTACATATAAAAGAAAATAAAAATAAATTAATTAAATGTTGCTGGAGTTTACTTATCGATCTCTTTGGTTATCATGTATTAACTGTACAGTCTGTGGTATGCTTGAAGGCTTGAAACATATGTAAATAAATTTTTAATAAGGCACAACAAATGGCTCTTTATTTTGGTCTTCATTGCTGAACCTAGTGTTTTCAAGGAATGTTATGAATCATCCTGTTCCGCTTAGTTCATGTTTGCAACCTTATTAGGACTTGAAAAATAAAACAGTTGAAGGTGACAATGACAAGTGAGCATCAAGTGCCAGATTATGTATATCTAATACAGATAACATAAGAAATAACTGGCACACACTTCCAGTGAATAGTGATTTTACGGTTGACCTTTTTGATGCCCTGTTTATTTGCTTCTCAATATATTGTCACGTGATCCTTGCCAGTTTGCAGATTTGTTTTCTTTTTGGTCTACGCTGTGAGTGATCCTTTTAGCCAATTATTAAAATTAGTGACCATGAAGTTTGTTCCTTTTTATCAAATCCTTCATTTATTTTGATACACAAGATTTGGTTGCCCTCCAACAAGTTTACTGTGTTGGAGTTTTTTTTTGTTGCATGTGTCTAGCTGTCTGTGCAGAATGGCCACAATGCCATATCAAATAAGTACTCAGAAAACAGATGCCTTTTTTCTTTTCGTTCTTTGGAAGGTTACATAAGGCATCTGTGGATATTTAGTTATTCTTATTATCTTGTGATTTTGTCAAGCTTCTATAATGTTATGTTAGGTTAATGCAAGTAGTCATGCCTTTTCTGCTAGCCATGTTCTTAATCTGTATGTTATTGGGATTTTACTACTTACAATTAATGCTTGTTAAAGTTGGAAACTAACAGATCTAAATTTGGAATAATTATTGCTGCAACAGAGAGAACTCATTTTAGAAGCTGATGATTTGAATTTTAACATGCAGGTTCTGGTTTGCATACATTTGTGCTGTATCTAGGTCCTCATATTGCTCTGTTCACTATTAAAGCTGTTCAGTGTGGTCGAATTGATTTGAAAATGGCTCCATATGATACCATACAGCTTAAGGTTGGGCCGTCATGGCTTGACAAGAAATGTTCAGAATTTGGACCGCCTGTGTATCCAGCATCAGCTCATTCTGTTAGGATCCCAGTCTTTGACTTACTACCTCAGATACAGCTGGAAGCAGTTCTTTGGGGCATTGGGACTGCACTTGGCGAGCTTCCCCCTTATTTTATATCACGAGCAGGTAAAATTGCAATGCTTTAGTTTCCTTCTAAGTAGTGATGTCCTATTATATTTTAGAGTAGGCCAGACACAGTGGTAGAGCTTCTGCACTTGTGGCCTGGAGGTTCCTTCTTCAAACCAGCCTCCTTGCAAAATTGGCAAGGGTAAGGCTATCTAGAAACCTTCCCCAGACCCCAGCTAGTGTGGGAGCTTTCAGCATTGGGTGGTATGCCTTTTTAATGATATTCTGTTATATGCTGTAGAACATTTGCTAGTACGGAAACATAAATGTTACTAGACTCTGTACTGCTTCTAACTGAATTATTTCAACAGCAACAGATACATCTTTTGTACATACAGTTTTACTATGAAACATTCTGGTTTTTCACTACATTCATTTAACATCCCCCCTCTCTCTCCTGAACAAGTAAGAGGGTTACTTATCATTTCATTAAGAGAGGAGAATACACAGGGGGAAGACCACACCCCCACCCCCACCCCACGCACCCACCCACCCAAGGAAAAAACACACACAGAACACACCCTAAATATCCCTTGATCTAGGAGGAGAATGAAGTAGCCCCAGAAAGGCAACCAGCAAAACTAGGGGTGTTAGCTCCCAATAAATGACCTAGCAACCATCTCAACTGGAGTGCTTTCGCTCCATCAGAACACCAAAGGGTAAACTCACTTGCTATTGCCTTGCAGCACCATTGAAATATTCGTGAACACGCAATCATTTCGATGTTTCCAAATCTCCTAGGTCACTAGAATAATGAGAGTTGAACCCCCTTCTTGATCACCCTGGGAACTTCTTTGATTGTCTGACCACCAGCTTCAGAATCTGGTTGAACACAGTTGAACCTAGTCTCTGAAGGATTATGCACCAGACTTGACGGGCAAAGACACAAGTGATCAACATAAGTTGGATTGATTCATCCACCTGGTCATAAAAGGGACAAGCAGCCAGATGAGGGAGTCCTCCCTTGGCTAGGTGATCGGCCGTCCAATAACGATTGTTTATTGAAAGCCAAATGAACCACTGTCTGTGTGTTTGGACCTCGCCAATGTCTGGCTAGGGTGAAACTCAGAGCGGGTGGCATGACAGGCAACAAGGTGTTGTGCTATCAGTTCTAAAGAGACCTTCCATGGACTTCCTGCTTGCCGAAGCCAAGGTATCCATGACATCATGATATGACGGCCTCATCTTGGGGCCTGGTGCACTGCGACTAGGAGTAGGGCTGGCGTTGCACCAGCGCTCTGACTTGGAATGCTCGGTTAGCTGGGGCTTGCCGGAAAAGGAGGTGAGGGAGGCGGACGGCACTTGAGGGTTGGGTTGCCAGTTTAGCAGAAGACATGGCGTAGGAGGTGGCTGGGCCTAGGATGGGTGTCCGTGGGATGCTCTGGGGAGATGAGACGCCATGGAAGAGGACATCCCTACTGTTCAGTGTTCTATCTACACCATACATTGAACTTTCGACTTCATGTTCTTGTAGAGGCGCCTAATAGTACATACTATATTGCATTTTTGTTTTGTTTTGTTTTGTTGTTGTTTTCTTAGATTCCTAAAACTGGGAACAGGGCCATGCCCATTTTCTTGACACTTTAGCTGTTTATTTAGGTAACATTTTGGTGCTGTGGAGCTTCAATTGTTTGATGGATTTTAGGAAAAACCATTTCTAAAAGTGTTATGCCTCTGATTTGAGTTCTTGGGAAGGGTAGGAAGGCTAGTTCTGGCATTTTTGTTTCTGTTCCTTTGATTGGTTTAAGCTACCTGTCCTAAATGGATCTCTTGCCATGCTGCAGCTCGCTTATCAGGAAGCAAGTCAAAAGCTGTTAAGGAGCTTGATGCTGCTACTTCCAAAGAAGATGGGACGGTAGCATCCACTCTTAATCGTACCAAGCGTTGGCTTCTTTCTCACTCTCAACATCTCAACTTCTTCTCTATCTTGATACTTGCTTCGGTTAGTCCCCTGTCTATCATCCTATGTTACCAATTTCTTCAGTGTGGATATCGTACAACCGTATTTGTTTTATTAAGCATTTCCTCTGTTACCAGTTTCTTCAGTGTGGATATCTTACAACCGTATTTGTTTTATTAAGCATTTGACTTTGTGCCTTCAAAATCACCTTTGGACCATTTGCAAGGTTTAGCTCCACATTTTAAAGCTGTCTAGATAAAATGACACCAACAAATAAGCTTATGGAACATTTCCTGTACAGCAGATACCATAAGTTTCCTCTAAGAGGATTTTCGTTGAATTAAAAAAAATGCCTAATTTTGATGGCCCTTGATAGGTTCCGAACCCACTTTTTGACCTTGCTGGTATTATGTGTGGCCAATTCGGTGTACCTTTCTGGGAGTTCTTTTTTGCAACTTTGATTGGGAAGGCCATCATCAAGACTCATATTCAGGTGAGGCATCTAACTTCATACTTTTATCTTATTTAATAATCGGTAATTGTGTTTATTGTGATTCGTGTGTGCCTTTGTTCTACATGTTGCCACACTGTTCATTGTTTGGCTGCACATGTGTTCAATCTTTTGGAGAATTTTCCATTGATAGCTAGTGGTCTTTTTAATGTTTGGGAAGACAGTCTTTTATTAACTTAATTAGATGAAACTATTCTTCGATGTGGTATTGTTTTATGCTTGTATGTGATCATTATTGTCCATTTGGATTCAAATTTTGAAATCCTACCAACCATCTCAGCAAAAGCCCATCAGGATAAGTAGATTTAGACTGCATACCATTCTTTGATTTTTTTTAGGACGTGGACATGTTAGAAAACCTGGGTATAATTTCAGCACAAAATATGTCAGTACTTGCATTCGATTACCGAAGAGGGCGTGGTGAGGAGTAGGAGCGGGACAAGCCGCAGAAGGAAGGCGGTTAAGGAGGTAGGTGGCGGTGTGCAGGCCCTCAGCCCAGAAGCGAGCGGGGAGAGAGGCCTGAAACAGAAGGGTACGCACGGTGTCATTAGTGGTGCGAATCATCCGCTCAGCCTTGCCATTCTGCGAAGAGGTGTATGGACAAGACATGCGGAGCTGAACACCGTGAGAGAGGAAGAAATCTCGGGAGGTGGAGTTATCAAACTCGCGACCATTGTCACACTGGACGGCCTTAATGGTGAGGCCGAACTGTGTAGACACCTAAGTGAAGAAGTGAAGAAGCGTGGTAAACGTATCTGACTTCGCACGGAGAGGAAAAGTCCACGAATAATGCGAAAAATCATCAACAACCACAAGATAGTACTTATAACCGGAAATACTCAGAATAGGAGATGTCCATAGGTCGCAGTGTACAAGATCAAAAATACGGGCCGCATGGGAAGTTGAACTAGAAAAAGGAAGACGAACATGTCGGCCCAATTGGCACGCATGACACAGTTGCTCATCATGAGCTCGAGTACATGGAAGACCAGAGCTACGACTGAGCTGTATCAGGGCATCACGTCCAGGATGGCCGAGGCGCCGGTGCCAGGTAGTAGAGGAAGTAGAAGCGACGAAGGCAGCTGACAAAACGGACGGCGAAGAAGACGAAGGAGCCGCCGGGAAGCGAAGGGTGTAAAGGGGCCCGGTGCTGTCACATCGGAGCAGTGGACGCCGGGTAGCCAAATCCTTTACAGTAAGACCAGAGGAGTCAAATTCCACAGAACAAGAATTGTCAGCTGTAAAACGTCGAATGGAAAGAAGATTATGAACCATAGAAGGAGCAACAAGAACATCAGGAAGACGAAAGGAGCCATGAGCACCGGCGGTACCCACAGAAGAGACAGGAATACAAGAACCATTTGCGACCATAATGGACGAAGGAAGAGAGGAGGAGGGAGAGTGAATCGACGAAAGTATACCGGGGTCAGGAGTGGTGTGGTAGGTGGCCCCCGAATCAGCGATCCACTCGGGTCCGACCGGAGGTGTCAGCCCCATGGTGCTGAACGAGCGAGCCAGGGCCGCCTGATCCCAGCTGGTGACCCCCGGTGGAGTCCCGGAGGGTGGAACCCACGGCGTAGGAGCAGGAGGAGCTCCGGTGAGCATGGCCACAGGTGGACGAGTGTCGGCTCCAGGAGCGTGGTAGGGCCACATGGCGATGCGACCAGACCACGGGTTCTGGAACGAAGGCCATGGTGTCCCCCCATGTGGTCCAGCCGGGGCCGAAGCCTGGTGGTGACCGCTCCGGCCACCCCCGCGGCCCCCTCCACGGCGACGACGAGAGCCACGACCCCCCCCACCTCCGCTCGGCCCGGAGGGAGGAGGGCCCAGGAGAGACGACGGTGGCGGAGCGGGCGGCCGCGGTGGAGTAGGAGGACGCGGCGGAGTAGCAGCCAGAGCCGCCGACGAAGCCCCTGGTGAAGTAGAAGACGCAGGCTAGGGGCCCTGAGTGAGCTCCTCCATGACAAGATCGTCACGGACCTCCAGGAAGGTGGGGAAAGGCCGCTGATGGGTGATCCACGTCCGGAGGTGGGCGAAGCGGTCACTGAGCCCCCTGAGGACGTTGAGGACCAAGATGCGATCCTCGACGGGCCACCCAAGGTCCCCCAGAGAGTCAGCCATGCCCTTCATCCGACGGCAGAACTCGCCGACGGAGAGGTCTCCCTGGACGAAGGTGCGGAAACTCGCATCGAGACGCAGAGCCCGGGCCTCGGCGTTGCCCAGGAACTGGCCCTCAAGAGCGAGCCACGCCCGGCGCGCGTCAGGGGAGGTGCGGACGAGGTCGTGGAGGTCCAGAGAAATCGTCCCCAGGATCCAGGAGAGGACGATGCTGTCGAGGCGGAACCACGAGGGCGTCTGGACGGAGACCGAGGCCTCGACGAGGACGTGGTCGTCGAGGGCGTAGCGGCGAAGGGTAAGAAGCACCAGATCCCGCCACCGGGCGTAGGAGGGCGACTCCGGCTCGAGGACGACCGGGACGAGAAGACGAATGTTCTGGACCCCCCCGCCTGGTAGTGCAGCTGAGCCACGAGCGGGTCGGCCGGGTCGTGCCAGAGAACAGCAGTGTGTGATACACGGCGCCCCGGCGAGGCAGAGGTGGCTCCGGCGTCCGGGCCCGCGGGAGAGGTGAGGAGCATCTCGGCCTCGGCGATCTGTCGAGCCAAGGCGTCGGCCGCGTCGCGCTCGCGCTCCCACACGAGGGCAGCCGCGCGCACCCGGGCCTGCCCTTCCGCCGCGGCGGCCCGGGCAGCGACGAGGGCCGCGGCGAGGGTGAAGTCCGGCCCCGGAGCGATGCCGAG
Organism: Saccharum spontaneum; assembly: GCA_022457205.1. Lineage (NCBI taxonomy): Eukaryota > Viridiplantae > Streptophyta > Magnoliopsida > Poales > Poaceae > Saccharum > Saccharum spontaneum. The sequence continues at coordinate 64,086,086 of CM039595.1, forward strand.
AGCAGCAGCGTTGACGGTGGATGCCGGTGGAAGGGTCGGGCCCGAGGTTGCAGCAAGGGGTTGCGGCTGGACCCCACTGTCAGGGAGGGAAACCGAGGAGGAAGGGAGAGCCGACGACGAGGAAGGAAGAGCCGCAACCACAGCACCCTCGGCAGTCTCGACCTCCGCACCCGGGGCAGAGGAGAGGGCTACTGCCCCCAGGGCGCCAGCCGCGCCAGGGCGTGCAGCAGCGGCCCCCAGGGCGGCAGCAGCAGCCAGGGCGGACGGATCGGTGAAGCCCAGGGCGGCAGCAGCAGCCGGGACGGTTGGATCGGTGAAGAAGAGGGCTGGGGGTGGTGGACGGGTGGGGAGGAGGGAGGGAGGGGCGCCAGGGAGGCCCCCCATCAGTGGCGCGGCCGGAGCTGGAAGACCGCGGCCGGTCAGGCCCGCGGCGGGTGGAGCCCCGACGGGCGGCGCGCCGGCGGGAGGAGCCCCTCCAGAGAGCACCTGCGCCCAGGAAGGAGGAGATCGGGTGGGGAAGTAGGAGTAGAGGGTGGGAGGAGGTGGAGGACGGCCATCCATGGGGTCAAACGCCGGCGGCGGCGCCCCAGAGGCCGGCGGCGGCCTGGCCAGGCAGGTGCGGCGGGCAGGGAAGAGAAGGAAAGACCTAGGCTGTAGATACCATGTTTGAGGAATTATTTTCCATTACTTGGCTAACCCTAGAAGGGTAGCTATATAGTTTCCATACATGGGCCACATGGGCCTTAGCCTCATGGGCCTAAACATATACTCCAACAGATATATTAGTAGGATGACTCCTAGTCTTTTCCTATTCCTCCCCCTAATTTGTTCTTGAATTCCTACTGAACCAGAAAATGAAATAAACCTAATGATAGTTCCGTAATGAAATATAATGTGATGAACTGGAGTTCGGTTTGATTCTCTAGGTTTATTTGGTATCCATAATTATAGAAAAATAAAACTACTGAAGACTATTATACCTGAAAAAAAACAGTGAAATTAATTGTGAAACCTCTCTTGCTAAGTTTACTATGGAGCCTGACTTCCTGAATTTTTGAGTCATTTTAGTTTCTCCATGCCTGGTTTAGTGAGTTGTCAGGTGGTTTGACACCAATAGTTTCAGCATCCCTTTTCCTGATATTCATTTTTCTTCTCTCGCAGACACTGTTTATTGTGTCCTTATGCAACAACCAGCTCCTGTATCTTATGGAAAAGGAGTTAATCTGGATATTTGGTCACATTCCTGGGTTTTCTGCTACCCTGCCATCTGTGATTGCCAAACTCAATGCTGCGAAGGACAAGTATCTATCACCACCAACACCAGTCTCACCGTCCTCACAAACGGAGGTTAGTATCATCATTTAAAATCTATGACCGTTTGAGCTGGAATGACCTCTCTTAATTATTCGTCTCATTTTTCTTATTGGTTCAATGAATTTACCATGTGCACAGGAGAAACAGTGGAATTTCTCTTTTACATTGGTTTGGAACTCTATAGTGTGGCTTGTGCTTCTGAACTTCTTCATTAAGATAATCACGTCAACAGCACAGGATTATCTCAAAAAGCAGCAGGATATGGAGATGGAACGTGTTTCTGATTCCCCGACCCTGGAACAAAACTAACTACTGGTGCAACTAGTGGTGTTTATTTCAGCTGCTAGCTGCAAAGATTCTCCTCTGTAGCCTTAACAACTGGCTAAGCTCCTGCAGATGATTCCCAGTTTCAACAATTGTCAATTAGTATTAGTAGTTATTCATCTGTACAGTCAACGAAAATATGGGCTTGGTAACTGGCCGGGTGATGGCTGTGATCTTCTGCCATTGAGCCTGTACTGGCAGTTCCTGGAGGAGAATCATTCTATTCTTTTTTCGGACATCTACACGGATAGACAGTAGGGATTGTTTATGAAGTACGGTTGGCTTTTGCTGAGATTTAGCACTCATAGCTGTTTCTATTTATTTTTGGAATTCCTATAGAAACATGTAAGGATTCAACGATGATACGCTCTGTTGTCAAGTTTACTGTGTATTTGGTTTGCAATTGGTGCCCAGAAAGAGCAAACAATAGTTCTTCTATTTCCTTTGGCAAATAAAACCTCCTAAAGAAGACATTGCTTGTCAAGCATGCCACTGATCGTGGTGATGAATGACTAGCCCGAATTTGGCTTGACATATTGTCCACCTGAAACACAATCTTTTTGTATGCACATCCACCGTCACCATCAACAGATTCTTCACCTGAAACAAGGATCTTTTTTTTTATTCACACCCACCGTCGTGTAGGGAACATCCTATTTCCGCATTATGCGCTGTCAAGGTATCAAGAATTAGACACTTAGTCTTACCTCGGTGGAAGTTTTATGTATTTAATAGGTTGTCATATAGGCGTTTTTTATGATATGGCAATGTTTTCACGGAATGACGCACCAAGACGTCCAGCGCGAGCCCGTGTTCAGACGCCGCTCCCCGTGTCTGCTCCGTTTCGCACATCCAACCCGCTCAAATTTTGCGCCGCTCGAACGACTCGCCCTATCCATGCTGCCTGTCCCCACGTGGGCCCACATCACCCGAACATCACTAGCATTGAGATGAGGAGACACCGAGTCGAGGCAACAGAAGGCGAGGAGGAAAATACAACGCCCGATCTACTTTTAAAACATTCAAATAAAACATTTGCAACCTCATGCAAAACATTACCAAAAGACCGGTTAGTTCCACCTTACAAGATTGATCAGCCTGCATCACAAGTATAACCAAACATGTTCTCAAGTTTCTAGAACAAGCTCTACAAACAGAGTCGCTGTTCAACACAGGGCAACTACCAACATCAGTTCTGAATCAGTAAAGGGAGGGGATTCTTGGTATTTACAGGACAATCCCTGCCACCAAATAAGTGTTATCAGTTGGCTACGTTGCGTCATTCCTTTCTACTGTGCGATACACCACTGCTGCTTCCTTCCTGAGATGATTGTGGGAGGCTTAGGCACAGCTGCCCTGGCAAGGAATCTGTCAGACTCAATGATGTGGCCTGGTCGCTTCCTAGCCGGGAACATCCGCGCTCTGGTGAAGATGATGCCCCTGGAAAGAGCTGCAGCTCCCGAGGTTGGGGCGCATTGCCTTGACCAGCATCAGCAGAGTGGTCCTGGCTGTGTAACAGAGTTGCTGTATTTGATGGGTGCGTCATGGCCACAGAGCTTAAATTAGGAATGTTGCTCCACATCTGCTGTGGCATAGGGTGAGTTGCCAGATCAGGACCTACAGTGTTCGCAACTGGTAGTGGCATGCCAAGGCTGTTTTGATTGAGGCTGCTGTTCCGCATCCTTGCACAGAGCTCATTTTGTAGTTCTGATATCTGTGATATGAGTGAATTGTTCTCCTCTTGCAGCTCATTCTTCTCTGAACTGACCTGTCAATAAGCGTAATTTAGGCTTATAACAGGTGAAATGCAGATAGTAAGCTGAAACATCTACCAAAGAACTAAATCAAGCAAGCAAGTGCGATCAGTAGTAGTCTCAAATGGTAAATATGAAACATTAACGGGAGTCACAGTGTCGCATCTGCAGTCAGTTTCAATGAATCAATTACAGGATTCACAGCAGATTTAGAAGAGCAACTCAAGCGAGATGTTTATAATTCTGAACAAGTAATAGCTGTAGAGGACTTGGTGGTTTTGAAAAATGTGCAATAATCTCCATCAGTCGAGGAACATAAGAATTCATGCAGATTATAGCATGTTGATTTTTTATAAAGAGTATATAAGTGCTTGAATTTGGAAACTCACATATTGGCGTTCTGATACAAGGGCAGATTGTTCCTTCCTAAGAGATTCTACTTGAGTAATTAGATCTCGCAGTACACGTGCAGCATCACCTAACACTGTAGCTTTTCCAGTATTTTGTCGATCAAGATCTGTAATAGCAGAACTATGTGGATCAATGGCTTATATATCTGTAGCAAACTCAATAACCCTAACATACAGACCTGTAAAACTAAGGCAATGTTCTGAAAACAACAGGAACACATGAGGATGATTATGCAGTCATATTTATTGGCACGGAATACAAAGAAAAAAGCATCAATGTTCATCATAAGTATGCAGTTCTGCAGATGGCATTCCCTACCTGTCATCAGAATAACATGATTGCAAGGTACATCAGCAAGAATTATCCACAGTGGTGTTCCATTCAAAAGCAGCATAGTATTAATAGCTTAACCATACATTAATTTTGAAGAATTTGGGAGCCAGATTAGCAGTTCCTTTCATGTCGACAACCACAAACGTATTCAGTAGAAATGGTGCTAACATGCTGATGCCAGAGTAAGACAACGCTAGGATATCCATAATGGCATGGTTCCTTCATCAAGGTCGATACTATGATGACCCATAAATAAAACGGAAACAACAGAAGAAAAGGATTGCAAATAATTTCAAAATCAATAAAAATAATTTTTAGGGGTTAAATAACAAGTTGATGACAACTTTTGGCTTAGTAACAGTAATGTATGATGGACCGCTCAAAGGGGAGCTTGAAATAGAAAAGGAAAGCTAGCAGTTCACATGGGGCTTTTATTTAGCAATTTAAAGAAAGGGATCAGTAGACCTTTTAGACAACAATGAAGGTATATATAAGATGAGTTCTCTAAGGTGATACATTAGGCCTGTTTGGTTCCTGATCCTGGCCGCCAGGTGACCAAAATCGACGGCCTGAGATTGTTGCCTTTTTTTTTCGAAAGCATGCTTGGCACGTGCAGATATACTATGTACTGGATCCTGTAAACATAATATAAGCTAATGTATGTTATGATTTCAGTCCTCATTGAGAGGGCTGATTTCAGTCCTCACTGAGAGGGCACATCATGCTGGCCACCATTAACAGAACAGCTCAAGTGGAGAACAGAATGATGGAATCTAAGCGCAGATACTGATATCTTTCTCAAGATCGTAAATTGATTCTATTACAGATAGTCAATGGTTAATGACCTACTGTACTAACCTAGCATACTGCCCAGCTCAACAAAAAGGTCATTCAACTGATCACGTTTAAGCTTCTCTCGTTCAGCTTTATGTGTTTTCTTTGGGGGGGTTTCCTGAGACTTTTGGTGAATAGACCTGCAGCAGAAAATTGATGAGAAAACAGGAAAATAGTGCAGCAGGGAAAAAAGATGAATATGCTGAGTGAGGGAGTACACTACAAGAGCAAACAAGTACTAGAAAGAATAGACAGCATCATTATTCAGAACAATCTGAAGGTGCCAATGTAAAAATAGGTCAATTCAGACTAGGGAAATATTAACTCCCCTAGGTATCTTAATATAAACTTCAAACAAAACATATACTGAGTGTCAATAGCATGCAAATTACTACAACAACACTCATTAATTTGAGTTAATTGAAATTTAATACGCTAGAATTATGTTAACACTTAACAACTACGAGCTATAAGACTTGTTCTAATGTGACAAGTGGGGAGTGCCTAACTGCAAACCTTTTTTATTACTGTCCCAGCCACAGAGGTCCTACACAGGATTTAGGAGCGGGAACCCATCTGCACAGCTCTTGTCCTAAACAATCTGTACAATTTAGTTCTCATGGTTCCTTCTAGTTGCTTTAATATATACGCAGGTTGTGTTTTGTACATAGTAATCATCTGCTAGACTGTGGATGTGCATTTTTATGTACACCCAAAATGGGTAGCTAACTAAGAGTAGATGTAGTAGTAAATGCCTATATATTAGATACTTCAGACTCTAGCAACACATATGGCCATGCACACTGTGGGCCATGAAGTAATGCTGATTACTGATATGAAATTAGTTGTATAAAACTGGATCCAAAAATAAATAAATACTTTGAGGCCAACCCATTAGCAGGCGTATCAGAAGCAGCATTTGAACTGCCAGGCAGTGAATCTGAGCTTTCTGTGTCAGCCACCATGCCAAGAATATTGTTCCTGCGTCACAAAATTGAGTACTTAAGCATTAAAATTTAAAAAGAGTTAAAACCAAGTGTAGCAACAAAGGGCAATTAATCTGGGCCACAAGGTATCACAATTCAGAACACAAATTCAATCCACATAAAAAATGTGGAGTTCCTAAGGAAGCTGTACCACGGAAGCATCAATTGCTCACAATACCACAACAAGCTAAACTTTTAACCTCGCTAGAAAAGAAATATAAACAAGAAGCACCATATATCTGATTGACGATGATGGAGTGCAGATAATTACATAAAAAATAATCAACTTTATGTATGGACTATGCACAAGGATCAGATCAACAATGAAAAGTCTATCTGAATTTGCATAAAGAACCCAATACATCTTTTTTAAATAAAAACGATGTTATAACTACCAGTTGCTAAATTAACCTACCAAATTGGCCAGCTTTATCAATCCAAGAACACAAGAACACTATAGACAGTCCAAGAAACGATATCAAGCTAGCTACCTACTCTTTCTCTTGACTGAACAGCAACAGCAAAAATCTTAAACTGCTCATGCGTCATACAGCCCATCACGAAGTTAAAGCCAATTTGATCCATCTAATTATTCTCATTGGAAAATTGGAAAATACACAAAGAATCCAATACAGATTTTTAACAGCATATATAAAAATAACGTTTGTAATACATCATTACTCAGAGCATAGATAAGACGAACAGCACCTACTCCATAAAGCCCTGACCAAGCAACCACCTTCCTTCTCCCTCGCCACAGTAGCTAGCTCAACCTATCGAACAGCACCTACTCCATAAAGACACCAGCTTTCACACTGAACCCATTCGACTCTGACACCCAGACACCTCAAGAGATCAAGTCAACTTTTACCCCTCCCAAGTGCACCGCAGAGAACCGAGCTTTGATCCCCCACACGCCCACCCAAATTTAGATCAAGAAACGATCTTTGTCAAGCGGGTACCTAGCCTCAGCCTCGACGGATCTTGATCCGCGGTGGGGAACGGGGGACTGGCGGCCGCGGATGGAAGGTGGCCGGATGAGCACGGGCAGCAACAGGGGACGGCTGGCTGGGGAAGTGGAGAGCTAGTGCGGGGAGGGAGGGAGGGAGGGAGGGAGGCGAGCACACGCACGCGGGCGCAGCGAGCGTGTGGCGGCCACCCACCCGCACACTTGTGTGACCCAGGCGGCAGCGCGGCGACACATGGCGTCGCAGGCGGCCCCACCGGCACGGGAATTCCCTGGTCGACGTAGATATGGATGAGGAGAGGAAAAAGCTTAGGTAGGATTGGATTGGGACCGGTGATGAACTAGCTCCCAATGGATTGGGATGGGGATGGGAAGGCAAATGGTCTCCCCTTGTGACTAAGCCAGATCCTTCATGATTTTGTCATTGTTGTGACACGTTAACGTCATGACGTGTAAACAGACAGCTGGAAAAACGTTTACATAAATCATTATATCCATGTATAGGGTCTGTTTGATACCAGAGCTAATTGCTAATAGCTAGCTAAAAATTAGCCCAAATTAGCTTTAATGCATCTAAACAGAAGTGGAAATGTTCCACCGCGAGCGTCCGTCCCGCGCCCGGACAAACGGACACTACGTGGCCTCACGTAGTCCACGTATTTTCCTACCACACAAATATTTACTCAGACTTTTTTTCTCTGATTCCATCTCCTCTCTCTCCTCTCTCTCTCTCCCATTGTGGAGCCTGTAACTCTCCTCCCTATCTCGAATACGCGTGCTTGCCAGCCAGGGGTGCTCACCAACTGCTGGCACAATCGGTGGTGCTCGGGCTCACCAGCCAGGGGGTGCTTGTCGGCTACTGGCCACCCGCCGGGGGTGCTGCAAGGGGTGCCGAGTAGGCTATCGTGCCTGCCAGTTGCTCCTCTTGCAGGTGCTCGCCCAGCTGAAAGTCTGTAAGGTCCTAGATGGCTAGAGGGGGGGTGAATAGCCTATAAAAATTTCTACAAATACCGCTAAACAAACTTGTTAAAATAACAAACGGCGTAAAGCGAGTTTTGCTTAGCCAAAGGTTGTGATGCAAGACTCCTATCCACAAGTCTAGTATATTATGATCTCTAGTTCACACAAGTGTTATGTCACTAAGTTTACACTAGAGAGCAAGCTAACAATACTACTAGCAAAGCTACCACTAGAGCTACACAAGATAATCTAGTAAATGTAAATGCAAGAGAGAGGATTGTGATTCTTATACCGACGGTGGAGTGAAGATGTTGCCAATCACCAAGATGATATACAAACAATCAATATTGACAACAACACAATATGAAGACCAATCACCGGGAGACAAGAGACACAATATTTTTGTTCACCCGGTGTTCACTTGTGCACCGATAAGCTACGTCACCGGTTGTGTCGACCAACACTTAGATGGTTTCTCAGTGTGACCCTCAAGTCACTTGCCCCTCAAGGCACGCCCCACAAGGCACCGCAAGACACCACTCTCAAGTGAGGTAACTCAATGACACGCGCATTCCACTAGAGTTGCTTTTGGCGTCCCGCCGAGGAAAGCATAAGAACCTCTCACAATCAACCAGAGGTGGCCAAGAACAATCACCTTCTCTCGCCAACGCCTCCAACAATCTCCAAGCCGGCTAGGAGCGATACTCTCCAAGAGTAACAAGAAATCCACCGGCTAAACCACCCACAAAGTGCCACTAGATACCCTCAAGCTATGCAATGCACTTTGGGATCACTCAATCTTACTTTTGATTTTCAATCAAGCAAGAGAGATGAATGGGAGGAGAAGCTTTAGCTCAAAGTATGCACAAGAGTGTTAGAAATGCCAAGAGACCTCCCCAAGGGCCGGCCAACGAGTATTTATAAGCATCCCATACAAATAGAGTCGTTGCTACTCCACTGAGCGTTTTTCGCGAGCGACCGGACGCGCCGGTCGAAACTGACCGGACGCGCTTCACCGCGTCCGGTCGCCCTGCGCCGTCCACGTGTCCCTCGAATTTCAACTGCGACTGCCAGAACCTCCAACGGTCACTGCGCGCCAACGGTCAAACGCGACGACCGGACGCGCCGCTCAAACGACCGGACACGCTCCATGCGACAACCGGACACGACAGTGCCAGCGTCCGGTCGGAGTCCAGTAAGCTCCCTTCGTGATCGGACGCGCCACACGTCCGCTCAGCCCTTCACCACGCACTGTTCCTCTAGGTGCTCGACCGGACGCTCCGGTCCCGCGAGTGACCGGACGCACCGGTTGCAAACCCTAGCCCGTGCGCCTGACTGCTGCACTGTACTGACCAGACGCGTCCGGTCAAACCATGACCGCATCCGGTCCAGCGTCCGATTACGCTGGTGACCTCCGTTCGCCTCCGTTACTTTTCCGACTTCCGGCGTAGTGGAAAATATGCATTTCATTTACCCAAACCCCTCTCTACCCGCAAACCACAGCGCGACCAACGTCACCTTTGCAAATGTGCCAACACCATCAAGTGTACATCTCCATGTGCTTGTGTGTTAGCTTTTTCTCAATCATTTTCAAAGGTTTTCCAGTTAGCTCACTAGGCCCTACATGCAATGCACTTCATGAATTCACCTAGTGGCACCCGTGCATCGAATAACCGATAAGACTTCCCCTCTTAATAGTTCGGCTATCGACCCTAAACCACTCACACCCTCTGTGGTGTCTTGAATGTAAAACAAAATAGCCCTATGGTTATACCTTTGCCTTGAGCCCATTTTATTTCTCCAAATGATGTGACCCACTTCATATCATCACATGACCGTCTCGATCCATCGACCTTGACTTCACTTGCTCTTCACCGTTGCATCGGTCCGTCGGCACCAAGTCTTGCTCAAGTTTCACCATCGCATGGTCCTTCGCTTCGAAGCCTCGACTTGCCCTTCACCTTCACAACTGGTCCATCGAGCCAAGCCTCATCTTGGTCTTCACCATCTTGGTCACATGAGTCAATGTCATGTCTCACATTCAATGACCACCTTTATCTAAATCATCCACTTAGATACAAAGGTTAGTCCTAGGTTTCATCAATTAGCCAAAACCAAACTAGGGAATTTCAATCTCCCCCTTTTTGGTAATTAATGACAACCCTCACAAAGATGATTTTGATAATAAAAGTTTTGAACTTGTCATACTTGTCCAATCATTTTTCTCATAAGTAAAGTTTGGACAATTATCACAAGCTCGGTTTTTGTAGCATTATTTCTCCCTACATATGTGCATAGAGTTTGGATTGAAAGCTTTGCACATATGCATGGATAGTAGTGTTGAGAGAGTAATTCTACCAAAATGATGATAAGGTGTAAGAAATGGACCTTTGAAGCGTGATACCAATCGTAGTTGCCTTTTACACCATCCTTAGCATCATGAAGTAACTAGACATCCATCAAAACTCAAGAACCCCGTGAGATCAACATTATATGTAAAGGTTCTTGGACCACTTGTAAAACTTTTAGGCATGTCTAGATACCACGTGTAAACTATTCCTATGCATGCTAGTAGATCATTTCATCATCCAAGTTCTATACTAGCATTGCACCACACAAGCATGTATATTGAATTTAAATACATGTGCAATGAGCAAGTCATATGAAAATGCACAAACAAATGCAACAACTTTGTTTATGAGCTTGCTCCCCCTACTTGTGTGCATCAAAAATTTTATTTACCCCTTTATCATGTTGAAACATCTTTTTCTCTCCCCCTTTGTCAACAACTTATCCAAAAATAGGATCAAATTGTGGAGAGAAGAAAAATGTTTGATGGAGTAGGTTAAAATTTATCAAATTTGGTTCAACCTAGAACACTTGCCAAAAATATTTAATTCGATTTGAACCAAAGACAAGCTTCTTCACACCTCATAATAAGGGTTATCTTGCCTATGTTGAATTAAACACTTATAGCAAATCTTCTAGATTCAACACTAGGTGTGCAAGCTCACAAACATGTTGTATGCCACCACTAGATCAAAACAAACATAGAGGCAATAGAGGTAACATATATCCATCAAATTCATTTGATTTATCATGAATGCTCACGTATACCACTTATTATGTCTATATGCTCTAGCAAGTCCTTAGCATAGGATGAATGTCATGTCAATCAACTTTACCTTGCAATGTCGAAGGAGAGGCATGTCAATAAGTGGGTGGGGTGCATTCAACTCATGTTTGAGAAATCAAGAATGTTCAATTCATTCCTTAGCTTGCAAAACCTCTTTTCATCAAGTGGCTTAGTGAGAATATCGACAAGTTGATCATCGGTGCCAACACTTTCAATGGCAATATCTCCCTTTTGTTGATGATCTCTAATAAAATGATGCATTATGTCAATATGCTTTGTTCTTCTATGTTGAACCGGGTTTTGTGTCATCTTGATTGCACTTTTATTATCACATAGCAATGGCACATTCTTGAAGTTAAGACCATAATCCTTCAAAGTTGATTTCATCCATAGTAATTGTGCACAACAACTCCCCGCACTCACATATTCGGCTTCGGCGGTAGAGATTGCCACACTATTTTGTTTCTTTGAGGACCATGACACAAGTGATCTTCCAAGTAATTGACATGTGCCACTTGTGCTCTTTCTATTGATCTTGCAACCCCCATAGTCGGAGTCCGAATATCCAATCAATTCAAACTTTGACCCCTTGGGATACCATAGTCCAACATCTCTTGTTTGCTTCAAGTACCTCAATATTCTCTTTGTAGCCGTGAGATGACTTTCTCTAGTTGAGGCTTGATATCTAGCACACATGCAAACACTAAACATGACATCCGACCTTGATGCGGTGACATAGAGTAGACTTCCAATTAAGGACCGATATTCCTTTTGATTCACCATTTTGCCATCAAGATCACTATCCAAATTGCCATTTGTACCCATTAGAGTTGAAATTGGCTTTGCATCTTGCATTCCAAACTTCTTCAACATATCCCTTATGTATTTTCCTTGACTCACAAATGTCCCATTCTTCAATTGCTTGACTTGGAGACCAAGAAAGTAACTAAGTTCACCAATCATAGACATTTCAAACTCTTTGGCCATCATAGCACCAAATTCTTCACAATAAGCTTGATCGGTTGATCCAAAGATGATGTCATCAACATATATTTGCACTATGAATAGATTATTTCCAATCTTCTTGGTGAATAGAGTTGTATCAACCTTGCCCATCTTGAATCCCTTAGAGAGAAGGAAATCCCTTAGCCTCTCATACCATGCTCTAGGTGCTTGCTTTAAGCCATATAAAGCCTTCTTCAACTTGTACACATGGTTGGGTTTCTTGTCATCTTCAAATCTGGGCGGTTGCTCAATGAAGACTAACTCATTGATGATCCCATTGAGAAATGCACTTTTGACATCCATTTGATATAGTTTGATGTTGTGTGCATAAGCATAAGCCAATAGAATCCTTATTGCCTCCAATCTTGCCACGGGAGCATATGTCTCATCATAGTCAAGACCTTCAACTTGAGTGTAACCTTGAGCAACTAGTCTTGCTTTGTTTCTCACTACAATGCCATCTTGATCTTGCTTGTTTTTAAACACCCACTTGGTTCCAATCACATTGTAGTCATTTGGCCTTTCTACCAACTCCCAAACATCATTTATTGTGAAATTGTTAAGCTCTTCTTGCATACCATGATCCAATTGGCATCCTTTAAAACTTTTTCTATCTTCTTTGGTTCTATGGTTGACACAAATGATGCATGCTCACAAAACATAGCCAATCTTGATCTTGTTTGCACACCACTTCTAATATCACCAATAACACTATCAATGGGGTGATCTCTTACAATATGTTGTGGTTGGAGTACTTGCACTTGATTGCTTGAGCTTGGTTGATCACTTGATGTATCTTGATGAGATGAACTAGCACCATGATCTTGCACTTGAGAGTCACTAGCTAGCTTGAATGGAGAATTGAGCACTTGATCTTTATCATCATCTTGAATATCAATTACTTGCTTTGCTCTAATGTCCCCAATGTCCATGTTCTTCATTGCTTCCACCAATTGAGTTCCACCAACATCATCTAGATTCTCTTCTTCATCTTGTGACCCATTGGTTTCATCAAATTGCACATCATGGACTTCTTCTAGAATGCCACTTGAGTTGTTCCAAACTCTATAAGCTTTGCTTGTAGTTGAATAACCAAGTAGGAACCCCTCATCACATCTCTTGTCAAACTTCCCAAATCTAGTGCCCTTCTTCAAGATATAGCATTTGCAACCAAACACCCTAAAGTAAGAAATATTGGGCTTTCTTCTATGAAGTAGCTCATAAGGGGTCTTCTCTAGTAATGGATGACAATATAGTCTATTGATGTAGTAGCAAGCGGTATTGATTGCTTCATCCCAAAATGATTGACTCACATTGTACTCATGAAGCATTAATCTAGCCATATCAAGCAATATTCTATTCTTCCTCTCAACTAGGCCATTTGATTGTGGAGTGTACTTGGCCGAGAATTGATGTCCAATCCCATAGTGATCACAAAGTTCTTCAATTCTTGTATTCTTAAACTCACTTCCATTGTCACTTCTCACTTTCTTGATTCTAATCTCAAACTCATTGTGAACTCTAGTGAGAAATGTCTTGAAGATGTCAAACACTTCACTTTTGTCATTAAGAAAGAATACACATGTGAATCTTGTGAAGTTATCCACTATGACAAATCCATACTTATTACCTCCAATGCTTGTGTATGTTGTTGGTCCAAATAGATCTATGTGCATCAAATCAAATGCTTTGCATGTGCTCATTGTACTCTTCTTTGGATGTGAGCTTCCAACTTGCTTCCCGGCTTGACATGCACTACAAAGCTTATTCTTCTCAAATTCAACATCTTTCAAACCATTGACAAGATTGTGAGTTGTAAGCTTCTTCAATTGTTTCATGCCAACATGACCAAGCCTTCTATGCCAAAGCCAACCCATGCTTGATTTGGAGATTAAGCAAGTTGTCAAAGAAGTTTCTTTAGCATTGAAGTCAACTAGGTAGAGATTCTCATATCTAAAACCCTTGAATGCCACATTTGAACCATCCACACTAATAACTTCCACATCATCAACCCCAAAGATGCATTTATAGCCTAGATCACATATTTGTGCCACGGATAGAAGATTAAAATCCAAGCTTTCAACTAGCAACACATTGGAGATACTCATGTCATTTGATATTACAATCTTTCCCAAGCCAATAACCTTGCCTTTCTTGTTATTGCCAAATGTGATAGAATCAACACCACTATCATTATCATTGATTGAGTCAAACATTCTTGATGTACCGGTCATGTGTTGAGTGCACCCACTATCAATAATCCAATGCCTTCCTCCGGCTTTGTAATTGACCTACAAGTAAGTCAATGAAGCTTAGGTACCCACTTTTGCTTGGGTCCTTGTAGGTTAGTAACTAAGCTCTTTGGTACCCAAATAGCCTTCTTCTTTGGACCCATAATTGGTGTACCAATAAACTTAGCTTGCACACCCTTCACACTCTTGGTAAGCACATAGAAAGAATCAAAAGGTATAGCATTAACAAGGTTCTTGCTTTGGTTCTTTTTATTGCAATTATGCTCTAGGTGCCCAACTTGCTTGCATCTATTGCAAAACCGACCATTGCCCTTCACAAAGCTAGGCTTTGGAGTTGCAAAGGCCGACTTGCCTTTCTTGGGGGTGTAGCCCAATCCCTCTTTATTAAGAGAGAACCTTTGGCTACCCAAGCACTTAAGCAAGCGGGCCTCACCACCATAGGCCTTGCCTAGGGCGTGAGTGAGCTCATTCACCTCTTTCTTGAGAGTCTCATTCTCAACCATTAGTGAGGCATCACAAGTGAAACCATCACTAGTAGTGAAGGTAGAGTCGGTGGTGGTGGATGAAGAGCTACAAGAAGGGTTAGCATTTGACATGATGATAGGTTCATAAAAGGATTCATCAATTATATCACATGTAACGCCTATATCATATGATACAACAACCTCCTTCTTTGCTTGTTGCTCAAGTAGCAATGAGTGAGCCTTTTCAAGCTTGGAATGAGCCTTACCAAGATCCTCATGGTCTTCCACTAGACTCTCATGAGTGGTCTTAAGCTCACTAAGGACTTTCTCAAGTATTGCTACTTTCATTGAAAGCTTCTTACACTCCTTGTCCTTGGCAATAGCTATGTCTCTAGTTTGTTGCATCAAGTCATATAGTTGTTCTTTAGTTGGTTCATCATCATTTTCATTATCATTATCACTATCATGAGCATATTCCATTTCACTTTCGTTATCACTCTCATCATATAATACCTTAGTTTCCTTGGCCATGAAGCATGAAGAGGATGAACCGAATAGTGATGGCTTCTTGTTGATAGCAATGGAAGCAAGAGCCTTGTTGGATGATGATTCTTCTTCTTCTTCTTCATCATCACTTTCCCAAGTGACCACATAGGCTCTTGCCCTTCTTGAAAGTCATCTTGGCTTCTCTCTTTTTTTTCTCAAACTTGCTCCTCTTGTTCTTCTTCTTCTTGTCATAGGGACATTCAGCTTGAAGATGTTCGGTGCTATCACAATTGAAGCACTTCCTTTGTTGCTCATTGCTCTTGAAATTGTCTTTTCTCTTTTTGAAGCCTCTTCTTTTGATAAACATCTTACCAATATAATTGACAACTAGAGCAAGTGCCTCATCATCAATTTCCAATCCTTCTTCTTCTTCGTTGTCACCTTCTTCTTGAATTGAAGCTTTGCCCTTTGAGGAGGTGGCCTTGAATGTCACGGTCTTCTTCTTCTTTTCTTCCTCCTTCTCCTTCTCATCAACATCTTGATCATACTTGTCAAAGGTCAAAACTTCTCCAAGCAAATCATTGGGCTTCATTGCATCAAGCCCATCTCTTTGTAGCATCATGATCAACATTTTGAATCTTCTTGGTAAGCTCAACAAGAACTTGTGGCAAAAATCTTGGTCTTGTGTCTTGTGCCCTAAGCTCTTGAGATCATTAATAATGACTTGCAATCTATGAAACATCTCTAAGATTGTTTCTTCTTCTTTCATCTTGAAGTTCTCAAACTCACTCTTGAGTCCATATAGCTTGGCACTCTTCACAACCTTAGTGCCCTCATATGTTTCACTCAACCTTGTCCATACTTCATTTGCTAATTCTAAATCTTTGATGCCCTTAAATACTTTTGTGTCAATATCATTGTAAAGTGTATTGAGAGTCACTCTATTGCATGTTCTATTTGCTCTATCTTCATCGGTGAGATGATCGGGATCAATGATAGCAAAATCATTCTCGGTGACTTACAATACTCTCTCATGAATAGAACCAAGGTACAATGTCATTTTTCTCTTCCAATGAGCAAAAGAACTAACACCATCAAAGAACGGTGGCTTGCCCCTAACATGATTGAACACAATTTGAGCCATTTTTCACACCGAAGGATGTTAAGCCTCGATTAAAACGGTGACCACGGCTCTGATACCACTTGTAAGGTCCTAGATGGCTAGAGGGGGGGTGAATAGCCTATAAAAATTTCTACAAATACCACTAAGCAAACTTGTTAGAATAACAAACGGCGTAAAGCGAGTTTTGCTTAGCCTCAAGTCACTTAGATGGTTTCCCGGTGTGACCCTCAAGTCACTTGCCCCTCAAGGCACGCCCCGCAAGGCACCACAAGACACCACTCTCAAGTGAGGTAACTCAATGACATGCGCATTCCACTAGAGTTGCTTTTGGCGTCCCGCCGAGGAAAGCACAAGAACCTCTCACAATCAACCGGAGGTGGCCAAGAACAATCACCTTCTCTCGCCAACGCCTCTAACAATCTCCAAGCCGGCTAGGAGCGGTACTCTCCAAGAGTAACAAGAAATCCACCGGCTAAACCACCCATAAGTGCCACTAGATGCCCTCAAGCTATGCAATGCACTTTGGGATCACTCAATCTTACTTTTGATTTTCAATCAAGCAAGAGAGATGAGTGGGAGGAGAAGCTTTAGCTCAAAATATGCACAAGAGTATTAGAAATGCCAAGAGACCTCCCCAAGGGCCGGCCAACGAGTATTTATAAGCATCCCATACAAATAGAGCTGTTGCTACTCCACTGAGCGTTTTTCGCGAGCGACCGGACGCGCCGGTCGAAACTGACCGGACGCGCTTCACCGCGTCCGGTCGCCCTGCGCCGTCCACGTGTCCCTCGAATTTCAACTGCGACTGCCAGAACCTCCAATGGTCACTGCGCGCCAACGGTCAAACGCGACGACCGGACGCGCCGCTCAAACGACCGGACGCGCCGAACGCACAGTGCCGCGCACCCGCGGCGCAACGACCGGACGCGCTCCATGCGACGACCGGACGCGACAGTGCCAGCGTCCGGTCGGAGTCCAGTAAGCTCCCTTCGTGACCGGACGCGTCCGATCGCGTGTGACCGGACGCGCCACGCGTCCGCTCAGCCCTTCACCATGCACTGTTCCTCTAGGTGCTCGACCGGACGCTCCGGTCCCGCGAGTGACCGGACGCGCCGGTTGCAAACCCTAGCCCACGCGCCTGACTACTGCACTGTACTGACCGGACGTGTCCGGTCAAACCATGACCGCGTCCGGTCCAGCGTCCGATTACGCTGGTGACCTCCGTTCGCCTCCGTTACTTTTCTGACTTCCGGCGTAGTGGAAAATAGGCATTTCATTTGCCCAAAATCGACTGAATCCCGCGCTCGCACGCTCGGCGGGAGGGAGAGAGGAACCCAAACCCCTCTCTACCCGCAAACCACAGCGCGACCAATGCCACCTTTGCAAATGTGCCAACACCATTAAGTGTACATCTCCATGTGCTTGTGTGTTAGCTTTTTCTCAATCATTTTCAAAGGTTTTCCAGTTAGCTCACTAGGCCCTACATGCAATGCACTTCATGAATTCACCTAGTGGCACCCGTGCGTCGAATAACCGATAAGACTTCCCCTCTTAATAGTTCGGCTATCGACCCTAAACCACTCACACCCTCTATGGTGTCTTGAGTGTAAAACAAAATGGCCCTATGGTTATACCTTTGCCTTGAGCCCATTTTATTTCTCCAAATGATGTGACCCACTTCATATCATCACATGACCGTCTCGATCCATCGACCTTGACTTCAATTGCTCTTCACCGTTGCATCGGTCCGTCGGCACCAAGTCTTGCACAAGCTTCACCATCGCATGGTCCTTCACTTCGAAGCCTCGACTTGTCCTTCACCTTCACAACTGGTCCATCGAGCCAAGCCTCATCTTGGTCTTCACCATCTTGGTCACATGAGTCAATGTCATGTCTCACATTCAATGACCACTTTTATCTAAATCATCCACTTAGATACAAAGGTTAGTCCTAGGTTTCATCAATTAGCGCATCTGTCGGCCGCGCGAGGGAAAGGTGCTCTCTGTGCCTTTGTGTGAACTAGAGATTAAAATTAGTGACATAGCCCTTGTGTGAACTAGATATTATAATCTACTAGACTTGTGGATAGGAGGCTTGCATCTCAACCGTAGGCCAAGCAAAACTCGATTTACACCGTTTGTTATTCTAACAAGTTTGCTTAGTGGTTCATGTAGGATTTTTTATAGGCTATTCACCCCTCTCTAGCCATATAGGACCTTACACCAGCACAGTGCCTCCGCTGGGGCACCGGCGAGCTCCATGCGCCACCATCGACCTCTGCATCAACGTCGAGCTCTGCAACAATGAGCCTCCATTCGTCCATGCAGTAAGGTGATATTGCGTTGGAAAGCGTATGTTTCAAGTGTTCCAAATGTTTCAGAGGTGTGTTGCAAGTGTTTCACATCGATGTTGCAAAAGTAGTAGGGATGTTGCACATGTTGCAATGGCTATACATGTATGTTTCAAGTGTATGTTCCAAATATTTTATCTGTTTTACACGTGTGTTGCAAGTGTTTCATCTAGATGTTGCAAAAATAGATATAGATGTTGTATATATATGCAAGTGTTTCAAATGTTTTCATACGTATGTTGCAAGTGTTATCATCTGAATGTTTGCAGTGGCTACACACGTGGTTTTCAAGTTTTTTCTAGTATTTCACAAGTGTTTTAGACGTATGTTGCAAGTGTTTCAACTATTTTAGATATATGTTGCAAATGTTTGCTCTAGATGTTGCAAAAGTAGATCTAGATGATGTTGCACATGGTGCAGTGGGATCCATCGGTAGCAGCTGCCTATTGCAGCTGTTGGGTCCGCCTGCATGTGCGTGGGTGTGGAGGAGTGCGAGAAGGAAACCTTGTGGGCACAGATCGAGATGGAGCGACGCGGGACACGTATTGGGTGTAGGACATGGAGCAGCGCGGGACACGATGCGAGCGTGGGACACGGAGCGACGCGGGCCCCATGTGAAGCAGCATAGGCGTGCGTGTGGCGCTAGCCTTTCCCAAACAGGAAGGCTAATAGGTGGTATGGTTTTAGTCTCCTACTAGTCGTTAGCTAATTTGTCTAGACAACTGTAGCTAATTTGAACTCATTTTTAGCCCCAACTAGTAACTAGTAATATGTATCCAAACGGATTAATTTTATATCATACTAGCAAAGCATGACTATACGTGGCAATGACATGTATAGCTTGTTATGGGGATATTTAACTAATCTCCGATTGCCAGTTTTAGACAGGCAAAAACATATTTGTCATGAAAATAGTAATTGCATTACATTCTTGTCATTTTTGCTGATATGGCATGCCAGATCATTGTGCTAGCATGGATGGTGGGGAGGTCCAGACGTAAAGGCACGTGAAAAGTCCATTTTGTCCATGCCCCTTTCTAACTTAACAGTGTCTGTTTGCCTCATCCATCATCCTTTCTTCCACTCTTGCTCTCACTCTTTCATTCCTGACGGCGATGGGAGCAGACGGTTGGAGGTGGAAGCCACAAGTCAGAGCACAGCACGGCAGCGACACGTCGGAGCATGGCATGTCAGCCTCAAGTAAGGTTAGATCTAGAGCCCCATTGTCCCTAGGCGCTAGGTGTAGTTCGAATTTATGTGGCTAGGGGTTTCATGGCATGTTCTTGGTGGTTACAGTCCTTGATTTGCAATCCTTCATGTTGTATTGTAGGCTGTTGGATATATGCCAAACCCATAGTTCAAAAATGGGGTTGTCCCCTTGTCCTCCATATTATGTTTCTTTGTTTTCCCTATTTTTTTGTTCTAGAGGATGCATGTGATGTAGATTGCGTATTTGGATCTTTCCTAACTCCCCTTGTTTTTATGTGTATGATTAGTCAGGATTGATCTTCGCAATGCATTTTGAATCATTGTTAGTGTTGCTAAGTACACTGGCTAACTATTATGGAGTGGTTAATGTAGAAGATCAAGAACATGAATTGTGGTATGATAGTAGCAATGTGTACTCCCTTTCTAGGTTTGGTGATGGTATGGTGTAAGGTTCTAAGTGGCTAGAGGGGGGTGAATAGCCTATTTAAAAATCTACAAGCTTCACTAGACAAGTGAGTTAGTAAAACAAACGGCATAGCAATTCTAGCACTAGCTCACTAAGCTATGCAAGGCACCTACACAAGTCTAGTTCAAGGCTAAACACTGACCACACCAACAACTAACTCTACTCCTAATCAAGAACAAAACTACACAAGCTAGAGACAAAGAAAAAACAAGCTACACAACTAGCAAGGTAGATAAGTAAGCAAAGGAGTGAGCTAGGATTGTTATACCGACGTTGATAAGTAGAGATATGTCCAAAGAACCAATCAATCAATGCAATCACATACATAAGATAAAATCCTCGGCAAAGAGATGACACAAGAATTTTTACCGAAGTTCACATGCTTCCCGGCAAGCTAGTCCTCGTTGTGGCGATGCACCCACTTGATGGATCGTGAGCTAATTGACTATCAAGAGTTAAACCCTCAGTAAGTGCCGCACATCCACTCACAAAATGAGAATCCTCCAAGCCATGAGCTCCACTAGAGTAGCCAATTCGTGAACTCCCGCAGGGAAGGCTCAAGAACCCCTCACAATCACTTGGTGAGGCTTGAAACAATCTCCAATCACGAGCGCAACACCACCGCTGCTCCAAGCCATCTAGGATGTCGGGAAACACCCAAGAGTAATAAGAAATCCGTAGCCAACTCAATGAATCAAGTGCCATTGGATGCAACTCTCAAAGCAATGCACTTGAATCTCACTCAATCTCACTAGGATGCAAAATCAAACAAGGAGATGAGTGGAAGGGATGTTCTCTAGCTCAAAGTATGTCTCAAGTGTTCAAAGAGTCAGAAGACGAATCCCAAGGCCAGCCAAACAAGTATTTATAGCCAGCCCTCAAAGATAGAGCCATTAGGCTCAAGAAACTGCTCTGCGCGTGCTGACCGAACGCGGCCACAGTGTCCGGTCGCACCTGCGCGACTTCGCCAATGCTCGCCACGTGTCCCATTTTAAATTTCATTTGTTTGATCTCCAACGGTCACGGAACATTATCTTCTCAGAGAGGAAGTGACCGGACACGCCAAAGTACTGACCGGACGTGTTACATGCGGTGTCCGGTTTGAGTACAGAAAGGGTCCAGAGAGCGATTTCGTCGACTAGACGCGTCCGGTCGCATGTGACCGGACGGGCCACCGCGTCCGATCAAACCTTCCCTTCATGCTACTCTCCTGGGTGCGTGCCTGGACGCGCCGTTCCCGCAAGTGATCGGACGCTCTGGTCACAAACCCTCACACTATGCCCCGCGCACCTGCTGGTAGAACTGACCGGACGCGCCAGCCGCGTCCGATCCAGCGTCTAGTCACGCGTCCGGTCACGCGTCCGGTTCAGCGTCTAGTCACCCCATTACTTCCTTTCACCTCTATTTCTTTGCCTCTGGCGTAGTGGAAAATAGACGTTTCACTTCCACAAAAGTGTCGAATCCCACCGAGAGGAACCCAAACCCCTCTCTACCCCTCAAACTTCACCTCCTTCGCAAATGTGCTAACACCGCCAAGTGTTCACCATCTTGTGCTCGTGTGTTAGCATTTTCTCAAAAATTTTTTAAGGAGTTAGCATCTCACTAGATCCTAAATGCACATGCTCAAGAATATGTACCTAGTAGCACTTGCTTCAAGAGATGACCGTGATTGCCCCTCTTAATAGTCGGCTATCAATCCTAAACCCAGTCAATCACTTCTCTACTCATCTTTAGACCGGTAAAAGAGAATCCTATGATTATACCTTCGTCTTGATCATCTCATTCCTTGCCATCACCTATGTGCATGTTCACCATCATCTTTATCTTCATTCACTTGTGATCTTATGGCCATCACCATCATGCTCCTTGCTCCATCATCACATGTGTTGCTACGCCTAACTCGATTCACTTGACACAATAGCATTAGCAACTTGGTGTCATTAATTACCAAAACCAAACTTGGGCTTTCATATGGCCAACAAGATCATGTAGAGCGACAACCAGTAATTGCTACTTTGGGGTGTTGATAAAAAATAGTGGATCACAATGGAATATTACTAGTCTTGAGCAATTTAAGAAGATGATTCAGTCTAGGTGGGATGAGAAACTTATGTAGGTGAGTTGTGAGGTTGTTGAGAAGGATGGTGTCGGGTACCACAATTAGGGGTACCCAAAATAGGATAGAAAAATCACCCAGCCACCCCATTTAAGTGAAACAATACACAAAAGGGAAACGGGCCAAATCCTTCCTTGGGCCTCCAGCAAGACATGACAACAAACCAGCCCATCCGCCCGCTCCTTCCGAGGCCTCACTCAGGGGGTCTTGGAACGCCTCTGATTCACCTGAGGCCTCAGCTCTGAGGCCTCAGACACGAGCCAACTAACGACACCATCACCGCCTTGTCTGAGCCTCGGGAACCGCATCGTCCATCTCTGACTCGCCCGAGGCTGGCCTCTAACACCGCTCCCCCATTGGTGCGCTCGAGACCCCCTGTGACATCACCCACGTTCTCACGTCTGTTCAAACAGGCTAGGAATGACCGGGGTCAAATCACCATGCCATCATCTGTAACAGGTATGCGGAAGAGCTGCTGACCACTATGCCACCCATACTAGCACTATACGCACGATTCGTGCGTACGCAGTGTACGGAACAACCACCCTGTGCTACTATTCCCACGATAGGGATAAGATTGGATCATGATTCCCGCCTTCGAGGCCTTGGCCCTCTACGGGGGTCAAACTACAAGGACAAACATGCCATGCCGGCTACAGGATCAAGAATGACAGGACGTCTCGCTACAACGCCGAACGACAGAAACCACTCCCTCAACAGTGGTGCCCATACTTGACATGTAGCAGCAGTGCCAAAAGTACCGACGCCATGCCTCCACAATACCAGCCACGTCGCCACCAGATAAGGCCCTTCCGAGACCTCCAGGCTCCTCCACCAGTAAGATCACACCGTATGCCAACATTTTGTAACCCTGCACCTCCTTGAGACTATAAAAGGAGCATGCAGGGATCATTCCTGACAACAAAGAAAAGAAGAAGAACCCCCATAGTAGCAAAAAACACGAGTCATGAACAGACATCTCTCCTGGACCTTACGAGGGCTCCAGCGGAGTCGCACTCACCCACATCCTCCACTCACACCACGAGACTTGGGAGATCCTCCCTCTCTCACAGCCGTTTGTAACTCCTACAAGTACTTCGGTGCAAGATAATATAGAACTTCTCTCCCCCACTGGACGTAGGGCATTTCTTGGCCTGAACCAGTATAAATCACTTGTGTTCTTCTTGCACACCATCTGAACCCCCGACGCGTAGACACTCGATTACTCGTCGGTGCTAGGACCGCCGTTTCTTACACCGACAGTTGGCGCGCCAGGTAGGGGGCGTTTGCGCATCACAACTAACCATGTCTGCAGGGTTCGAAATGGCTACATCATCTCACCTCCACCCGACGAGCATGCCCTCGGCGGCCAGAGGCAACATCAGCCTCACCTCGGGCTCCCACATCTGGTTGGGGAGTCTCGAGTTCATCATCGCCAAGGAAGGCGAGGAACTCGACCTCGTCCCGCCAACCAATAAGCCTGCCGACTTCACCGAGCCCGTAGACAACCTACGACGACGTTCCAATGAGATAAGGAACACATGGCCAAACAAGTTCAGCCTGCCTGGCCTGTCGCAAGCTGCTCGGTCCAACAAAAAGGTTTGCATGCCATCGACTAATGCTCACCATCGCAGCCCCAAAGCAGGTGAAGTATCGGAAGATCTACCACAACAGCTCGGGCACGCCATCGCCGACACCCTGGCATCGACGGAGACGAGCTCTAACTCTGACTTTGAAAATGACTATGACAACAGCTACCGAGGCAGCACCGGCTTCCCCGAACTTCAGAGGATGCAACGCTTTTTACACGTTAGCGATTACCTCCTCAACGACGAGCCACTCCACGACGATTTCATCGATCGCTTCGACGGCTACGAGCTATCATGTCCATAAAAGGGACAATCAGGCCCCGACACAACATTTGGTTTGCCGAGCCTGCCCCCCATTATCTTCGTCGTTAATACCGCTTTTACTCGCTCTTAAAAGTCTCTGTGAACTGATGATTTTCTTTTTAACTCTCTTGTATTACCATATGTATAAATGCATCATGCGTGTGCATCATACATGCCTCATACATGCATTTTGTATATGTCATACCGCATCATTTGCACACGGTCCGAACCCGGGCCCGGAGTTCACAGGCTGGCCCCACGAGAGGGTTTCGACAGCCGCTCCAGCCTAACAGAGTGAGGAATGGTATGCGGGGAGCGGCACAATAGAGGCCAACACCTAGGTGCCTCGAAGCACCATACGGGATTCCCTGAACCATGTTCGAGCCTTGACGTACATTGATTTAAGGGTTTTTCATTGGAGAAAGGCGACGAGCCGCCAGGGTTGTACTGGAACGACCCTGGTTACCCTAAATTGGTCGTCGAGGGTATGAGGTCGGTCACTAGATACCTATGTAGGATCCTCAGTGAACGGGATCCGGGACCTCACTCGAAATGAAATACCCGCTAGCAACTCAAACAGACACCACAAAAAACGGCCCCGCTCGAGGGGGATGATGTGCCGCTGTCCAACCCCTCCTTTGCGAAAAAGATGCGAGAGGGGAATGCATTGGGCCTCCTGATCGGATCATACCCACGAGGCTTGATTTTTGGAGGCCCAGTTTCATATGCACGGCCTATTGAGGCCCGCCGAGACCTAAAGTATGGGGACAGATCACCCCGAGCCTAGAAGACGCGCTAGGGGCAAAAAAGTCTGGCCAAGGGACGTCCCATCTGCATGCCAATCTTAGGCGTCGCAGACCCCGCCTCAGACCACAGAGTAGCAGGGGTTACATCGACATTAAGACCCTAACGCCTCGGGGCATGTACTTCCCCTAGGAGACCCCGTCACGCATGCCACCAGCGGTGCTCCGGTGGCCTTCCTGACTAACTAAACCAATTTCATAAAACAAACGCAAAGGAGCTTAAAATTACTACGATAAGCCATCATATTAAGCATAGTTCATCATACGGATAAAATAAAAGATGACGTGCGTCGCCATTCGATAAAACTAACAAAATAAAAAAGAAAAAGCCCTAAGGGGCAGCATCGTGGGGAAGCTCCGCGAGGATCTGCTATGCGGGGATGAGGGCATCCACCGCCTCCTTGGCCAGGCTGTAGCGTGCCACCAGGTCCTCGTGGAGGCGTAGTGGATCCTCCGCAGGGAACCCATCGACCTCAGGGAGGTCGGCTCCCACCGACAGCTCCGCCATTGCCAGGGAGACCCCGGCGCTACGGCGGATGTCGCTCTCGATGGCGGCAGTGACACGACGGCGAGCGACCTAGAGCCGATCCTCCCTAGTGCCCGGGGCAACCCCCAGGTAGTCCAGAAAGGCATCCACCGTGATGCGGAGACCCTCCAGCTCCATGGTCACCTCTGACACACACAAAATTTCACTCATAGTTAGAAAGAAGCTCGAGCAATAGACGGAGAAGGGGAAGACAGAAAAGAAGAAAAACCCACCAACACCGCAATGATCAGTGTTGTCCAGCTGGTGGAGGAGAACGTTCGCCCTTCCTTCGATGTCCATTGCCGCCGCACGAACAATCGCCCGCTCCTCTGCCTGATCCACCCTCGGGGCCGACGGGCTAGCCAGGGCCCCTGGGAAGGCAAAGCGAGGGCGGATGCTCCCCATTGAGATGCCACCAGTACGTAGCTGGCGGCCCCTCCCGGTGAAACCCCGGTCATCCATCCGGCGACGCTATGCCACCGGGGGACTGTCCACCTCCTCAGACCATTGCGGCGAGTTGTCACATGCCATCGAGATCGTGGATTGTGCTAAGAGGTAGTGGAAGAAAAGAGTGGAGAGTGGAGGGTGGCAATAGATGTGAGGGGAACGAGTACCGAGCCGGGTATAAATAGGATCCATGCAACTGTTCGGCTGCGCAGCCGCCCGGAACCATCAATGTGATCTTGGAGCTCAAGCCGACATTCCCACTTCCCACTAAAACCGAGTAATGGAACCACCCCCCTCCACTTCCCTCGATTAAATCTTGACGCTCCCAATCACTGCAACACACTCATCTAACTTCTGAAACCACAGATTCTCGGAACGAACGATGGGCCACACAAGAAGCAAACATATTCTGAATAAGACTTTTGACTAGAGGGCCCCCCCCCTCAGACTCGACCCACGTCACAAACCTCACGATAATAACCTACTTGGCCCATCAACCTTTGGTCGGCACCAAAAGGCCCAAAGGTAGAGACCACAAGAGCGTTAGCAGGCCTGGTAGCTAACCCCATTAGGGGGATAAATGAAGGGACCATTTCCCCGAGGCCCCCTCCTTCCTAGACTATCATAAGGCATAAGGCTCGGGGGCTAGTCCTACCACATCAGGATAACAAAAAAGAAAAAAGAAAAGAAAACCAAAAATTGCCTTCAAACCCATGCACTCTCACATCAGCAGTCGCCCCTCTACGGCCTCGCCCGGGCAAGAATTCCCGTGGCACCCCAAGCCATATCTAGGACCCCGTTGGCGTCATCCAGTCGGATCCCATCGAAGGAAGGCACCGAGCCCTCAGAGCCCATCAAACGGATCTGAGGCCCACTGAACGACCCTCAGATGACCTAGAACAATCCATTGACCGACCTCTCATCATAAGCAAAGGCTCAAGGGCTAAGGCCTCGGACTTACACTACACACTAAATCAAGACCTTGGAAGCATATCCTATCCTTCCAAGGCCTCGGGGGCTACACCCGGCGGGTGCGCTCGCGCGCACCCCCGAAAAAAAGCAATACAAGAACAAGCCGAAGCACCAGCAACCTAGCTAGAAGCCCAAATGACGAGCATACCCGATGTGTAGCCTCTGAAGGAGTATCCCTACTCCCCCACAGTCTCGGGAGCTACTGTCGGGTACCACAATTAGGGGTACCCAAACAGGATAGAAAAATCACCAGGCCACCCCATTTAAGGGAAACAATACACGAAAGGGAAACGAGACAAATCCTTCCTTGGGCCTCCAGCAAGACATGACAACAAACCAGCCCATCCGCCCTCTCCTTCCGAGGCCTCACTCAGGGGTCTCGGAACACCTCTGATTCGCCCGAGGCCTCAGCTCTGAGGCCTCGGACACGAGCCGACTAACGACGCCATCATTGCCTCGTCTGAGCCCCGAGAACCGCATCGTCCGTCTCTGACTCGCCTGAGGCCGGCCTCTAACGCCGCTCCCCCATTGGTGCGCTCGAGACCCCCTGTGACATCACCCATGTTCTCATGTCTGTTCAAAGAGGCTAGGAATGACCGGGGTCAAATCACCACGCCATCATCTATAACAGGCATGGGGAAGAGCTGTTGACCACTATGCCACCCATACTAGCACTATACGCACGATTCGTGCGTACGCAGTGTACGGAACAACCACCCTGCGCCACTATTCCCACGATCGGGATAAGATCAGATCACGATTCCCACCTCCAAGGCCTCGGCCCTCTACGGGAGTCAAACTACATGGACGAACATGCCATGCCGGCTACATGATCAAGAATGACAGGACGTCTCGCTACAACGCCGAAAGACAGAAACCACTCCCTCAACAGTGGTGCCCATACCTGACACGTAGTAGCAGTGCCAAAAGTACCGACGCCATGCCTCCACAGTACCAGCCATGTCACCACCAGATAAGGCCCTTCCGAGGCCTCCAAGCTCCTCCACCAGCAAGGTCACACCGTATGCCAACATTTTGTAACCCTGCACCTCCTTGAGACTATAAAAGGAGCATGCAGGGATCATTCCTGACAACGAAGAAAAGAAAAAGAACCCCCGTAGTAGCAAAAAACATGAGACACGAACAGACAGCTCTCCTAGACCTTGTGAGGGCTCCAGCAGAGTCGCACTCACCCACATCCTCCACCCACACCACGAGACTTGGGAGATCCTCCCTCTCTCACAACCGCTTGTAACCCCTACTACAAGCACTTCGGTGCAAGATAATACAGAACTTCTCTCCCCCACTGGACGTAGGGCATTTCTTGGTCCAAACCAGTATAAATTGCATGTGTTCTTCTTGCACACCATCTGGACCCCCGACGCGCAGACACTCGATTACTCGTCGGTGCTAGGATCGCCGTTTCTTACATCGACAGATGGGTACCAAAGGGCACCAATGTAGACCGGGTTGAAGGTTCAAGTGACACATGTAGCACTCTAGAAGAAACTAGAGTTAATGATTATGTTGTTATTGGAGTTCCATGACCATATTACCTAAGGCTGATGTTGATGATGAAGCTACTGTGTTGGTGAATGAGGACCAAATCTTTCAGACTCTTAGTTTTAAGGTTGCAGATGAGGGTGCAGCTACAGCTGAGGAGGTTCCAATTCCTAACATCCCTACTGCGGTGGAAGCATAAATTAAAGAGGGAGCAATTCTAGTACATAATAGTTTAAATTCTAAGCTAGTGTTTTCCTAGGACAAAGACAACCCTCACATGTATGTTGGCACATTGTATCCATGCATGGATGAGTTTATGATGGTAGTGAGGCAGCATGCTATAGTAAATGAGTTTGAATTAGGAATAGAAAAGTCTAACAAGTAGAGGTTTAGGAGCTACTGTAGTGGTGGGTGCCCATGGAAAATTATAGCTAAGGCACAAAAAGATGGCAATGTCAAGGTACGAATACTAACGCCATTTCTATTTTTTACAATGTTCTTGCCCCATTATGTTGTTGGCATGTTCCGCATCAATGACTAATTTGTGCTCACAAGTTTATGCGGTGTCTTGCTTTGATGCAAGTACAAATAAACAAGTCCACCCACTAGTGTGCTCAAGAAGTAGAGTTCTGGGCAAGATGGCATCCTAGCTTGGATTATTGAGAGAGCCATTCCACTTTAAAAGAACAAGCATGAGATGGGTGCCAAAGCTGTGAAGGAAGAGCTTGAGAATAAGTACAAGATCAAGTTTCCTTATCTAATGGCTTACTATCGCAAATAGAGGGCTACTAAGTAAGTTATTTGGAAAATGGGATGATTATTTTGATTGGCCGTTTAGATCAAAGTTGAGGTAGAACTTATCATGTGGCAGTGTAGTTGAGATAGGTATTGTGACAGTAGATGGTCACACTCATTTTAGTATATTTTTTTGCCTTCAAAGCAAGTGTAGATGGATTTAGAGATGATTGCAGGCCCTACATTAGTGTAGATTCCACTGTCCTAAATGAGGAGTGGAATGGCCACATGCCCACATGCCTATGCCAATGCAATAGATGGCCACAATTAGATATTCCCTGTTGCTTTTGGATTGCAGAGATCAAGTGAATTAGATTTTTTTATGGAACAACTAGGGAAAGTGATAGGTCCAATGAATAAGTTAGCCATTTGTACAAATGCTTGCAAAGGGCTAGAAGGTTCGGTCAAAAAGTTTTTCAATGGTGTAGAATAGAAGGAATGCTTGAGGCATTTAATTGAGAATATGAAAAGGAGGTTTACATGGAATTCATATGCAAAATACACATGGCTAGCAGCAAGGGCATATACAGTAGACCAATTTAATAAGTTGATGGACAAGGTAATTGAAGCACATCTGGATGTGGTGCCGACTGCAGCAACATCATGACCTGCTCTAGGCCAGACGTGGATTCTCAAAAAAGATCATGGCCGTGTTTAGATCCCCAATTTGGGGGCTGAATCTACACAGTACGCATTAAATGTGCACTGTAGCAATTCGTTTGTATTTGGTAAAAATTGTCTAAACTTTGACTAATTAGGCTCAAAATGTTCGTCTCGCAAAGTACAACAAAACTGTGCAATTAGTTTTTTATTTCATCTACATTTAGTACTCCATGCATGTGTCGGCATTTTGATGTGATGTAAATCTTCTTTTTGCATAGTGGAATTTGGGGATGAAATTTGGGATCTAAACAAGGCCCATGTGTGACTATGGAGGTGTTTAGATGTAAAAAATTTTGGAATTTTGCTACAGTAGCACTTTCGTTTGTATTTAGCAATTAGTGTCTAATTATGGACTAATTAAGCTTAAAAGATTCGTCTCATGATTTACAACCAATTTCTTTTACCTACATTAAGTGCTCCATGCATGCGTCTAAAGATTGATGTGATGGAGAGAGAATGTAAAAATTTAGAATTTAGAGGGGAAGTAAACAAGGGCTATATAAACATCTAGCTGAATGTTGAAATGCATGGATCCAGCGCCCTGTTCGTTTCGCTGGTTTATTGTGGCTGAAAGTACTGTTCGCTGGTTTGTTGTGAGAGAAAAACACTGCTGGATGGCTGTTGATTCTGCTGATCTAGCGAAACTAATAGGGTGAGCACAAAAGGACCTGCTATTAATATTCTAGCATATGCTACCATAAAGACGACACCTATACTTTTTAAGATTTCTACTACTTTATCATGGTTGATACTTCTAGCTATAATCCACCAGCTCAATACAACCTTTTGAGGTAGTGCCTTATGGTGTCTTATGTATACAACCTGTATATACTACATAATAAAAAGGATCTATTTTGTTATTCGTTTCCTGTGACCCAAATATGAGATATATGTTAAAAGAAGGCTAAAATATAATAATAATGGACACATACCAGAAGAATAAGCACGTATCAAACACCAAATCTGGCATTTACTATCCCATGACAGTGCTAATTATTATGTCCCATAACAGTAGCTTACACCATAATCGAACGCATGCCCAAGAACACCAAAATTCCAGCCCAGATAAGATCTTGGGAGATTTACAGGCATAAACATTCGAAAATATTCTGAATGAATAAAATAAACCGGCAGGGGGCGGATTATCCATTGGCTGAGCTGTGCGGCCTGTGCCTCTCTCAGCGGCAGGCAGGTGCGTGGGCCAGGGCAAAGGAAATGGCATCCCAGCCGTGCAATAATCAGTTTACATCTCCTTTTCACTTGTACCCACCTACTGTCATGGAATTACATTTTAGTCCTTGTTTAGAACCCTTTAAAGCAGCAGCTAATTTTTGAAAACTTTAACTTTTTTTTGCGCTTAAAGCCACTAATGGAGTATTAATTACATATATGTTCTAGCTAAACACTTTATATTCTCCATTTTTCCTAATTTTTTTTGGCAAGGTGAACACTGGACCATGTTTAAAATTACAAGTAGCTGCACACTACTTTATTTGGTCTATAGTGTGTTTTGTATAGTTGTACTCAGTAATCACAGTATTAACGCCGTGTTAATGACCAGGCTATCACCTGCTGGGTCCGTTTCCAAATATCTGTCAACTTTGACCACTCAATCTTGATACGCACTAAAGAAATTCAAAAGACAGATGAACAAATTTTGAACAACAATATTGGCCCCGTTCGGTTGGGCTGATAAGCCGGCTGAAAAACACTGTTGACTGATTTGTTGTGAGAGAAAAATATTGTTCTGGCTAAAAAAACAAGCTGAAAAAGACGGATTATAAGCCAGATGAACAAGCTCAATGATTCTAGTAAGCACCTCATGATGGAAAAAGGACTAAGATAGACTAGGGCACAATAGGTGAAAGCAAAATGTATTCTAGAGAAAGGAAAAAACACCTTGTGAAAAGAAAAACTGAAACACATTATGTGAACACCAAGCGGATGACCACGAATCATGGAAGACACCACGAGTCAAAATATGCTAATATAGAGATGGAATACCAAAAACACCCGTCGCAGTAGTTTATGGCCCCGTTCGGCTGTGCTGATAAGCCGGTTGAAAAACGTTGTTGACTGATTTGTTGTGAGAGAAAAATATTGTTCTAACTAAAAAAAATAAGCTGAAAAAGGCCCCGTTCGGCTGGAATTATAAGCCGGCTGAAAAACACTGTTGGCTGATTTTTTATGAGAGAAAAATATTGTTCCGGCTGAAAAAACAAGCTGAATAAAATGAATTATAAGCCAGATGAACAGGGCCAAAGACAGATTATAAGCCGGATGAATAAGGCCTATATTCCGTTTGGTTGTTACCGATAAAATTACCGCAACTGATTATTAAAATAAGTTTCAGGGGTTGCACGCATAAACCCGTCCTCTACAAGTGTGCTCGTAACCGTTTGGCTCTACTAATTAATTAATTAATTAATTGAAAATTAGTAAATCCCACGGCACTACCACGTTACTTCTAATAAAATAAGTTTCCGGGGCCCTATTTGCATAACAACCTCCTCTGTATCCGTGCTGGTGCTCTGCTCGGTCTCAGTCTCGTCGCCTCCACGCCGGCCTCCCGTCGTCCCGTCCCCTGCTGCAGTCCACTGTCCGCTCCACTCTCCACCGCACTTTCCTCTCTCCTCCCCTGTTTTCGCTCCCCTCGAGACCCCAAAAGCACCGAAAGGGGGAAGAAGGAAAGAAAGAAAGCGGCGAGGTTCAACTGTTCAAGAACGCCAAGACCCTCCGGATTAACCCAATCCCCCTCATTTCCAGCCTCTTCAGTGGCGGCGCCGATTTGGAATTCCAGAGACAGCGATGGGCTCCGGATCTTTGCTCAAGGTCATCGCCAACAACTTCGACGTCCTTGCAGGGTCAGTCAGTGCTCTGCTCTCCCAGGCCCCAGCCGTCTTTTCTCCCCCTTCCTTCATCTATTAGTTTTTTTTTAATATCCGTGGCTGGAATGTTTGTTTGATGACTCGGAGCGATTCTGATGCTTTAGATGTTCGGCATTGTTGAAATAGCCTTCGTCTTGTTCTTGAGATGTGCTGGAATGGTTGTTCTTGAGATTCCGGATACTTAGAATCGGCACAATGGCGTAGGTTTTAGTCGATTCAAGAACTCTTGCGCCTGACAAGAAATCCTTCTTGGTATGGTTCAGTTTTCACCTGCAAACTCTTGCGCCCCCTCGAATCAGCCTTGTGAATCGCCATTCTGTAGCAATGCATGCATTTCTTTTTGTAGGAATTGTTTTTTGTTTTCGAATTCCTTGGGTAGAAAAAAAAAAAGACGTTCTTGAATGCGTACCGAGTTTGGGTTTTGCAGTATTCATTTCTCCGGGTCAACATTTTCTCCTGCATCAGCATATTTCTCTTTCAATCCGATTCACAACTTTTCTGGATGATGCAATCCATTGCCCGGAACGAAAAGTTAGGCCGTTGTGCACGAGTTGCCTCTGATGTATAGATCACCAAGATTGGATTCTGAATTCGGCTGCTGAGTTCTGTCAGTTCCTACCTTTAGCTCAGGCCTTTACAAAAGGGGCCTGCTTTCAGATTTGTAGTTTTGCTAGTGCCTGCAATTGTAGGAGTAGGTTTGTTGGCCAATTCCACTTTTCCAGAATGGTTTCTGGTATTCCCTTGTGCAGTCTTATTACTATCTTTTTGGCTGTTTTGCATTCCTTTCCACGCAGCAATGTTAGGTCACATGCTGAAGACTGAAGAGTGGCTCGGCACAATCTGGTCCTGTTTCTTATAGTTTACTGGATCGTGGGTTATGTCTCGTAGTGATTCTGACATATCATTAAAAAATGGGTGCACGGTTCTGGGACCAGGATTTATTAAACCTACCTTAGCATGAATCCATGTGTGTTGTACCAAGGTACATCGAGCTTCATTTATTCACGAAGCTAGCTAGTGTCACGTTCAGTACTGATACTGTGATAAATGTTGCTATGTTTGGACCAGCATGTTTTAACGGCTCTTCATGTTACTGTGCTGTGTAAAAACTTATCTAAGCAAACAATCTATGATAGATGTATCACAGGTGGTGAATAAGTTTCTTGTCAGTTATTCATTTGCCCCCTATTGGAGTGTACTGGTGGTTTGCTGCTACTACTCAACAATCAATGATAGATGTATCACACTTGGACTAGTGCCACTCATTTCTGAATTTACCGTTTCCTCTTTCTGAAAGTTTCTCTCTTCTGGCTCATAAGCTACCATTATGAATCGAAAATGCACGCTTTAACTTGAGTTTGTTTTGTTCGCAAAAATAAAATTAAAAAAAACTTGAGTTTGTTTGTTTTCCTCTGCAGGCCTTTGGTGGCACTGGCTTATCCTCTGTAAGTTGCTCATGACTTGTAATTTACTGCTAGAAATTCAACTTTTATGAGTAAAACACAAATTTAAGTGTTATTACAACTTACAGGTATGCTTCCGTTAAGGCAATAGAGACCAAATCTCCTGTGGATGATCAACAATGGCTCACATATTGGGTGCTGTACTCACTAATAACATTGTTTGAACTCACATTTGCATCAATTATTCAGTGGTAAGTAGTGTTTGTTATATTGTTTTCAGTGTCAGTTTACTATTCTGTGTGAAAGTTGGGGCCTGTTAGTTGTTGATATATCTTAGGACCTTCGGACAAGCATTAAGTCATTTACACTGTCAAGCCCTTGTACATCTTACTCTTCTAATCTTTGTTTTTTTTTCTAAAATAATGTCAGGCCACGTTTAGTTCCTAAAAATTTTCAAGATTCCCCGTCACATCAAATATTTGGACACATGCATGGAGCATTAAATGTAGACGAAAAAAAAACTAATTACACAGTTTGGTAGAAAACCACGAGACGAATCTTTTGAACCTAATTAGTCCATGATTGGACACTAATTGACAAATACAAACGAAAGTGCTACAGTAGCCGAAGCCAAAAATTTTCGTGAACTAAACACACCCTCAGACTACAGACTGTTCTATTTGAGATAAGATAGACTGGGTTGTCACGAATCTTCACATTTATTTTTAGTTTCGAACCAAACGACAAAAAACTGTTGGTGATATGATTTTGCTTCTTGGGTGTCAAAACATCCATGATGTGTGATGGAAGTTGCAAGGTTTACCACTTCTGGTTTAAATCCTAGGAGTTCGCGATTTTGTAGTTGTAGTTGCATGGGGTTTTGCATCTGATCACAGGATTTTTAATTGGAACTCGAACATATGTTTTAAAGATCATAATGGCACATTGGTCACTAAATTCCATGGCTTTCCCATGCTTGATTTTGACAGGCTTCCTTTCTGGCCTTCAATGAAATTGATCTTTATTTGCTGGCTTGTCTTGCCATACTTCAATGGCGCAGCCTATGTGTACCAGAATTATGTGAGACCTGCCTTCATAAAGAACCAGATGGTCAACATTTGGTATGTCCCTCAGAAGAAAGGCCTTTTTGGGAAATCTGATGACTTCCTCACAGCACTTGATAAGTTTGTTGAAGAAAATGGGACTGATGCGCTGAAGAAACTGGCGAATAAGGTACAGGAACCTTCTATAGTTGTCCCCACTTTGTGCACTTAACAACATTGCAGAATACTTACTTTGAATTTGAGGTAGTTGTTCATGCTTGTTCCCAGTTGACTGTGATCCTTTGGTGATGATAATCATCACTATGTTTATGGTGACATCATTTTGATATGTGATGCATACCTTGTCTTTAGTCTAAAGTTTGATGGTTATATCATGTACTCCCTCAGCGCTAACTCATTGATATCTGTCATGCTAGTTCAGCTGTAAAAGTGAAGCTAGTTGTTTTGTTGGCTCATGTGGACCGTGTGATTATTTATTTTGAGAAAACCAAGCTGAGAATATGTCTTTTGTTCCAAATGACAATCAGGCTATTGTTATTCTGACGTCTTGCGATCTGTATTGCAGGCTGGCAAGTCATTTAAACAGTCTGGGAAATCATCTAAAGATTCGAAAGAGTCAAAATCATCCAAGGAGTCGAAAGAAACAAAATCATCAAAGGATTCCAAAGAACTGAAGCCATCAAAAGATGCAAAGCAATCCAAGACATCAAAAGATTCAAAGGAGCCAAAGTCACCAAAGGATTCCAAAGAACAGAAGAAGGCGGCGCTGAAAGATCCGAAGAAAGCACTGAAGGATTCTAAAGAACTGAAGAAAGGGCTAAAGGACTCGAAAGAACAGGAATCACTGGAAGACCCAAAGGAACATACGGCAAAGAAGGCCGGCAAGCGTGTGACATTTGCCGAGGTGGAGCCTGAGAAGGAGCTCAAGGCCTCAAACAGTGACTGGCACCTGTCCTCCGATTTCCACGGCGCGTACCCTGAGCAGAACTCATGGGCTAGCAGCTTCATGATCTTTGAGGACGAAAACAGTTACTGGAACCGAGGTCACCTAGACTGGTAAACACTTAACTCATCTGAATCATTTTACGGTCTTACATTACGAATGTTTATGGCGATCATCTGCCTTTTTTTTTTTTTGTGTAGCTGAGATCAAATGCAGCGAGGCGGACATTTTTTTGGTCCGTTAGCAGTGAAAGGGCCCAGTTCATCTTCAGCTGAGGAAATGGGGTCTCACTCGCATTGTGGCGACTTGCGAGTTGCGCCTGCCGTTCCCTCTGGCTGTCATGTAACATATTTGTCCGACATATATACCTGTAGGTTGCAGTGTAGAATTATGCAGTGTGGATGGTGAACCGGTGATGTTGTGTTTGAGGCGGCGAACCTTGCTAGTCAGGAGAATTGAGATAGTAGCAGTGTGTTAAATCTTATCTGGTGTCTGGATGTGTTGCTTACTGCTCCTTGGTGCGTTTCCATTATCTGATGGACCCAGGGTCCATCCAATTTATTTCGCTACAATGTGCCACAAAAGTCTGACAGTGCTGAAAAGATCCCTAAAATCGTGCTAACTTGCTGTTACCAGTGCCATATTTGAACCTGAAATCTTATTGAAAATAACTAGCAGAATTTTATAAGGAATTTATGAAACAAGTTTAGACTAGTTATTGTATGATTCTAGCCTTCTAGGAAAACGTATTTGCGTTTTGAACTGAGGATCCTGTTGCAACGCAGGGTTCATAGGATTCCTACAGAAATTCACATGAATCAGATTAATTTTACAGGAAAAAAAAACACCAAGTTAAAAACCCTGCAATCAAAAGGATATGTTGACCAATTCGCAAAAAAAATATTTTTTTTTGAGAGGAAGGGAAAAAAAAAAAGGATATGATGAGCGAAGTGCGTATTGGGCTATAAACCGAGACGGGGCATTGCAGGCCATATAGGATGATGGGCCGAAGCCTCTTTTCTCCGGCCCAGAACGGCATCTCCGCGCGGGTGGCTCTCGAGCTCCCAGTCCCAGGGCGGCGGCCTCGTCGTCGTCGAGCAGCAGTGCGGCGTGAGGCCACCTCGCCTGGGAACCCTAACCTCCCATTCCCCAATCCACTCCCCTCCCCATCTCATCCGTTTCCCGCGGTCTCGACGGGACGCGGTGGAGTGGCGACCCGCCGCAGCCGGCATACGGCGGAACTCTATCCACCATACTCTGAAGTTTTTTTGATGAACTACACCTTAAGTCACATTTGTGTTTGTCTTGGCGTTTTTCTGGTACAGACACTGCATGTTTCTCTCTTGCAATGTTGCTCCGTATCTTGATCATTAGCATCGTAAGATTTGTTTTTGTAGTAGCTGCACAATAAATGATCTCTACCAGTTGTTGGTTAGTTTGGCACTGCACATTGACCCTTCTAGGCTGGCCGTTGTATGCTTTTCAGTCAGCCATTTTGTTATACTTGGTATCCATTCTAGTTCATATATTGTCTGCATTTGATGAGTGTTGAACTGTGAATCTATCAGTCTACATCAGAGACAACTATGCTACAAGCATCGTCACATGCCTCTTCCTTTGTACCTTTTCGTTTCTAGCCTTGTCGTATGTCATGTATGCAAGTTTCTTTGGTTTAGGGGTATAGGATCACCTTATTTAAACTTTAAATATACTGGTCTGTACACTCCGTAATGGCTGATTAAATTATAGTATTTTGTTAGGTTGGACTGCAACAGTGAAGTGGGCAGATGATGGGAACACCTACAATATCTCATGATGGTCTCCTGAAAGCTTACCGATGCAACATTGTTTTCTGATGCTAAGCGCCAATAATGTCTGTTTGGAAGATTTATCCACCAATACCATTATGCAGAAATGATGTTACTCTTGGTGGGCCTTTAATCATTTGCATTGTCAAGTCAGTATCTTTTCTGAAAATCAATAGTAGCTTTTGGATCACTGTGCTGGATTGGCAGACAAAATTATCAACATCCTCTTGCTTTTGGTGAGGGTCTGAGTCTGAGAAGCACATTGACCTGTCATTGGCAAGCACATTCGGTGGCAGTCCCCTTGTTAGGGTGAAAGAACCAGAAGTCGGCAAGCTGGGCGGTGGCTGTGCCGGTGTCCGGTTGTGAGGACTGAGGAAGAAAGGAATGACTAATGAGAAGATAAATAGTGCGACTACTAGTTGTTTAACAATGTGTAGCTGTCTACTCGTCTTCGGATGTTAAAGATTTGAGTGGCAGGTGTTGGTGTAGCCCAGCCCAAGATCTGCAGCCTGTGTTGGGTTTCAGAGTTTCAGCAGGCCGTCATTCCCATTCAGATGGATGCTTTGTTCATTTCGCGTTGTGTATGCTAGCTCAAGTTTTGGTATCTCTGGAGCTGTTCCTTGGAAGTTGGAATGTATTTGCACTATGCTGTATAATTTTTTCAGTACAGTTCAAGTCTAGCATGCTGTATATATCGTGTTAAAAAGTGGTGATGAATATTGGCAGGTTGACTTCAGGTTCAGACACCAGTGATGCATTCATGTCTGCCACTTTGATATCATCTTAACAAAAGCATTACACAAATTACTGCTCCCATCGTCTTGTTGCCTGCTATTTTTTCACGGCCTCATGATTGGTGCCATTTCCATTACCTATCTCAGCTTCATCCTGTTGCGCCAATTTTGAACTGCCAAGTGAACTTCCTGATCAATGATTGATTTTCTGTCCCGTTCAGTGTGCTGTAAAAACAAAGTTATTGGTCCATTCATGAATTGCCATGAACAGGAGGAACGCAGCAGTGTTCATGCACCTTCTGATCGGATGTGGAGGCCGGAATAATATGTATGTTATTCGAAGAGCACCGCTGCAGCGCACTTGCTGCCACCGTTTTGCCAAGTTGCCGCGGCGGCGAGTGCTGCCGGAGCACGCATCGTTTTCCAACAGGGGAAGTTCGGTGAGCCGGGGCTTGGTGTGATCCTCATGACATGGACGGCCTGCTCCTCACAATCGTCCATTGCTTCCTCTCCTTTTCCTCTCTTCCTCCTTTTCGGATTGGACGCCACAGGCGAGATTGTACCTCTCATAAAACTGGCGTCGCCATCAGCATCGTCTTTTCTTTCTTCTTTCCTTCTTCTTTCCCCCTTTGTGTGCGCGCGACAACTAACCGCGATTGAGAAAATGCTTATCTTTCTAGGGTTCTCGAGAAAAGGTAGGAGAAGAGTTTGTCTTGCTCGCCAACTAGCCCCCATGCAACATCCACAGGAGACCTTTACATGGAATTAACAATCTTGAGAGGGGTTTCAGTTGCAGGGCTCGGTGATCATGTAATTATTGTGTTCCAACCACCATCAACTAACTAAAGGCCTATGATTATTAATGGTACCATAGGATAGGGGGATAGGCACTGAGCCCTGTAGGTGGCTAAAAGAAGTCTCAATGGATATACAGTAGGTTGGCAGGTTGGTTTCAGTTGTCTCAGCCTCTTAGGAATGTGTAGAGGCCTATATGGAAATATGTTATGGGACATTATGGGACAGATATCATCTATTAAAGATACAAGGCAAGAGTCTCATTTAGGGGAGACCATTGGCCCCTTTGGGCAAATATTAACGATACTAATAATTTCCTAAGAATGTTGGATGGACATAAATAGACAAAAACTCAGGTACAAGGAATAATACTAGGTTTTCAAGGCTGGAGAGGAGTAGTTCTCAAATAGGTGAAGGCTGGAGAAATTATAGCATGCTAAGCAGGCAAGAAGTGTGGCACTTGATGAGAGAAACAAAAATTAGGCATGGATCCATGTGCATATATGCAGACTTCCAGGAGACGGAAGAACAAGTAATCCGAATAATGGAAGTGATGATAGCTCAACTGTCCAAGTACACTTTAGAGAGTTGCAGTCTCTCAAGACAAGTTTCTTCATTAAAGGGATGAAAATACAAGAGAATAAGGCCACCTGAATGCCACAGCACCCATTCACTTTACCATTTTAGATGCAATGAGCACTCTGCTGTGGACCACAAGGGAATTGCCAAAGGCATAAGATACTGCCAACTTGTGATTGCGTCCAATGCAAGAGCACCATTTTCTTTTTCTTCCCAACAGGTAATGTTCGGTAATCTGCAATCATCCGTTTCCTGACATGACAGCACCAGCAACAATGAAGTAATAAGCTTGCGACAAAATTTCAAAGTCCCTATCAGAATCGCCTTTTTTCTTTGTACAATAAATGGCAAGTGAAGGATACACCAACAC
This sequence comes from Saccharum spontaneum, assembly GCA_022457205.1. Classification (NCBI taxonomy): domain Eukaryota; kingdom Viridiplantae; phylum Streptophyta; class Magnoliopsida; order Poales; family Poaceae; genus Saccharum; species Saccharum spontaneum. The sequence continues at coordinate 64,126,761 of CM039595.1, forward strand.
AGACATAAGTCCTGAGCCGCCTTCACTTGCATCTGCCTCGGGTGGAATTGATATGTTTGGTGATGCTTCATCTTCTCAAGGACAAGTGCAACATCCACACAAAATAATTGAGTAATTGGTACATCCTTCAGCCTGGTGAGGTGCATCTAATCTAACATGTAGATTGTGACCTGAGAACATTAATAAGGGTAAACACATCATTGGACTACAAGCCAACAAAATATAGACACATCATGACCATAAAGCAGTGACATTAGCAACTTTATGCACCAAAGTAGGTGCATCAAGAACAATATAGAGCAGGATAAATTCCTTAGCGATAACTTTATGCTCCATCTTGCTTTGGAGGGGAATTTCTAAAATGCCAAAACAGCAGATTTACGTCATACCAACTGTGACTAAATTGGCTTTCAGTTGTGTGTAAACAAGAAGATTTTACATACCCATCAATGATTTCCCCTGCAAGATTATTCATAGTGCTGAAGTTTCCCCATAGAGACCTTCATCACCATGTAGCCACTGAGACAGACACAGCTAATGGGGCAGTTACGTTGGAGATTCTACCAACATGAATCCTGCAGCACATATGAGGAATCTGTGGTTAAACAATTAGTGAAAAAAATCAACGGCATGTAATTTAAAGAACAATCTCCATCAAATGTAGTGATGGATCTGATTCTTTTTCAGAGGCTTGTCGCACTACTTAGTAACACTATTTGTTTGATTGCTTGTCCTTTCTGCTTCTGCCTTTTCATGGTTCTCCCGGTGAAGCACAATGCCATATACTTGTTCTGTTCTTTAGTTTGTTCTCCACTGAAATTATCCCTAGAAAAGAAGGCACATCCTCTTCATTAGAAGGAAGATGAAACCATAGATATTTTGTCCCATTCAAAGAACATAAGCATCAACTTGGAGTAGAGCTGACTAGATGAAAGCCAACCACTTCGTTAATATTGTGTTCAGAGAAAGGGAGACAGAAAATTGGAAAGTTGCTATTTCATGTCAAGGTCAAACCAATAGAAACTGGAAGTATGCAACAGCATATATACCAAAAAACTGTAATTTATGTTGCAAAGGTAGTAAAAGATAAAGGAGCAAACATGCCATCAAACTCAAATGCCACAGCTTTGTTAATGGGGTCTTGACAATGGCTAATCAAATTGTCAATAATTAATAGCTCTAATAGAGTATTTAAACTCAATATGATAGCATGAACTGAAAACAACTACTCCCTCTGTCCAAAAAAGAATGCAATTCTAGCTTCCTGGGGAGTCAAACAATTTCAAATTTGACAAAATCTATACAAAAAAGTACTAATATTTGTGATACTGAATAAATATCATTAGATTAATTATGGCATATATTTTCATGGTAAACCTATTTGAAAACATAAATGTTGATACTATTTTCTATAAACTTGGTCAAACTTAAAGAAAGTTTGACTTGTTCCAAACCTAGAATTGCATTCTTTTTTTGGACCGAGGGAGTAATAAGTAACTTAGTTCAGATAAACAATAATAAAGGTAAAACTGTACAAGATTGATTTTCCTTTGAAACACAGCAGATAATTTACCTTACTTCTAATCGGCATATTTACTTCTGCGACATTAGCACAATTTACCACAACCAAGATAGGGGACCAGAAAATGCTATAGTAGAGCATGTGAATCATCATTGCCAAAGCAAATGCTAATGCCACAAACCTGTCCTGTTTTGGCATAGTCAGAATTCCGAATTAATGGATACAAACAGGACTATATCCTTGTCACTCTGAATTATAATCCAAATGAATGTGCTCAACCAAAAAAAAACATAATTTTATGTCAAAATTCTTCATAGCATTTATAAAGAAAGAAATAGTACCAAAAAATGTTCTAATACTTTCTATCCTAGGAGCTAAAATGATGAACTGCAGTCCATTTTAACCATACTTTGCACCCAACTGATTATATTCCAGTATTTCACAGTGTAGAACAGCAACATAAACTGGCCCACAATAAGTTCAGATTGAGTCATTTACTTACATGTTACATGTTGCGTTTATGGCAAAATGAACCTGAGGTTCAGATAAGCTATGTCATTGAACTAGTGGTACGTACTGATAGGAAATGTTTTACATCTTACCCAAAAATTATAAATGTCATAACTGTTTAATGAAACTATAATGTTCCATAATTTTAAGTGTATAACCTTCACAATTCAAGAAAGATTTAATGGCCTGAACTCACGATATATCTCTGAACCACTAATAAGAATGATCCAAATAGTCAGACTTAAAAGCAATGGCTATTAACTTCAATTCAGCTGACAGAAAGCCATGATATGTGTCCTTCATCAGAGAGTGGGCCCAGAACACACAGTGACACAGACGTCAATCTTCTGCCCATCCTCCTATCGATTTTGTTATGTTCGAATGGGCCATTACACAAACTAAATTACACATACATGACTAATCACCAGACCTATAAGCTCATGAAGACAATGGGTTACTATCCAATTTGTGCCCTCCTAGATAGCTTACCTGTTGGAGCAGGAATAACATATGCTTTAAGCATTAAAGAGATTCTTCAATATCAATAAGCATGAAATGCACTATGAAAAAGATCAGAGCCACCTTGTATAACCAGAGCGATGCACAAGTGTAAAAGGTTAAACAATAATCATTGATTCATCAATTCTCTTAGTGAGCACTATAAATAAAAGGATAACTGCCAAAATAGTCATGTAGATATGGAAGAGCTATTATTCCATAGAAATGTTATCCAGAAAACGGAATCCCTCCCCATATTACCACAAAATTTCCAAGGTACATATGAACAGGTCGAGAAAAAAAGTAAAGCAAAAGTCATGGTTTTGAGGTGCCCTGTGACATTAGGGACATGCATTAGCGCCTAGACATAACTAGGATCTTGTGGTGTTAGGTACACACCTGGACTCCTAGGTGACGCCTCAAAAACCATGGCATGCTATCAATCCCCCACCCCTTTTTTTGTAAAACACCTCAGTAAGATCATTATCCTAGAAGAAACAATGCTATACAAAGGAAGACTGTGTAGAAGTTCTAGGTCAGTGATTTTTAAGCTATCTCTGTTACAAACAACAACAACAACAACAACAACAACAACAACATAGCCTTTTGTCCCAAGCAAGTTGGGGTAGGCTAGAGATGAAACCCAACAGAGACGAGAAACAGGGAGACACATAAAGGGACATAAAGGACACAAGACAAAAAGAGATCACAGTTCAGGCACGTTGATTGTCAATCTCCAAGCATGGGAACTCGTTTATACCGTTTCTTTAATACTGCTATGCTTTTAAAGACACTCCAACAGCTTAGGTACTGATATGCTTAACTCATCGGTGATGCAAAGCAATCAGCATCCCTTTTTAATGGACAGAAGGATATAAGATCATTGTCAACAGAACAAACAGGCACAAACTTCCACACTCATTACAGTAAATAACTGCCGTTTCTGCTCACCACTTAAAGCATCCAGTTCAATATGGAATTATTTCAACATTGTATCCATACAATAGACTGACTACAATACACCATGTTCAAAACATAACGTAATGCATCACAGTAGTAATATACTAACATTGCTGTGAATTATTTAGAAAACCTCAAAGCTACAAAGTCATAACTCAAAAGAAATGGTCAGTTAATCAGAATTATTGCAAGGATAAATGACAACTAATGTCCCAAGAAATTCACTTGCTCCAAAACTAAAATGATAGTTCACAGATGACCAAAAGCAGCTTTCCACACTCTTTTTTTTTTTTTTTGCGACTAGCAGCTTTCCACACTCAAGAAGCCAAATTGAGATAGAATTAACATTATCAGACGCAATAGGTAGGATAACAGGGCACTATTGATGAGTACTCATACTCTACAAATCTTGCAAAAAGAAAAAACATTGCATCAAATAGAAGGTAATGATTCACAGTTGCCTCCAGACACAATTAACCAAGAAAAGACAAAGGGAAAGGCAACAATTGTCAACAAAGACATATTTCTTTCTTCCTTTATTATTTCTTACAATCTATGGGCAAATGATTTGCCAATGTAAGGCTATTCTCTGGAGCTAAAAAAACAAAAAAAAAACTTTGATCAAGGTACCCAGGGAAGATCAAAATGTTTGAGGCTGCACCAAATTATTAATCTAATACTGCACTGCATGTCCCACTTTCTGGAAATCCATCGCAGGCGCTCCAAATGGAATTAAAATGAAGAGATTAGACATAAGCAAGTAAGAAGCTACATGAGAAGTTCTATCGGATCTTCAGCTTAGCCTAAAATGCCAGTGGGCAGAAGTTACCCATCAAGGAGTAAACAGACTGCGCAGAATTTGCCTTCTTTATCCTTCCTTTTGGTCAAGATGTACAGTTGATAATGTAATAGCCCTGGTATGTCAACAACTCATCACAGCACAATTGTACACAAAGCTTCCGGAACGGCGGGTGCCAATGATCTTCCAATCTGGCGGTTCATTTTTGGGTACCCAGGAACAAATTTCAATCACCCCGCCACCACCAACACTCATTGCACCAATTACAATGAGCATATCTCCACAACTACGGAAAGCAATGCCCCAGCCATGAACTGATGTATACCTCCCAGGTAACAATCCAAGAGTGATCCAGGCATTGTTTTCCTTGTCATATTTCCTAACCTCCTTTGTTGCATAGTCAGCAGCATAAAGTTCATTATTCACAACAGCAACAAGAGGTGGAGCACCGCTTCCACCATTAAGGCCCTGTGCCATGTCTGGGATCAGCCGCCAGGTGCGGTTCTCCAAATCAAACTCCTCAGCACAACTAAGGACCTCATTGTGTTTCTCAGCTTTCCCACCAATGACATAGAACTTGCCATCCATGAAGAAACCAGAGCACATCTGCCGTGCCCTGTTCATGCTTGGGAGAGTGGTCCATGTCCGCATCTCAGAATCATAAAGCTCAGCAGAGCTCAACGCACCATTCTCGCCAATACCACCAGCCACAATAGCCTTCTCACCGAAGCTTGCCGAGCCAAACAAGCACCTCGGTGTGTTCATCATCTCTCCTGTCATCCAAGAGTTAGTCAGAAGGCTGTACCTCAGCACAACATGGGCTTCCACCCTCTTCCCAAAGACGAGGATATTGGTTCCGACGGCCAGGGATTCCTTGTCAGCCAGGGTGAAGCACTCTATGGGAGGCATGGAAGGGATGCTGAACCACCGCTGGCGGCACGGATCAAAACCTTCCCACTCGAGAACATTGCACGAGCAATAGATCATCTGCTCGACGATCCCAGCCTCCCGCCTCAACCTGTAAAGCTCCCCAACCCTCACGAGGGAGTAGAAAGACCGATTAACACACGCCACATCATAGTAGTAAGACCGGGGAAGACGGAGCAGGCATGAAATCGCCAACTCCCTGCCGATCCCGCCGATGAGCTCGCTCGTGTTGACTTCAACTTCACCACTCTCCTCAGCACTCTCCATCTCAGAGCCCCAGGATTTGGCTGCGGGACTCCACGAACCACCACCGATCTTCTTATTCTTCTTCTTCTTCTTGCTGTAACAATTCACCAGACCCTCCACCACCTGCCCACCTCCCTTCTGCGCCACCCACGCCGCCACCTGCAGGCTCTCAATCACACAGTTCCTGCTCACAGAAGGAAGATCTTCAGAGAGGGTCGTCAAATCAGGGGCAGAGCTTGATGCGCTAGCTGAATCCAAGGCCAGTATCATGCGCTGGTCCGCCCACATGACCTGAGCAGCCTCCGAATTTGGCAGCCAATCTACAGCAATCCTACAGGCTGCATCAATCTCCCGGCGGCCAAATCCACACAAACCAACAGGAAACCAGTTGCAGGGGCGGGCGCAGTTATGGGCATGGGTGTACACATGTACACCTGATAATTTGAAGAAAAAAAAGAATCGAAGTTAGTAGGCACAACATAACGCATGTATACACTTGCAATTAGATCGAATCTGAACACAAGCAGCTCGATAATTTACGGTCTGGGTGCCCAGTTTCGCACAACAGGAAGGGAAGGGGAGGGGAGGGCGTACCTGGTGGTGCTCGTCGCCGGCGAAGGGGCCGAAGAAGACCTGCCGAAGGGTCCGACGGAGGTGGCCGCGGGCGCCCAGTCGTCGGCGGCGCGGGAGAGGGAGGGAGAGCTCACGCGGGCGGCGAGGGGGCCGGGGAGTGGGAGAAAAGGCAGGGCCGCAGCCCGCAGGGAGAAACGCAGACCGGGGTCCGTGTGCGCTTGGTTATATCGCCGTCTGGAGATTTATAGATGCGCCGGCAGCCTGTTTAGGGCTAAGCGCACCCAGGAAAGAAAAAAAACCACTTATCGAATCATTGGTTATTCTATTCTAAGCGGCAAAAAAACTATTTTGGGTTTTTCTCTCTTATTAATAATTGTTTTTCTAAAAAGCAAAAAAAATAGACACGCTATCCTGATTATGCTCGGTTCTCCCCTAACCCGCCACTTGGTGCGCTAACTTGTCACGTAAGCGAATTTGATGATGTGGCGACGTTTTTTTTTAAGAAAAGAGAGAAGATGTGAGTTTCGTGGGGATAAAGCTCTCTTGGTAGGATTAACTAACTCTCTATGAATCATGAAATTAAATGTCTATAAAATAATAGAATGGGACTTTTTTATTGAGAGTGGGTGTTTCATCCATGTTTCATTTCATTCTGCATGAATGACGGTCTTGCAAACAATGCCATAAAATTCTTCATTGAGACTGGTCTAATACCTCAAAGCCGGACGCAACCACCCCTTTGATCACAGCTACATGTAATTAGTTATACGAAGGAATAAACTATTATAAAACTAGAAAGATACCCCGCGTGTTGTTGGGGGACTATATTAGAAATAAAACTGTTATACATATGAGTTAAATCATCTGCATGTTCTTACATCCATCCTTATCAAAATTGGTTGCACGAAGATGTTGGAAGTTAGTGAGATGATGTGGATAGTTAGTGGAAGATGATGTGGATGGCTTACATGTTAAGATATGACTTGCAGTAGGGATTAGCTTTATAAGAGATATACGTAATGCTGGTAGATTGCGTGGCACACTGATATGGGAAACTAAATGCGGTGGGGATTAGCTTTATAAAAGATATAGATAAGAGATATATGTAATGCTAGTAGATTGCGTGGCACACTGATATGGGAAACTAAATGCGGTGGGGATTAGCTTTATAAGAGATATAGATAATGTTAGTAGATTGTGTGGCACACTGATGTGAACAACTAAATGCATGTCAGTGGATGATGTGTCTCGCTAACGTGTATATGATAATTGCATCTGATAGTAGGCTGTTGATGAGGTGGATAGCTTGCAGTCGAGATAGAACTTCTAGTTGGGTTTAGAATTATAATATATATATAATATAGAATATAGATAAAATGTAGAAGATATAGATATAGATATAGATATGGTTGTACCTCTAGCTTTAATTGACGGGGATAGAGGTGATATGTGGTTGTAAATACTAAGGATAGGTCATGTGTATTCCATGTTGTGTTTGTAAAATATTATTGATGTCTTGGAGTGTGTGTGTGTGTGTGTGTGTGTGTGAGTGTGAGTGTGATGGCAATATATGTTGGATGCACACGAGTGAGATTTCATGTTCTTTTATGGTAAATATTAGAGTCTAGGTAGGTAGGATACAACCTTTAAATTACAACTTACGGTGAAATAAGATATACATATAGTGTATACTGTATATAAATAATTTAAATTTTTTCTATACTTTTCTTTTACTATTAGAGATCAAATAGGTAGGTATCCATTCAACTAATTAAATCTTGGATGCCAATGTATAGAAAATAAAAAAAATATGTTTATGCTGCATCTTTCTATAATTGAAACATATTCCTCTCTCAACCAAATATTAATGTTGCAAATGGTTATAGTTTATATGTGTATCCTAATGCTCAAAATCCATGGCTTGATACCATGCTACCTACAACAGCTTTATCATAGGTGATGAGTAATGAACGCATCCAATGTATTTACTTTTCTTCAAATGGTGTCATGTTGTGCAATGACTTAATTGTTCTAGACAAATGCTGCAAATAGGTTTGTGATAGCTTCAAATAAAAGTAGATATGTAAATTTGTAGTCAAAGACAGAGTAGACAAGCGGAATAAAGTTGGATGACAACATGTGAAAAGGAAGAAAAGCTTGAATAAGAAAGTAATAAAGAATTAAATGATGGGGTTTGGAGGATTAATATACCATCGATGATAGTGTGATGGGTTCTCCTAGTAGAATCTCTTGAGGGGTGGACAACTTAGGGTTATTTGTTTTGTCGCTCCCTGACCCTGTCTCATCCTGAAACTTTCGATGAGTTCGCGTGGCCCAAGGGAGCAATATGCAGTAGCAGCACATACATCCATGTAAGTCCCATTCACATGGAGATGCAGCATGGTTTCACCATGACCCTACCACTCACTTTAAGATATGATGTCATTGAGGATGGCACTAAATAGAAAGTGAGAGGACCCTGATTAATTCCAAACACATGATATTTGTGAAGGGATAGGGGATCCACCTGTTTTGTGTGATAGTTGGTGGATGCACACGTGTTTCACCCATTTTGAGGTAAAATTAAATGTCAAAATCAAAATTTATACAAAATATATAATTTCTAATGCATAAAAACTTGCTCGCTTGGGAAAAAAACAACCCCATGGCTTTGCAATAAGTAGAAACTTGTGTGAAACCGAACAAGAAAAACCCTCGAAACACAACCTCACTCTAGGGTTGCGCTATAACCTAGGCTAGTGACCGCTACTACTATTGGTAGGACCACACAATTGCCATAGGCTAGTGCCTACTATTTTGTTTGTGCCATGTAGGTGATTTTTGTTTGCAAGCCTAGATTTAAATCCCGACTAGCTACTACCACTACTTGCTGACCAACAACCACACTATTAGCATGTTTTCCTAAGCCCTAATAAGTAAGAGCCATGTTTATTTGTTTTTCACTTTTGCACCTCCACTCCCAATACAAGGATTTACCAAAGGTTTCTAAAAACCATTACTCTCAAAATATAACTCCTATAGTTTCTCAGTATGCAAGTAGATCAATACAACCCTTCTAATTCTCTGTTATACACTACTGTTATCATCACCCACGATGGTAAAATACTTTGTAAACTATAATAAAGAAAATAAATTACTAGGACCTATGTTGTATAAACCTCACCTAGTTTTGAAAGTAATTATGTCAACATGTAGTGAAGAAATTATCTATGGTTGTACATAATGTGACATGTAAAGTAACAGTATTAGATGAGAAAATGATCTCTTTGTATCTGTGACTATAGAGTCCATAAGTATAACAAGTTGGGAACCTGTATTGTATGTGGATAGCGTGAAGCTACTTATATTGTCCATTTGTCTTTGTGAAGCCATAATCTTTTAGTGCATATTGTCCATTTAGTGCATGAATGTCTACACAACAGATATGAAGGAACTTCCAAATATCAAGAAACCATAGGATTGGGCAATTGGTGTTTTTTAGGATTGGGCAATTGGTGTTTTTTTTCAAGTGGCGTTCCACTTTTTGAAGAATTTAAGAAGTCCTTTATTATTATGAACAAGATGTACGCTCCATCAAAACATTTAGTGTATGGGCTTTACATGAATTTCACCCACAAATAGAAAAAATTGGTGTCCCAAAGGGGCATTTTTTGGTGTTTGCATGGGCATCTGATAGGATTCCAAATTCTCATAGAAACATTTTGGATCCACATATTTCCTTTAGAAATGTTTCTCTAATGAATCCCTAGGGGTTAGGGTCGGCAAATCGTCCTTCTCCACTGCCTTTGTGATCAAACGCTTGAGGTGCATCCGTGGAGGCAATTTACAAGTATCTAAGGTAGTTTGAGGTCAGAGGGGGGTTGGTCGATCGCCCATTGCCTCCTAGACCCTCCATCCTTTATAGGTAAGTTGGTCCACTCTCTAGTGATAGTGTTTGGTTGGAGTCGTGCCTCCCTGTTGGCTTTATATCATATCATCTCTTATATCAGACCGTCATTGAATCCACGGTGCACGACAAGGAGAAGTGTGTTCTCTTTCTTTGCACTGAAGTTTGTTTTGGTGCCATTGATAGATTGGTCGACCCTAGGGAACCGAGTGACCTGGCTAGTAGGCCAAACTGGCTCCCCTTTTTGTGCATGCCTATGTAACCATAAACTCCCTAATACATGTATGGAGCTAGGTTATTCAAAATAAAAATATGCAAGAGAAATATGCTAGTTTTGTTTATTACTGAGATGTTTGATAGTCAGGTGTTATGATGTAATGACTATCAACTACAGTCATTATCGGTCCGACTAGTCGAAGCAAGGTTTAACCCTGCAGATTCTTTACCTGAGGCGGGGAAGAAGGAGATGCCTCACAACAATAGCGCCTCCAAGGAGGAGAGTTGCACATATGATGTCACTATCTATAGCATAGGCACGAGGCCGAGTGGAGTTTTCGCATGAGACCCTCCATATCCCACCCAATGCAACAATAGTGTGAAATACATGACACGCATGCGCAACAGTGGAGCATAGACCTGGATGCATCCACCATGGACCGATGGCCCCAGGGCGGCAAGGTACAACCCCACCCATGGTTGTGTTGAACGGGTCACGCCGCACCGAGCCACCGCAGCAGGAGGCGGATCGGAGTCGCCGAGAGGAAAGGGTTTGCAGCCCCCACTCCCTTGCAATGCACGCGACCCACCCCAGAACATCGGTAGCCATGTGCCCCAGCTCGAACCTCTCTATGTCGGCCAACAATCCACATAGATCCAGTTACAAGAGAGGAGTAAGTGGAAGACCTCGACGTTGTTGTCCTTTGCTCGTCGGACCTTCAAGTCCTGCCTTTCATGTAACTTGAATATTTTTTAAGCTAGGAAAACTGAGAAAACGTCTTGTTTAGGTTTCTATGTAATGTCACGGACATAATAATGCCCTTGACCTATCTATAACTTTTATATTCACACTTCAAGTTCTATCTCAACATACAAGACATTCATATTATCTCCCACTAACTATCCACATCATCTCCCACGAATAGCCATGTCATCCCACTAACATCCAACATCTTAATTAATGAAGCCAATTTTGATAATAGACGTGTCATCCAACTAACATCCAACCTCTTAATGCAGCCAATTCTGATAAGAATAGATGTAAGAACATATAGATAATTGAACTCATATATGTAACACTTTAATAAAAGAGTACCACAACAACACACGGGCTATCCTTATAGTTCTCAAACTTTAAATATGTAGCATTATTCACTATGTATTAATGAAGTAGTAGTTAAGAACTCTAGAAAAACCATAGTTGTCAAAAAAAACTCTAGCAAAACCATTTGTCTCTATACCAGAGATATATATATATATATATATATATATATATATATATATATATATATATATATATATATATATATATATATATATATATATATATATATATATAGCGTCGTCTCCCAGTGTCTATGCACATGTCTTTATCAAGTCATGACCTAGCTAGAGGCCCATACTACTAATAGTCATGAATAGCCTTCCAGTGTAAGACTGGATGAAGAGCTGGAAACTGACATACTCATGGAATATTTGTCCTTGAGATTATTTATTTATTTCAGGATGGTTACACAATGCTTATTGAAATAGATATATAAGTATATAACAACACATGATGGAATATCTTTGATAGAACCCCAATGATTTTTTAAATATTTGTACATGAGGTATTTGAATTCTGGTCACATAGTAATAATAAGACTCGTGGACTAGTTAATTAGCATCTCGGTAGTGACACATTTCGCAAATATAATAATAACAATGCAGACGAAAGCCAATTCGTCACGGTTCTTCCCATCCAATAAACACTCTCATCGATCACGTGCTAAAAAAGACTTGGCCATGCATGCATTGCACCAAGAAAAGCAAGCCCGGAAGGAAAAGTGTCGCTACACATTATTTCTGCTTAGGCAGCGCCACACCGATTATCTTACCCCAAAGAGAAGATACCGTTGTTCCCAGCTGTTTCTCACTGGCAAGTGCCAAGTACGGCTTCTTCCTTTTCATATCAATCATCATGCACGCTTTCCATGTTCCAAATCATATATACTGTAGTTTGTGTTGACTTTGTCAGACAAGCAAACTTCGGTAGTAGCTTTATCTGACTGATAAAAAAAAGCACTAACACGCAACTTCTCCATGATGCATGCATATTTTGATAGTGCGTTTATTTGAATGAATTTGCAGATGCCTTATATATGTTTTGGTTAAAATTGGAAAAGTTTAATTTAGAATAAAATCAAATAAACCATAATAATATTTATATATACACAGACAACGTACACGCCGTATATGTACAAATTAAAACCGAATTTTGGAACAAGACCAAGATTCATGCTAGATCGATCCTAGCTACATACAGTACAAGGAAGGAAGGAAAGACCAGGCGAGCACGCGCGCTTTTCTTCGAGACCCGATCGACGACCGCGCGTCGCGTGCAGTGCACATGGTTCCTCCAGCTGGAGCGCGATCGATCGATCCAGCAGCAGCTATCCATCCATCACTGTAAGAGCATAGATGCTGCTCCATGCGTGAAAGTGGGGTTGGAGGTGACACCGGCCAGACCAGGACGACGACGGAGTAGAGATGGCAGCAGATCGGGTTCGGGTCGGATACCGCGGGTTTCAGGTCCTGCGGATTCGGGTTTGAAGATGGTTTCTCACCCACGGTTTTCGGTTTCGGTTTCGGGTTTGATATCAGATTCGGTTTCGGGTTTGGTTTTTCACCCGTGGATATCCAATGGATATCCGAAATAAATCATTTGGAATTAAAACTCATCTATACCTAATAATAAAGAGGCAAAATTTCAGGTTCTTTTTTTCGTCCATCCATTTTTTTTTGTCTGTCTACCTCTAACTACCGAACAATGGAGAGCTTCTTTTGTCCGGACTTGTATATATATAACCCGTGCTCATACGAGTTAGAATAGCGCACGTGTAGACCAATGTGGAGGAGGAATCCTAATCTAAATAGATTTCGCAGATCCTGAGTACTCTAAATATAACTCTTCTATATACACCTAATCTATACCTAATATTTAATTGTAAAAATTTTTGTCCAGTTTTTAGTTTCCGCCGTTGAATTCTGTCTACCAGATACGTGAAGTATAACCAAAAATTGAATTCGAGTCGGAGTCATAAGCGTGAGAGCGACATCACCGCCATCGCAGCCGTCGGATCCCCCTTCCCTTCAATTGGCTTCTCCCAAATCACAATCGCTTATTTCCATCTCGATTCGCGATTCGCAATTCGCTTTCTCGAATCGCCTTTCGATCCCGTCTCCTCGATCCCCGATTCCCACTGCCTTCTCCCCTGACTCCCAATCTCAAGTTGAGATCATGTCTGCGGCGGTGGCGGTGGTGCCGACGGCTCGCAAGCGTCCGACACCACACCCAGAAGCACATGTTGCTACGAAACGGCCACGGCACAGCGGTACGCGGAGCATCGACGACTTCGAGCTGTTCAAGGTGCTCGGCGAGGGCACCGAAGGCGTCGTCCACAGGGGCGGGACCGCCGCACCGGCAAGAAGGCGGCGCTCAAATGGATCGGCCACCCCGACCACCGCGCGCTCGCAGGCAGGCGCCCTTCACGCGTGCCGCGGCCACCCCTCCGTCATCGGGATCCAGGATGTCGGCGCCGACCCCAAGACCGGGGACGTCCACCTCGTGTTGGAGCTGGTCCACGGCGGGTCAAGCCTCTGCGACTCCATGTGGAGGCCCTTGTCCGAGGACGTGGTCAGCGCCGCCAAGAAGATCCTTGGTGTTGGGTTCATCCATCGGGACATGATGCCAGAGAATATCCTCGTCTGCCCTTTTGACGAGCTCAAAGTCTACGATTTTGGATCAGCAACGCGACAGATGCCCGCCGGGAAGGCACATGAGGCCCACCCCATCAGGACGCTGGAGTACATCTCGCCAGAGCTGCTCTACGGCAATTGGTACTATGGCCCCACTGTCGATATGTGGGGCCTCGGGTGCGTCATGGCGGAGCTTCTGAGTGCTGAGACTCTGTTCCAGTCGGAGAGACGGGAGGAGATGCTTCATGAGATGTCCGAGCTTTGAGATCGGATGGCCTCTGCAGCCGGAAAGCTCGATTCGGAATGCTTGGCAGGTCTCTCGGAGGATGGGCGTGATGTGATGACGGGCCTGTTGGCCTTATGCCCTGAGAAGAGGCTCACCGCGGCGGAAGCTTGAGCGCCCGTGGTTCAAGAACTTCAAGTCACTCTGGATACATGACATTGTTTAGTCACCCTGAATGTTTGACGAGATTGTTGTGCCATAGGGACTATTTCATTGCATTGTAGTGGCTTAGCTGATTCATGTAATGTTATGAAGCAACCTAATTCATTGTTGCTGCCTTGACAATTATTTGTTTGACCAATCTTTGTAGCAGGAATTGATCAGTGTAATATTTGTTCAATGCAAAAAAATATCGAATGTCTTATCTATTCCCAGTGCCGGTTGTACAATTGGCTCAGGATGTTGAGGCTCTTGTCAGGAAGTAGTTGTCAGGAAGTAGTAATAGATTCTAGCCTCGAGGAAATGCTCTGACACAGCTTCACCTCAATTGCCAACAGTACAAGCTTAAAGGTATGAAAAGCTTCACCTCAATTGCCAACAGTACAAGCTTAAAGGTATGGAAAACTGAGTTACTATTCCTTATTTTTTTCTGGCTTTTAAGTGCATCTGCTGTATGAGTTACAAGTCTGAATCATCTGAATGGTGTTGTGCCTCCCATTGGTCCTCAGGGATGACGGATAATGATTTTCGATTGAACGGGTCACGCAGAAGCAGATTCAAATCATTTAAAGTGACCGTGCACCGAGACGATATGCTATATACTCTACTAACCCGATCCCCTTTCAAAGTCGTTGTTTGCTATAAAATTCCAACGTTTATGCACTTAAAATGGATCATACTACAGAGTTGAAGCTCTACCAAACAGGTCTATAGTGTTTGGAGAAGTTCGGTATCCCGTTGCAACGCACGGGCACGTTTGCTAGTGTTTTATAATATGCTAATAATAACTTGTTTACTTAGATTATTAAATCTATTCAAAATTGACTCATGAAAATATTTATTATTTATTGTCTCTTATTTATGTATGTGAATATGTGTATATTTATCCGCGGGTTTCGGGTATCCATTCGGGTTTCGGGTATCCGTTCGGGTTTCGGGTATCCACGAGTTTGATTTTGGTGATAGATTTCCACCCGAATTGGTTTTTGGTTCGGGTTTCGATTTTAGGTGCACGGAGACTCCATCCCATCCGAATCCGACCCGTCGCCATCCTTACGACGGAGGGCAGCAACGAACTCCATGCATCTATCTATCCATATGGCTGGCTGCTTGCTGCTGATCGAAAGCAACGGCTGGCAGCCACAGAAACGGGAAGACAAGGGGCCGGCGGGCAACTGGGCAAGCCTGGACACCTGACCTGACCTGACTGACTGACTGACTGACTACCTGTGTGAGGCAGGCGTTGATTTGATTGGCCTGCAGTCTGTTCTGCGTGCGAGATGATGCGTAGTACCTATCTGATGATGGGCGCCATGCGTGGTTAGGCTGTCTGCACCGGCAACGCTAAAGCGTTCCGGTAAACAGATAGCGGAAGCTTTTGGCGTCAAACATAGGTGCAGCGGGGAACGGTATTACATACGCTATGCGCCAGCATCCGCTATATTTAGCGAGATAGTGTTGGTACGCTATCCTGTGCGCGGGGCCATGACGCTGCAGCGACGCTGCTGCCCGCCCTCGGCGTGAGAGAGAGCAGAGGAGACAGGCATACAGTGACGGGTCCCACTACTTTCACTGATTAAAAAAATGTTATAATTTATAAACCAAAAGTTCAAATTAAATTCTGATTACACCATTAAATTCGTTTCAATAAATACTTTAAAATAAGATGTCACATGACTATATTTAGATAAAGTGACAAGTGGGCCCCACAGCGGATAGAGGATGATATAGAGGATGAATGAGTGCGGAAGAATTAAGTATAGAGGAGAAAATTTTGATGACTAGGATGTATAGAGGATGAATATAGAGGTCCATGAGTGCGGATAGCCTTAGGTACGTACTAGTAGACGCTACCAAAGTGTATAGTTATTGTTCGGGCTAAATTAAAATACCATTTAATTAAACTGAAAAGCAGCTTTCTGTGACACTACTTCAGCAGTATTTTTTCAGCGATCGAATAATATTTTTCTCTTGCAACATCTTAGCATAAGCATCAGCATAAACTAAATCTCAGCATAAACCATTGAATACATGTATCGTAGCATATTGTTTAAACGGTTTTAGTTAGTTTTAAGCAGGTTATAAACAGCAGTTTAATTATAATTACACGGAATTCGATTTGAACAAGTCCAGGCTGGGATGGGAGAGCGTCTGGCGTGGGTTGTCGCATTGCATTGACTGCTTCTTCTGTGCTTAAGAAGAAGGTTGCCAAAAGAGCTGGGCACCTTGCTTTCCACATGCTGATTTATGGAAATATGGAATCTAGTTACGCAGAGACAAATCTAGACAGCGAGCGTACCGTGTGTGCGCCGCGCGCTTGTTATTCTTTCTTTCCCTCATATATATACAGTCTCGGTGGATGATGAATTAACAATAGCGCAAACGCACGACCTATATATCAAAAAATATTTGACCACCCAACTATCAATACCCAACAGATTTGCTGGTTTAAAACTATTTTCCAAAAAGGTGTTTTTTCTACTTTCTTTTTTTTCTAAAAACTAGCAAATATTTACCCATGTAATATCGGGCAGTTGTGAGCAATGAAGAACGAAAAAAACTTTCACTCTTTAATATTAGATTAGAGAGGATAATAAAACCTGTTTATACTTTCTAAAAATCATTAGTATTCATTTTAGATAAAAAAAACCATGTACTCCATTCATAAAAGAAGTCATTTTGGACAAGGCTTGGGTTAAACATTAGGAATATAAATCATGAATAACTTCTTTGTTGTTGACTTTAGAAATGTGAAAACCATATGAATAGATTTGTCATGAAAAATACTTTCAAAAAATAAGAAGTCAAAGTTATGCTTTGAAAACCGTGTTGCTATCCAAAACGACTTCTTTTAGGAATCCGGAGGGAGTAACTAATTACAATTTTCTTAATAAAAGTAACTAATTACAATTTTCTTAATAAAAGTTATCTATCCATTTGTGCTAGATTTGGAGTTATTTGGATCTTACTGTATTTATTCCTAGCGTTTTAATTTTTTGTTTGCAGTCGTCCCTGGTCTTTATCTAAATCACTATTTTGTGCTACGTTTAACTTGGGAATCTACTAAGAGTATCCATACCTCGAATAGAGTACCAAATATGTTGGAGGTAATAAATTAACCAAATTACTTTTGGACGGCTATAGATGCCATAACAGCTGCAGTGCCTAAATAAATAGGATCAATTGGAGTATGACATCTGCGAGCTTGGTATCGTCTTCTCGATCTTTATTGTATTCATAGTCCACTACATCCTCTTGGCTAATCTCGGGTACACAATATAGTGGAAAACGACGAGTAATGAAACACTATAAGATAGGAACAAATAAAGTACAAATAATCAGAATAGAGCACCAATGGGTATAATATATCTTTTTGGAAAACTTAGACATTGGTTTCATATTTTTTAAAATACTTATGAATTTTGAGACTAAAAAATTTCACTATTATTCTTAGAAAACACAAAATCATCTTGAAACATGAACAAATTTATTCGGTATTTAGTTCGATAGTCAAAGATGTCTCATTTTCAAATTTCATGGCCACAAACAAACTCAAATAATAGTCGAATGCCCAAAGATAAACTTCTTGTTGCAAAATGTGGCCACACACTAAGCATTAGAGCCCACAGATCGCAAAAACTATGAACACACAACAAACTCTCAGAAATTGGATGACCAAGTTTTGGATGTTGATTATATGCCCAAGAGGCAATCATGATTCATTTAGAACGCTAATGGGCATTTAGGGTAAAACCCCATTAGCGGGGGTTTATATATACGAAGGGAAAAGGGGCTAGGGTTGGTTGATACATCTCACAACCTATCCGCCGCGGTTGCCGCCTTTCTCCCTAGGGTTGCAGGCGCCTAAGCCGCCGCTGCCACTCTTCAGGTTGCTGCGCGCGGTGCTAGCACACCAGCGTCATGGCATTCCACACGTGTGGATACCGTGGAGACACTTATGTTGTGGCCTAGTTGCCAGAGCCCGAGCCGCGATGTGCATGACAACGTGTACATCGCCTTTCCAGCTTTCTTATGCTCACAACAGATGTACACAATAACCACTCTTTTATGACGAATGGCGTCCATCTAGTCAATTTCTCAAACATAGTTAATCCTTTGTTACACCTAGTATTTATGATGGATCCTATAATTTATTCGATTTAGGATGAGTCCTGTAGTTTATTCAATTTAGTGGAAATGAGGTGACCCAACTCACTTAATCCTATAAAGATAGCTAGCAAAAAAGCTAGCTCATTATCATTTTTTTTAGAGGAACAGGAGGGGTTTTAGCCCCTACTGCAATAAATTAAAAAAAAGACGAAAAGTGTACAACAAGAGCTAGAGTCAGAAAGCTCGCTACAAGTTCAGGAAACAAAGAAATTATACATCCTGTTACAATGTACGAACATATTTGCTAGTATATATACACATGTACCCTTTAAAAAAACTATATACACACACATGTAAGGTATGCTGAACGAAGAGTCTTAACAATTTTGTGATGGAGTAAATCCGGAGCGGAGGCGGATCCAACCGTCAAGCACACGTTCTGACATAGTCAAGCGATGAGAGGCACGGAAAAGTCGCAAGCAATCATATCACACAGTGCAGCAGGCAATGCGCAAGTGACGTCCGAATAAATAAATACTCCTAGATAGATAGAGCAGGTTAACCCGGAACTCCTCCATCCAGTTCAGACCTGTTCATCCAGTTGAGACCTGTTTAGAACGTAGAAATTTTACAGAAATTACGTATAAATTTTATATAAATTAATTTATTTTCATAGAAAAAAAAACGCAGGAACATAAATCAGTCCATGCACGCGCCTTCCTTCCATTGTGTGTGGCTCTCTCTTGACTGCTGCTAGCTCAGCTCCATCGCTCTCAGCTCAGCTATATCCACACGCACCTGCTCGAGCAGTACGTGCCGTCTCCATCCATCGACCATCGGCAATTTCGCGGCATGGCAGCAGCTAGACGGCAGCTCTCCTTCCGATTTCCGATCCTCCGCCGCCGCCGCCGTCAAAGCTTTGGCCTTTCGGTCGTGGAAGAAACGCAATGATTGCCCATAGGCCGGGCCTCACTTTCCACGGCCGCCATCACATCGAGGAGTATTGCGAGCTCTAGCAAGGCAACAACGACATTTGATGGACACGATCAGCGTCACGAAACTAGCTCTACTGACCTGGTCACGGTCACCGCCGTACCATGTGGCAATATATGTCACGCTCACGCACACCAGTCACTACTCACTAGCAGTGCTTTACCTAGTTTTTTTATTTTTTTATTTTTGTGGGGAAGTGCTTTATCTAGTTTGGGCCTAATTCCCCTATATTACTCCTTCCATTTCAAATAATCATAGTTCACGCTAGCTTTGCGTGCTAAATTTCATTAATTTTTACCAAATTTTTAGGAAGACATTTCAATGTCTATAGTAGGTTCAAATACAATAAATAATATAGTATCAAGACATATTTTTTATGGAAAAAATAATGAAGCCAATTGTTATTGGAGGTGCTTATTATGTACTCTTTTGTATATACTTGACTTGATTATAATTTAAAACTGAGGTAGTAGTTTGGACTTCGGAATGATAGGGGTAACGAAGCGAACTAGACCACACGTACACAATCAAAACAACCTAGAAACGAATTTGTTAGCCACTGGTCGTCATCACTATGAGAGTATTATAGCAACGAGGCACCAAATTTTGTTCATCACAAGATTGCACATAGAGTACAAAAGAAACTAAAGAACATGGCAACACATATAAAAGAAATATTAGTCCAAGAACAAAGGCCTACTGCAAAAAGCCATTTTAAAAGGTAGGTAAATCGGGTTTTTAGAGGCAGTTGCTTTGCTTCTGTTAGAGCAAATGCCTTTGGAACTTGATGGGTTTTAGATGTGTCCAACCACCGCGAGAAATACTTTATGTTAACCACCTCTACAAATCATTTCAGAAAACATCTCTTGAAATGATTTCTAGCGGTGGTCTTTTTATGCCAACCATTTCTGAAAATCAATTTCTAGAGATGGGCCGTGAGATTTCCTGCATACAACACAGGTAGGGACAAGTTATTGACCACCACGAAAATTAAAAGGCGGTGTATTCCAAAACTATTTTTAGTAGTGGCCATTGCAAAAATTTGTTGTCTCTTACTTGCCATCAATGTCTCAGTGGATCATAGGGTCTACCACCTATGTCATTGACATTATGAAATATAAGGGATTGATTACACAAAAATTTATTAGCAGGAAGTTAATTTATCCTAGAAATGGAAGTATATATGTTCATTAGGAGATTATTATAGCGTCTAGGGCACCAAGTTGTTTATTAAAAAAAAAGAGTATACATATAGTATGAACAAAATGCATATGTAAAGTGTTTTCTGGAGGTACGGTCGTCAGAAAGCATTTCCAAAGGCGAACGACGCTCCCCTCTATTTGTAGGTCTCTGTTAAGCAAGCTTTACAGAGGTGGTCATAAATGTTTGCCAGTATAAATAGATTAAAAAAACAAAAAGCTACAAGACCATCATCGATCCCGCTCTTGAACCCACTACCGAACCCATGAAGCCCATCGATGTCGCTGCTGCCCCATTGTCGTTGTGGAGCCCACCTATGTCATTGCTTCCTTGCCAAAATCGTGGAACCCACCCATGCCTACATGCCATTGCTGCCTTGCCACCATCATGGAGCCCACCCATGCCAATGTGGATGTCTCCCTAGCTGTCACAGAGTTCACTCGCGCTATTGTGGAGGCCTCCCTCACCATCATGGATCTGCTCACACTACCTCGGGCCTATCACCTACTAGATCCAGTGCCGACATGCGATATTCAAACTGTGTGGACGAGGGGAGAGTGAGGAGCATGGAGAGGCGGGTGAGCAAGAGGGAGAGGGATTAGGGGCTCAACTAGATGCACTGCAGCCGCTGATAGGAACAAGATAGAGCGATCAATGTTGCCACCCTAACCTTGCCATGGATCATATGAGCCATGGATTTGACTGATCTATGGGAAGGGGTACGATGGACTCCATAGATCTAGCCGAGCTTGCCTCCTACACCTTTAGGCCAATGCTGCCGCTAGAAAGGGCAAGAGCATGTGTAGCTGCAGAAGTGGATGATGCCTAGGGGACAGTATTGTCATCTAGATCCTCTCCAAGGAGGGCATTGGCATCGAGGTTCTCTAGTGAGGTGGTGGAGGAGAGGCGATTGAGGGTAGAGGGAGCTAGGGTGGTGAAGTTGAGGTGGTGGGTGGTAGCTCATAGGGTGGGAGGCTACGAGCTCGTGTGAGACAGGTGGAGTTTGGAACCTACCAAGACAAAAATCTGGGGCGGTGGATAAAGACTAGGGTTGTGATCACGAGAAGGGGACAGGTGCTGGCTTATTAGGGTTTACTCGTTGTAAACTAGGCTTTTCTTTTTTTAACAGAGACAGGCCTTTTAAGAGGGCCACTTCTATAAATAAGTCATATTTACGTAGGTGGTTATCTTAAGAAGCCCACCTTAGTAAATGTTGGTGTTTCTTAATGTCACCATTAGGATTTGTGTTTCCTAGCAATGGCACTAGTAACGCTGTGACGTTCTGAACGCATACAGAAATATTTTGCAAGCACATGGATATATCGTTGTAACATTTCACCCGAAAGTATTTGGGTATCGTTCATTTATATTTCCCAAAGGAGGGCATGGTGTAAAAGTCTCTAGTAGGGACATGGTCAAGATAACATAACTGTATAACAGACCAAAGTTCATGACAGGGGTAAGCCAGGATAAATATTGGATAGTGTGACACACACACTCAAGCCAATCTCAAAGATAAAAGAAAGAATAAAGAATAAAAGAATATACCTAAACTGGAGCAGACTTATCTTGTATAGTTATGTTAAGATTAGCAAATGATCATACAAATACATGAATTTCTAAGGGTAGAGATCCTAAGTTAAGATAACTTTGGTTATTATAAACTTACTTCAGGCACCGGCGAACACCTGGTCTGCCAAGCGATGCCAGCTTACGGCTCTATGACAAACCTGAACGTGGGGGGTTACGAGAGATGGACAAGGTTGTCGCCACCTGTTGCCTACAACTCAACCGTGGGGCATGAGGCAAACGAAGGTAGCCTCTAGCCTAGACACCATGTCTATGATATCGACTACTACTCTAGAGTGGCCTAGGAACATCTGTCTTTATCAGGAGTCCTCTACTAGAGCATCCACCACGGGAATGGACAACGAACCCGCAAGAATATAATGACCAAAACTAATCTTAAAGTAGAACTCACTGCCCCAACTTAGGTCTTGGTCTAAACATGTATGTTGTATGAAAGATTAAGCATAAAGTTCTATATGCTAAACTAATAACATAAGAACTTAGCTCTATTTCATAAACATGGCTGTATTGATAATATCAAAGCAAGTACAAAAGGAAACTCTTGATATTATTCATACCAAAAGGCTCAAGTTGCTCAAGCTCTCCAATGTAGCTTCTCCTAGCTCTAACTACTAAAAATAGTAAAAAGAATGGAGGGGGAGAGGCTCTTGAGTTGTGGTGTGTGAGGTGTGAGAGCCCTTTCCATCTATTTATAGCCTTGGCATGGTCGTTTCTAGAGAATATTCCATAGGATCCCGCATGCCACCGATGTGGGGGAGGCACCAGGAGGTGACATGTGGGCGAGAGGCGCGAAGGCTGTGCAGCCACACCCTGATGGTGCCTGCATGCAACCACCTTCCGCAAGGCGGTTCCTTGTTGGGCCAGGAGCGCAGCCATGCCGGTGGTTGGCCCAGATTGGATGGGTAGGTGGGCCTCTCTCTTTATTTGCTTATTTTGCACTTTCCTGATTGCGTATTTTGACTCTAATTCCACCGTACTCTTGTACATGTCCTGCAAAATATTGATCTTCCAATACAAGTGGAACTATGTTAATAGTAAAGGTATATTTGTGTAAAAACATGTAGTTTCCTCCTTTTTGGATCATAGTTGGTAGTTGGATTTTGTCGATAAGAACTGCCAACAAAATTTCCCAAGATTAACCTTTGCTCGTCCTCGAGCAAAAGCTAAGACGTCGGTTGTTGATTAGGAGTTGCTACTATGCCGATTACATTTCAAAAATGCCATGCCTATAACAAAGTTTTCTTGATTTGAATAAATTGGCATTCTATCCACCCTTTATTATCTCATTACCTGCGGGGCTTTTTAGCCTTCTCCAAGTCTTAGGTGGTTG
The DNA here is from genome assembly GCA_022457205.1 of Saccharum spontaneum. Lineage (NCBI taxonomy): Eukaryota > Viridiplantae > Streptophyta > Magnoliopsida > Poales > Poaceae > Saccharum > Saccharum spontaneum. Next base: position 64,150,322 of record CM039595.1, read on the forward strand.
TCAGATAGAACGATTCATAGAAATGCTTATCATTCATTCTTTGATCGACTTTCCTTCCAGAGGTTTTGAAAGTTTTACAAAAAGATAAGGTTAAGTTCCCCAAATAATTCACTCGGTTGCTCAGAAGTGTACGATCCTCACCAAAGGTTTTTTATGTTTGCCTTTCTTTTCATCCTACCAACTAAATGGCTTATGTGGATCTTTGGGTAGGTATAAAAGAAGGCATACTTGCATCACATAATATTGCTAAGTCAAAACCGGACCTCAAGAAGATGCAAGTCATACACTATGATCAAGACATGCAAGTGTGTGGAATTTTTATAATCTTCCTAATGCTAAAATATTTTTTGTACTCCTTTGATCATGACCCTCCCTATTTTTGGATGGATGCCTTTTATTTGAAAGTATGGGCTATCATATTTCTTTCTTTTTTCTCTCTCTCTTTTTTTCTTCATGCTCTTTGGCATGCATTTTTTCTCATAATATTTTCTTTCTTTTTTTTCTCTTCTTTTTTAGCATAGTCCATACTTTCTTTTGGCATATGAAAAATTTTTAGAGAGAGACTCATGAAAAATGTATGGAGTATTTATTTGGTGGACAGATAAGCATGTTTTTATGTAACTCTCAGTGTAAGAGTCAGCATATTATTTGTGGGTGTACGTGAATCTTGATCGTGGGTGCATGAAAAGAATCTTCAATAAGAGTCACAACAATTTAACAAAGCTCAACATGATAATATACAGCATATGACTAAGGTTTTGTATCTGTAGAGCATGTCATATGGCTTTGGTAGAAAATATAAATCACTGAGAAACTTTTAATTTTAGCATTTTGAAAATAAAACTCTAGATGTCAAGTCTTTTTTAGAACAAAGTCATAAGCACCATATCATACCCCGCAACAACTTAGACTAGATTAAGCATTTGCAACCCACAAGTTTTAAGTTTTTAGGATGAGACATTTTTTGCCAATAAAATCAAATCTTGGGAGAAACTAAGTTATAAACTAGGTACAGATGATTTATAAGACAGAGCAACTATTCATCATTTCAACAAGGATGAACTAAATATTTTTACTATACATATGTGGAGTGAAATAAATTTTATTGTTTTTAGTATTATTATAATTATATTTATTATTATTTATTATCATTATTATCAAGGTTCACCAAATAATTTTTTCATCTCCATTGCCATCTCAAAACTTACCCTCATGAAGTTGACAAATTCCCTGCAAGGGTTAGTCTATACGATCAACCAAAATCTATACTAACAGTTTTGGTTCAAAAATTAAACTAGACATCATGTCTAATTTAATCAAGGTAGGCTATTTAACCTAAGCACCATGCTTAAATTAAAAAAAACCTATAGAAGCATGATTATAACATCCAAACTTCAAACTAAGCACCATACTTAATTTAAAAGATGTATAACCAATACTCCCAAACCAAAACATGCCATCATAGAAAGAGGACACATAAAAGGATAAACAAGAATCATCTAGCATAGGTGAAAATATTTAATGGTGAACAAGAGAACTATAAGTTTTTTCTTTTTATTTATTTATTTATTTATTTATTTCTCTTCTTTTTTATGCAAGGTAACGGAAAGTGGTGAGAGTGCAAGATACACGTTACCTTGTGGGGCTCCTCCTCCAAGCTAGCTCAAAGCCTAAGGCTTGGGGTGGTACCCCCATGCTTTCTAGCTTTTCCTGCATTGTTAGGATATGGTAGATCACGAGTGGACTTACCATCCCTCGTGATTACCATGTTAATATTTTCAACTAAAATCTTAGGTTGCCCCAAGATATTTCAAAATCATATGCAGGAGTTATAGCAGCAATTTGAGCAAGTTGGGTTTTTTTTTTAAATTTTATGTAAGCTTTAATTGATTATTAAGGGAGGACGTTAAACCTTCTATTTTTGAATTAATATTTCTAAAATTTTATCATTAGAGGCACGCTTCTTTGTTAGGTTTTTATTTATTTGAGTTTGCCCTAACATAAGTTCTTATAGGGAGGGTTGATTTGAATTGTAAGCAGAGTTACCTTCTTGATGTTGTGGGTGTGACTGACTTTGTAACGGATCAACATGATTATACGAGATTAAGTAAGAAAATCTTCCACCGAAGCAAATACTTTACCAAACTTAAGCCCGTACAATCCGAGATTCCATGAAATCACGAAGGATTTCCAACCAACCAACATTCCAACCAAGATCGTACTAATTTAGCAGCCACAGTCACATGGTACATAAAGTTCGCAACGACAATTGAATACATCAGAGTTCAGAATAAAAAGTTATTACCACACGAGTTCAAATTAACATAGCAGAAGCAAGTAGCTTTAAAACCACATACACACACTTAGTTCAGATACAGTGCCAGCAGGTAGTCATAGTCCACAAAAGCATGGGATAAGATAGACGGAGTGACCATTGCCATTGGTCCTAGTTGTCGCCCATCGCCGCGTACAGACAGTTGACACAATAACCATAATACATCTGACCATCTGCAACAACAATGGGAACAACGCCTTGAGTACGATAAGGTACTCAACTAGATTTACCCGTCATAAACCAGAAATAAATGACACGAAGGAGTATGTAAGGCTTTTATAAAGTGGACTGGCTTGACTAGTTTTGCAGAAAAGCATAAGTTATCAGTTATGAACCATTTAAAATATAAGCATCAACTTAATTATACCTGATTAATCTAAGTAAGCACCTATGCTAGAGCAATCACTTGATTAACCATTAACATCAAAGGTTACCATATCAGGTTTAGCTTTTCTAACATCATTCATATAACCATCTGTGTTCCATCATTATTACTACGATGCTGTAGCTCGAGTCAAGTGCTCACTATCTAGGAGCGATGGCGATTCGAATCGATTCCTAACCAGCTGGTGATTTATTCCTCACACAAACTACGCTTCCCCCGTCAGGGTCGCTTAGATCAACGATGACACTTTCCAAGTAGCCGCAGGATAACAGTCATGGACCGCACTACCCAGGGACCGCCCGACTGCCAGGACGCACCTTGGGCTCACTCTTCGCGTCCCCGTCATAGCCCCTTCAGCACCAGTCTGCCAATCCGAGTTTATCCCGGCTCGAATAGTGTCACTAGCTTCGCGGTCGAAAGGTACTTTATTTGGCTATCTAAATGTGAGGCATGCGTTCAATATGACAAGAGGGATGAGCAACGATCAGTCCTTAATCGACACAGACAGAATCACTATAGTCCAAAACCCTATAAGACTCCGCCCGGTCTCTGTTTATCCATCAACACTTGGTTACTTTTCATGATAACTATTATAGCCAACCATATCCAGGTATCCACCTATATCTCGCAGGTGACCGAAAATCACCCGACTTCTACCGGTCTAAGCATGGCTAAGCAATACTCTCGAGCCTAGACTAAAAATAGGATTCCAGACATATTTATGGGACAAGAAAAAGGTATATGCAGCAAGTGTTTCACTCAACTCCTATAACTTAATGTAACAATATATAACTCATATATAAAGAATTGCTTGAATAAAATAGGGATTTAGAATGCTCCGGGGCTTGTCTCTTTCAAACGAACTAGGCTGGTGATCTACGCACTCGGGCAACTCCTCTCCTTGTTCCTCTTCCTCGGGCACCTCCTATGCCTGGAGCTCTTGCGGATCGGTCCAAGTCTGTTCTAATGGCACTGCTACCGGCGACTCCTCCTGCGATCCTGTATGATGCAATTGCATAAGTAAACATGCAGACGGTGCATTGGATGCGGTGAAATACCATGATGACATGATATGTAGATGAGCACATTAAATCTGATAGTATAGATTAAAGACAAAATCTTCTACAAGGTAGTCCACATCATCCAAAAACATGTACCACAGAACATGTCATCTACTCTTATACTAGTTAGCATAAAATTCTCACCCAAGTGTTGCTACTCTTTGCCAAACCCTAATACCTTAACCTATCAAGTAACACCAGCAAGATAGTTTGGTGCTTCAAAGATACACCAAACACTTTTTATTACTTTTAATTATTCATAAAGAATAACCTTTTATTTCCCATTTAACTAGGGTTACACATTAACACCTATTTCTGTTGCATGTAAAAATCTACAAAAATTACAGTAGCATAGTCCTACTCCAATTAGCATACTACAAGAATTTCATAGAATTTGGATAAGTAAAACAATCTATACAAAATAAACAAGCTATAGTATAATAATGAGAATGAAAATACTTTATACTAGGAAACATATCAAACAACAGATTTATTATTTTTCCTATGCTCTACACAGTAAACAAGCACATCACAAAAATTATCACATGCATGTGTTATATAATTTTTGCTCTTTACCAAAAATAACAAAAATCATCAATTAAAGGCATTTGAACTACACTTCAATAATTTTTCTTAGAACATACATAAAATACATTTTTTCTAGAAAGTACATCACTAAAGAAGACTAATGAAATAGGAACCATATTTTTCTAATCAATATTCTATTTACTAGACATTTTCTAAGATATCAGCACTTATAAGAATTAAATAAATCTATACAGAAAAGTATTTCAAACTTGACATGCAATAATTTTACACCATAGATCTACTCATGAGAAACACTACAAAATTTGTTTCACAATTTTTGGAGCTAGAAATCTTGAGATATAGATTTTTGAAGCATTAAACAAAATCTGAAAATCCATTTTTCTTGAAATCCGAAAATCCCAGTCGGCTCAACTGCTACGCGCACCCAGATCTGTTTACCCCAAACCCTACGAGTCGCTGCGGCTGGGCCCACTAGGTCAAACCGACCCCACAAGTCGGTCACCCAGAGCAGGGGGAGGCCTTGACCGGCCGAGATCTCGCCGACGACGAGGTCATCGGCGGCGAGGTCGCCACCCTGAGCTTCACCCCGACGAGGCGAACCTAGCGGTGTGGCTAGCGGGGCCAGGGGAGGTGGGTAGCAGGCACGTTGGCGCGCATGGCGGCACGGCGGTGCGGCTCGTCGGCGGGAGCTCGACTCCAGCTGCGGGGTCGCAAGTGGAGGGGCGCTATGGCCTTGGTGTGGTCACGCAGAGCTGACGCGTGCAAAACGAGGGCTAGAGGCGGAGTGGAGGAGCGAGCGTGACGCGGCGAATGTCTCCGGCAAAGGGAGCTCGGCTCCGGTGAGCCAAAACCGTGCGGTGGGGGCTTACCAAAGGAAACCGGCTCGAGCACCGGTTACACGGTGGTCAGGCGGACGCAGCGTGGCGGTGTAGCTGACACTGGTGGAGTGAGGTGGTTGAAACGAGGCTCCCGACGAGGTCGCGCGATGGCGGCGTGAGGAGGCGGGAGCGGCGGTTGCTGCGGCTCACGCGAGACCGAGAGGGGCAGAATGGAGGGAGGAGCGGGAGCGGCTTCAAGAGGCAGGGCGCGGCTCGGTGGTGCCCATGGCTTGCCACCCGTACGCCGGCGACGGCGAGCGGCGGCCACGTGGCGGGCGCATGCTGCCGCGGTCGGGTCGTGGCGCGCGCGGGGGCGAAGGCGGAGGCAGGCGCGGACGCAGGCCGGGCTGGCCTGGCCAGCTGGGCCGGAAATGGGGCGGCGGCCCGCTAAGCCGAAAATCCTCTTTTCTTTTATAATTCAAATTCCAGATTTTCTAATTCATTCCAATTTTGAATTTTGAAGATGAAAAAGAATTTTCAAAGGTTGACCTCAAAACAAAAGTTGTTCAAAATTTAATTCTCTACAACTTTTATTTAGGGCACTTTTCAAAATTCCAAACAGATTTTGAATTAATGATTTAAAGTCCAATTTTTGAAATAAAACTCATTTTTCTAGAATATTTTTAAAAGCAAAATTAGGGGAGATTTTGAATGCAAAAGTTGCTCCAAAAATCATGCTAATTAATTCTAAGTTATTTAAAGTTATAGCCAAACAAGTTCTACAACTCTAGCAAGTAAATGCAATAATTATGTTTCAAACAGATGTTTTTCACATTTCAATTCAATTTTAACTTATATTGCATGTGATGATGAACATGTATGTGATGCTAATGCTCATGCTTTGGGATGTTAATGCATGCTTAACACCTAGGGGTGTTACAGACTCCACCCTGGATCTCCTTGTGGACAGACCCCGTTGTTCTTGTACCCGTGTCTTCTCGGGTTTCGATGCAGTCGCTCCCTGAGTGTCCAAAGTTTCTGCACACCTCGTATGGTATATGCAAGTAGAGCGATTGGATGGTACCATAGGTGCTCCTTTTTTGTCCAAGCATTTTATTAAGAGATCCAATTTTGCAGCCAGCATATCCGTTTCCTCTACGGTATGCATACCGTCTCTTTGGGTTTGGAGTCTGTCTTCACTCCAACCCTGGTTGGTGACGCTCTTCTCAATGAGAGTCGTAGCTCCGCTGACTATGAGTGAGAAGAAGGCTCCTCCGGGAGCATCATCTATGTGGGCTCTAGATGTGGAAGTTAGCCCGTTGTAGAAGTTTTGAAGAATCAACCAGTTTTCCATTCCGTGGTGTGGGTAGGTAAGGATATATTCTTGTAGCCTCTCCCATGCTTCTAGGATGGATTCTGATGCTATCTGCTGGAAGTTGGAAATTTTTCTACGAAGAGCATTGGTTTTGCCCATCGGGGAAAAACTTCGTCAGGAACGCCGTGGAGCACTTGGCTCATGTGTTAATAACTTCCCAGTCCTTGTAGAACCATTGTTTCACCCTGAAGGGTCGAGATGGTGGACTAGAAGGGGGGTGAATAGTCCTTTCTAATACTTAATCATGTCGGCTAACCGAAATAAGTGTGGAATTAAAACTATCGATCTAGCCAAGACTTCACCCCTCTATCTATAACTTTAGCACCTTACAAAAGATTCTAATAAAGCAACTAAGGTGCCAAGCAAAGTAAGAGCTCACCTAATCAATTCTAGAGCAAGGTCACACAAACCTATGCACTAGTACTTTGCCAACCGAGGGAGCTCCTACACAACTATTGAAGCAAAAGCACAAAGCTCCTAAGCTCACTAGCAATGCTCAATAACAAGGCAACCAATGCCAAATTAGAGAGTGCAAATTATTTAGCTACACAAACTAAGCAATGTGACTAACAAGGTTACTCAAACCAAATTAGCCATGCAAAGAGGAGCTTACTTTTAGCTACACAAGCAAGAAGGTAACTAGCTAGCTACACAAGCAACCTAGTTACAAGAATAACTACATAAGCAAGATATATATAAAAGTAAATACAAGCTTGTGTTGCACGAAGGCAAACCACCGAGAAGAGTAGACAATGTTGACACGGTGATTTTTTTCCGAGGTTCACTTGGTTGGCACCAAGCTACGTCCCCGTTGTGTCGACCAACACTTCATGGTTCGGTGGCTAATCAGTATCCATAACCGAGCTCTCCCAAAGAGCACCGCAAGAACCCATCATCAAGTGTGGTAGCTCAATGACACGCTCTACTAGAGTTGCTCTTCGCGATTCCTGCGGGGTGAGCAAAATCCTCCTCACAAAGCTTCTTCAGAGCCTCGCACAATCTTCTTGCGAGCTTCAATGGAGCCACAAGCCACCAAGCCGTCTAGGAGGTCATAACCTCCAAGAGTATCAAGCACCACCGGCTTGCAACTCGAACACCTAGTGCCAGTCGATGCAATCCTCATGATGCAACGCACTAGAATCGCTCTCTCACTCGATCCGATGAACACTATCAAGCATGAATGAGTTAGAGGGCTCCTAAGCACACCAACACAAGCCACCAAGGCTCAAGGGTGCTCAGCTAACCGCCCAAGGCCGGCTACCACTTCCATTTATAGCCCCACGAACGAATAGAGCCGTTACCCCTTCACTGGGCGAATTTTCAGATCGACCGGACGCGCCGGTCGAACTGACCGGACGCGCTATACCGCGTCCGATCGCCCTGCGCCATCCACATGTTGCCCTACGTTCAACACCGAACGCCCGATCTCAACGGTCGACTCAGCGTTCCAACGGTCAAATGAGCGACCGGACGCGCTACACCCGGCGTCCGGTTTGAGTCCAGTAAGGGTCCACTCACGACCGGACGCGTTCGATCGCATGTGACCGGACATGCCACCGTGTTCGATCGTCTCTAAGACTAGCGCTGTTCCCTGGGTGCATGACCGGATGCTCTGGTTCCACGAGGGATCGGACGCGTCGGTTGCAAACCCTAGCACCCCACGCCACGCACAACGCTGCCACTGACCGGATGCGCCGGTCGCGCAGAGACCACATCTGGTCCAGCGTCCGGTCACACCAGTGACCTCCTTTCACCTCTGTTTCTTCTCCGACTTGCTTCTCCTTTGACTTAGAGAAATTCTCCACCTCCGGCGTAGTGGAAAATATGCATTTTATTTCCACAAAAATGCTAAATCACCAAATGACTTAGAGAGGGTCCCAAACCCATCTCTACCGCTCAAACTCCACCGCCTTCATAAATGTGCCAACACCACCAAGTGAACATCACAATGTGCATGTGTGTTAGCATTTTCACAAATATTTTCTTCGAAGGAATTAGGCACTCAACTTGCCACGCCACTCGATCCTAACACGTATGCAAAGTTAGATTGCTCAAGTGGCACTAGATGACCAATATGCAAACAAGTTTGCCCCTCATAATAGTACGGCCATCTATCCTAAACCCGGTCATCAACTTCTCTACACGCCTATAATCGGTGAAATGGAAATGCCTAAAGTTATACCTTTGCCTTGTGCATTCCATTCCATTTCCTCCGATGTTGATGCAACACATGCACCAACCAATCACCAAATAATATGATCCACTTCATATCATCACATGACCGTATTGGTTCATCGATCTTGACCTCACTTGCTCTTCACCGTTGCCTCGGTCCATTGGCACCAAGTCTTGCTCAAGCTTCACCGTCACATGCGGTCCCTCGCTTCAAAGCCTCCGACTTGCCCTTCACATTTGCAACCGGTCCATCAAGCCAAGCCTCATCTTGATTTCTCCACCTTGGTCATATGACTCCATGTCATGTCTCATATGCAATGAGCTCCTTCATGACACAATCACTTATGGACTAATTCCCTATATATCTCATATAAACACAATTAGTCCACCTAAGGTTGTCACTCAATTACCAAAACCAAACAAGGACCTTTCACACCCTTCCTAGGAGGGAGAACGGGAACAAGCGGAGTCTAATTATCTCTAGTGCGACATCCTTCAAGATGTCGATGTCGCACAGCTCTAGAAAGTATTCGAGATGTGCGTTGGTGTCCTCGTTAGGCAATCCACTGAATGGATTTGCCTGCACCATCGTGATTACGCTAGTCTTCTTCAGTTCAAAGTTTATCGCCCATGTTGACAACTGGCCCAACGGGCACGTTGGCAACAATGGGGACGGAGTACTCGCGTAGAGTCTTGTCAGCCATGGTGTTTGGTATAGATGATGCTGGGGTGACGGGTACAGTTGCCGATAGAGTAGTGGAAGGAGGATCGACACGAGGTCAGGCCTTCTTTAGGAATGACTCTAGATTCTCGGTGAAGGTTGTCGGCAAGTCGAAACTGTCTTACACTATCCTGTTTTCATCCACAACAGGAGAAAATAAGCAAAATTATCCTGTTATGAGCAATGGCTACTACAAATGCATACTATCATGAACATGTCCTGATAGATTCTTTTAACTAGTGCCTTCTGAAAGGTCTTGATGGCTAGAGGGGGGGTGAATAGCCTTTTAAAATTTTCTACAAAGATAAGCTAAACAAGTTTATCAATACAACAAATAGCGAGATGCGAGTTTTGCTTAGCCTACGGGGTGTTTGCAAGCCACCTATCCAATTCACAATTCTAGTATAATGGCACTCAACCGCACAAGTCAAACCGAGAAGGTAACTACAACTACAACTAGCAAGCTACACAAAAGAGCTACTCTAGCAAAGCTAACTAGCTAGCAAAGATAACTAAGAAAGTAATGCGGAGTTGAGTTAGGAGAGTTTCACCGAGGGGCGAAGTATTGAGCCAACCAATATGATCAACAATAAATACCAAGACAACCGAACACCGGGATCAATCAATCACAATATGAAAGTGATGACACGAAGATTTATCCCGAGGTTCACGTGCTTGCCGGCACGCTAGTCCCCGTTGTGTCCCTCTTCACCACGTGGTTCGGTGGCTAATCGGTCTCACACCGAGCCTCTCAAAAGGCACCACAAGAACCTACCAAATGGCAAAAGGTTGCAATGACACAAGCAATTTACTAATGTTGCCTTTGGCGCTTCGCCGAGGTAGGCACAAACCCCTCACAATCACCGGAGGTGGCCAAGAACAATCACCAACTCTTGCCAACACCTCTAAGCTGCTCCAAGCCGTCTAGGTGGCGGCAACCACCAAGAGAAACAAGAATCCCGCAGCAAATCAACCACCAAGTGCCAACTAGATGCTATCTCACAATGCAAATGCACTTGGATCACTCAATCTCACTTTGAATATGCAAACAAGCAAGAGAGATGAGTGGGAGGGGAGTTTCTTAGCTCAAAGTGCTCACAAGTATGTCAAAAGTGCAAGAGTGAGAGCCTTGAGCCGGCCAACGAGTATTTATAGACGTACCCCTTCGAATATAGCCGTTAGGAACGAGATCCAGCTGAAATCGCGTTGACCGGACGCGCTTGTCCAGTTGACCGGACGCGCCGGTCACGTAACGGCTAGTTTCGCGAAGCACTGACCGGACGCGCCGGTGAAAGGTCTTGATGGCTAGAGGGGGGGTGAATAGCCTTTTAAAAATTTCTACAATGACAAACTAAACAAGTTTATCAATACAACAAATAGCGAGATGCGAGTTTTGCTTAGCCTACGGGGTGTTTGCAAGCCACCTATCCAATTCACAATTCTAGTATATTTGCACTCAACCGCACAAGTCAAACCGAGGAGGTAACTACCACTACAACTAGCAAGCTACACAAAAGAGCTACTTAAGCAAAGCTAACTAGCTAGCAAAGATAACTAAGAAAGTAATACAAGTGAGAGTTAGGAGGGTATCACCGAGGGGCGAAGTATTGAGCCAACCAATATGATCAACAATGAAAACCAAGACAACCGAACACCGGGATCAATCAATCACAATATGAAAGTGATAACACGAAGATTTATCCCGAGGTTCACGTGCTTGCCGGCACGCTAGTCCCCGTTGTGTCCCTTTTTACCATGTGGTTCGGTGGCTAATCGGTCTCACACCGAGCCTCTCAAAAGGCGCCACAAGAACCTACCAAATGGCAAAAGGTTGCAAATGACACGAGCAATCCACTAATGTTGCCTTTGGCGCTCCGCCGAGGTAGGCACAAACCCCTCACAATCACCGGAGGTGGCCAAGAACAAACACCAACTCTTGCCAACGCCTCCAAGCTGCTCCAAGCCGTCTAGGTGGCGGCAACCACCAAGAGAAACAAGAATCCCGCAGCAAATCAACCACCAAGTGCCAACTAGATGCTATCTCACAATGCAAATGCACTTGGATCACTCAATCTCACTTCGAATGTGCAAAGAAGCAAGAGAGATGAGTGGGAGGGGAGTTGCTTAGCTCAAAGTGCTCACAAGTATGTCAAAAGTCCAAGAGTAAGAGCCTTGAGCCGGCCAACGAGTATTTATAGACGTACCCCTTCGAATATAGCCGTTAGGGACGAGATCCAGCTGAAATCGCGTTGACCGGACGCGCTGGTCCAACTGACCGGACGCGCCGGTCACGTAACGGCTCTTTTTCGAAATGCCGACCGGACGCGCCGGTCGCAACGACCGGACGCGCTGGTCACGACCGGACGCTCCGGTCCCATGACTGACCGGACGCGCCGGTCAACACTGAGTCGCGCAAAACGAACCGTCGACCGGACGCGCTGAAGAACTGACCGGACGCCACAGTACCCGCGTCCGGTGGGAGTCCAGTAAGCTCCCTGGACGACCGGACGCGTCCGGTCGCCTGTGACCGTACGCGCCTCGCGTCCGATCAAACAACTGAAAACCGCGCAGACACTGGACACTAACCGGACGCGTCCGGTCAAACAGTGACCGCGTCCGGTGCAGCGTCCGGTGCAGCGTCCGGTCACCACTGTGACCTCCGTTCGCCTCCGTTTGATTTTTGTTTGATTTCCGACTTCCGGCGTAGTGGAAAATAGGCATTTCATTTCCCCGAAATCGCCTGAATCCCGCGCTCGCACGCTCGGCGGGAGGGAGAGAGGACCCCAAACCCTCTCTACCGCTCAAACTCCAACGCCATCGCAAACGTGCTAACACCACCAAGTGATCATCACCATGTGCATGTGTGTTAGCATTTTCACAATCATTTTTCGAGGCGTTATTAGTTCTATCCAAATGCATATGATCATGAAATGCACACCTAGAGGCACTTAGGAGTTCAATAGCCGCGTCATTCCCCTCTTTATAGTATGGCTATCTATCCTATAATGTAACCACACCCACTAGGTGTCTTGGTTACTAAAATACAACCCTTAAGCATATACCTTTGCCTTGATCACGTAGGGTCGCGTCCAAATCCAAGTGTGGCCATCATGATCACCATGTCCATCTTGCCATCAACCTTGGAATGTACTAATCCTCATATGCTACATACAACTTAGGCATAGGATTAGTACTTAGGCATTGTCACTAATTACCAACACCAAACATAGGACTTTCAATCTCCCCCTTGTTGGTAATTGGTGACAACCCTTTCACAAAGATATTATGATAAAATTTTGATTGAACCCATGTCACATTGTCCAAGTATATTACCATGTGTAAGAAGTATGGACAAGTGATCATGAATTCAAATTGATAGCAATGGCTCCCCCTACATGTATGCTATATGTTTGGATTTTGGAAGCATACATGTTAGATAGGAAAGATTAGGAGCATTGACTACCAATAGGTGCTAAGTGTTTTAGATTATAGACCTTTGAAGCGTGATACCATCGGAGTAGCGATAGACACCATCTTAGCACCTTATGTAGTTAGATGCCACTTGGAAAAGCACAAACATAACTAGAAACCTCGTGAGATCAACATTATAAGCAAGGTTCTAGTACCGCTTTGAAAAACATGAAGCAAGAGAAATCTAACTACTTCCTATTCATGCTAGTACTTCAATACACCATTCAAATTATACTAGCAAGTCACCACACAAGCAAAGTATCGGAGAAAAAGAAATGCACAACTATGCATCATACATATGAAGTGCACATGAAAATGCAACATTCATGTTTAAGAGCTTGCTCCCCCTACTTGTGTGCTCAAAATTTTAGTTGATCCCCTTCTTTTATCAAATCTCCCCTTTAGGTTTTCTCACTTTGTGAAAAACATTTTTCTCCCCCTTTGTGCTTCTCCCCCTTTGAGTTCTATCTTTGTGAACAATATTTTCTCCCCCTTTGGCACCAATGACCACAAGGGACTAACTTTAGATAGATTATCATGTTGAATTATGGGGTGAGGATCAAGATTGTGGGCAAGCTTCTTCACACCTCACTAGAAGGGTTATCATGCACCATGTTGAAGCAAATATTTAGACAAGTGATCTAGATTAAACACTTAGGATCACAAGCTACTCAAACAAGTTATATGCTACCACTAGATCATACAAGTCATGGAAACAATAGTGGCACCATATAAACTTCAAAGTCATTTGATTTTCATGAATGAGCCTATAACATGTAAATTATGACTAGATGCTCTAAACAAGTCCTTAGCATAGAATGTATGATATGTCAACCAATTGTACCTTGGGGCTCGAAGGAGAGGCATGCCATATCATGGAGGTGCATCAACTCATGTTGGAGAAGTCAAGTATGTTCAACTCATTCTTTAGCTTGTGAAATCTCTTCTCATCAAGTGGCTTGGTGAATAGATCGGCTAGTTGATCTTCGGTGCCCACACTCTCAATTGCAATGTCACCCTTTTGTTGATGATCTCTTATAAAATGATGACGAACATCAATATGCTTTGTTCTTTGATGTTGAATCGGATTGTTGGTTAGCTTCATGGCACTTTCATTATCACATAGCAATGGCACATTCTTGAAATTGATTCCAAAATCCTTCAATGTTGCCTTCATCCACAAGATTTGTGCACAACAACTACCCGCGGCGATGTATTCGGCCTCGGCGGTAGATAGTGCAATACTATTTTGCTTCTTGGATGACCATGAGACAAGTGATCTTCCCAACAATTGACAAGTCCCGGAAGTGCTCTTTCTCTCCACTTTGTCACCGGCATAGTCGGAATCCGAATATCCAACTAGCTCAAAACTTGCACCTTTGGGATACCATAATCCAACATCTTGTGTATGCTTCAAATACCTCAATATTCTTTTCGTTGCCTTCAAATGGCTTTCTCTTGGTGAGGCTTGAAATCTTGCACACATGCATACACTAAACATCACATCGGGTCTTGATGCCGTCACATAGAGTAGGCTACCAATCATTGATCTATAAAGCTTTTGATCCACCATGTTGCCACTCTTGTCACTATCCAAACTTCCACTAGTGCCCATTGGAGTTGTAATGCCCTTTGCATCTTCCATGCCAAACTTCTTGAGTATATCTTTGATGTACTTGGTTTGGCTCACAAATGTTCCTTCCTTCATTTGTTTGATTTGAAGTCCAAGAAAGAAACTAAGTTCACCGATCATTGACATTTCAAATTCTTTTGCCATCATTTTCCCAAACTCATCACAATAATCTTGATTGGTTGAACCGAAGATGATATCATCAACATATATTTGCAATACAAACAAGTCTTTCCCAATCTTCTTGGTGAATAGTGTTGTATCAACTTTGCCCATGACAAATCCTTTGGATAGCAAGAAGTCCCTCAATCTTTCATACCATGCTCTAGGTGCTTGCTTCAATCCATACAAAGCTTTCCTTAACTTGTACACATGGTTGAGTTTCTTGTCATCTTCAAAACCGGGAGGTTGCTCCACATACACCTCTTCTTGAATGTACCCATTGAGAAATGCACTCTTCACATCCATTTGATATAGCTTGATATTGTGAGCACAAGCATAGGCAAGTAAGATCCTAATCGCTTCCAATCTTGCAACCGGGGCATAAGTTTCACCAAAGTCAAGACCCTCTATTTGTGTGTAACCTTGAGCCACTAGTCTTGCTTTGTTCCTTACTACTATCCCATCTTGATCTTGCTTGTTGCGAAAGACCCATCTTGTTCCAATGACATTATGATTCTTAGGCCTCTCAACTAGTTCCCATACTTCATTTCTCTTGAAGTTGTTGAGCTCTTCATGCATTGCATTTACCCAATCCGGATCTCTCAATGCTTTATCAATGTCCTTGGGTTCTTCCATTGACACAAAAGATGAGTGAGCACAAAACGATGCCAATCTTGATCTAGTTTGTACTCCCCTTTGTATGTCACCAATGATGGAATCTAATGGATGGTCTCTAGCAATGTTGGTTGGTTGAAGTACTTGCACTTGATTGCTTGGATGTTGATGTTGATCATGAGTTGGAGATGATGAACTAGCCACTTGTTGATCTTGTTGCACTTGAGATGATGTACTAGCTTGATTTTGCATTAGAGACCCACTAGCTTGTGTAATTGGACTTTGGAGCACTTGATCTTTGTTGTCATCCACATCAATCACTTGCTTTGGCCTAATATCACCAATATCCATTTCTTTCATAGCATTGGTCAATTGAGTTCCTCTCACATCATCCAAGTTATTTTCCTCATCTTGAGAGCCATTTGTTTCATCAAATTCAACATCATGAACTTCTTCAAGTAAACCACTAGCCAAATTCCAAACTCTATAAGCTTTGCTAGTAGTGGAGTAACCAAGTAAGAATCCTTCATCACATTTCTTCTCAAACTTGCTCAATCTAGTGCCCTTCTTCAAAATGTAGCATTTGCAACCAAATACCCGAAAGTATGCAATGTTTGGCTTTCTTCCATTTAAGATCACATATGGTGTCTTCTCTAGAAACTTATGGCAATAGAGGTGATTGCTATAGAAGCAAGCCGTGTTGATTGCTTCGGCCCAAAATGAATGACTCACATTATACTCATTCAACATTGATCTTGCCATATCAATCAAGGTTCTATTCTTCCTCTCAACTAAGCCATTTGATTGAGGTGTATACTTGGCCGAAAATTGATGTTTGATTCCAAGCTCATCACATAGCTCATCAATTCTTGTATTTCTAAACTCACTTCCATTGTCACTTCTCACTTTCTTGATTGTGGTCTCAAATTCATTTTGCACTCTCTTGATGAACTTCTTGAATATGTCAAATACATCACTCTTGTCCATAAGAAAGAATACCCATGTATATCTAGTGAAATCATCCACAATCACAAACCCATACTTGTTGCCACCAATGCTTGTGTATGTAGTTGGCCCAAATAGATCCATGTGCAACAACTCAAATGCCTTAGAAGTACTCATGATGCTTTTCAATGGATGAGTGTTGCCTACTTGCTTTCCGGCTTGACATGCACTACATAGCTTATCTTTCTCAAATGTGACATCCTTCAAGCCTCTAACTAAGTCATGCTTCACTAACTTGTTCAATTGCTTCATGCCAACATGACCAAGTCTTCTATGCCATAACCAACCCATACTTGATTTGGTGAGCAAGCAAGTTGAAAGTTGAGTGTCACTAGCATTGAAATCAACCAAGTATAGATTCTCATATCTAAAGCCCTTGAAGATCAAGTTGGAGCCATCAACACTAACTATCTCCACATCATCAACACCAAATATGCACTTGAAACCTAGATCACACAATTGAGCAACCGAGAGAAGATTGAAGTTCAACTTTTCAACTAGGAGCACGTTGGAAATGCTATGATCATTTGAGATTGCAATCCTTCCAAGAGCCTTCACATCACCCTTGCTATTGTCACCAAATGTGATACTATCAATGCCACTATCATTTGATTTGAGAGAGTTGAACATTCTTGAATCACCGGTCATATGTTGAGAGCACCCACTATCAAGCACCCAATGCCTTCCTCTGGCCTTGTAATTTACCTACAAAATAAATTAATGTTTCTTAGGTACCCATACTTGTTTGGGTCCTTGGAGGTTAGTAACTAAGCTCTTTGGTACCCAAATGGCCTTCTTCTTTGGACCCACAATTGGTGTACCAACAAACCTAGCATGCACACCTTTCTCACCCTTGGTAAGCACATAACAAGAATCAAAAGGAATGTAATCCATTTTAGCATGAAACTTGTTGTTGTTCTTGTTCATTTTATTACAATTAATCTCTAGATGCCCAACTTGCTTGCATCTATTGCAATAACGACCATTGCTCTTCACAAAGCGAAACTTTGGAGTTGCAAAGGCCGCCTTGCCCTTCTTGGGAGTATAGCCCAAACCCTCTTTGTTAAGAGAGAACCGTTGGCTACCCAAGCATTTTAGCAAGCGGGCATCCCCACCATAGGCATTGCCCAATGCGCGGGTGAGATCATCCACCTCTCTCTTGAGAGTCTCATTCTCAACCACAAGTGATGAATCACTAGTAGTAGAGGTAGAGTTGGTTGTGGTGGATGATGATGAGCTACATGAAGCATTAGTAGGACCAACAAATAAAGAATCATCAATAATATCACATGTAAGTCCAATATCACAAGTGACAATCACTTGCTCCTCCTTAGCTTCCTTCATGAGCTTCTCCAACTTG
This sequence comes from Saccharum spontaneum, assembly GCA_022457205.1. NCBI lineage: Eukaryota > Viridiplantae > Streptophyta > Magnoliopsida > Poales > Poaceae > Saccharum > Saccharum spontaneum. Next base: position 64,167,984 of record CM039595.1, read on the forward strand.
AGGTCCTTCTCCTTGATGAGCTCAAGTAGAGAGGAGTGGGCTTTCTTAAGCCTAGTGTGAGCAACTTCAAGGTCCTCGTGGTCTTCCTTTAGACACTCACGAGAGGCCTCTAGCTCATCAAAGGATTTCCTAAGAGCTTTGAGCTCTTGTTCAATTCCTTTGCACTCCTTACTCTTTTTAAGAGCAACAAGCTCCTCCATCAAGGCATCATTTTCATTGCTCTTGGCAATGAGCTCTTGCTCCAAGATTTTACACTTCTTGGTTGTCCTCTTGTAGCCCTTGCTCATTTGATCTATTATGCCCAATAGATCATCTTTGGAGTAGTCCTCATCCTCCTCATCATCACTCCTACAACCATCACTAGCACAAGAATCATCATCACTATCATCATATTTTACCTTGGTAGGCTTGGCCATAAGGCATGTCGATGTAGTGTCGAAGATGGATGGCTTGTTGGAGAGGGCGATGCTTGCAATGGCTCGCCGAGTGGTCCTCTCATCATCACTAGAGCTATCATCATCACTATCGGAGTTATCACTATCCCAAGTGACCACATAGCCACCACCCTTCTTCTTCTTGTTGATAGTGAAGCTCTTCTTCTCTTTCTTCTCCTTCTTATCCTTCTTGTTCTTCTTCAACTTCAACTCCCCATCATGATATCTTTTGTCTTCATAGGGACACTTTGCCACTACATGATCGGGGCTATTGCAATTGTAGCAAAGCACCTCCTTTGCCTTCATGAAGTCCCTTCTCTTCCTTGCACCATATCCTTTCTTCTTCATGAACCTCCCCATCTTGTGCACTAGGAGGGCCATGGTCTCATCATCGAATGGATCATCATCATCGCTCTCCACCTTGCTCTTGCCCTTAGAAGTTGAGGCCTTGAATGCAATGGGCTTCTCTTGCTTGACCTTGATCTCCTTCTTCTCATCTTCATCTTCATCATCATCATATTGAGCATCGGTCATGACATCTCCAAGCACTTGGTTTGGAGTTACCTTGTCCAAACCCTCTCTTTGGATCATCTTCCTCAAGATAGCAAACTTCTTAGGTAAGTTCATCAAGAACTTATGTGAGAAGTCCTTGTCCTCAACCTTCTCTCCAAGCCCCTTGAGATCATTGACAATGACTTGGAGCCTATAGAACATCTCCGGTATAGACTCATCATCCTTCATCTTGAAGCTTGCAAACTTATCCTTGAGCATATAGAGCTTGGCACTCTTTACCGTTGAAGTTCCCTCATATGTTTCCTCTAATCTTGTCCACACTTCACTTGCCATCTCAAGATCCTTGATTTGCTCAAAGACCTTTGCATCAATCCCATTGTAGAGAGTGTTGAGAGCCATAGTGTTGCATTGGTTGTTGATGCGGTCATTGTTGGTGAGGTTGTCGGGATCAATGATTGCATAATCACGATGTGTAACCTCCCAAACCTTCTCATTGATAGAGCCAAGATATTGCTTCATCTTTCTTTTCCAATGATCAAAAGATGAGACACCATCAAAGAATGGAGGCTTGCCCCCGACATGGTTGAACACAACTTGAGCCATCTTACACCGAGGTTGTTAAGCCTTACAAACGGTGACCACGGCTCTGATACCACTTGAAAGGTCTTGATGGCTAGAGGGGGGGGTGAATAGCCTTTTAAAAATTTCTACAATGACAAACTAAACAAGTTTATCAATACAACAAATAGCGAGATGCGAGTTTTGCTTAGCCTACGGGGTGTTTGCAAGCCACCTATCCAATTCACAATTCTAGTATATTTGCACTCAACCGCACAAGTCAAACCGAGGAGGTAACTACCACTACAACTAGCAAGCTACACAAAAGAGCTACTTAAGCAAAGCTAACTAGCTAGCAAAGATAACTAAGAAAGTAATACAAGTGAGAGTTAGGAGGGTATCACCGAGGGGCGAAGTATTGAGCCAACCAATATGATCAACAATGAAAACCAAGACAACCGAACACCGGGATCAATCAATCACAATATGAAAGTGATGACACGAAGATTTATCCCGAGGTTCACGTGCTTGCCGGCACGCTAGTCCCCGTTGTGTCCCTTTTTACCACGTGGTTCGGTGGCTAATCGGTCTCACACCGAGCCTCTCAAAAGGCGCCACAAGAACCTACCAAATGGCAAAAGGTTGCAAATGACACGAGCAATCCACTAATGTTGCCTTTGGCGCTCCGCCGAGGTAGGCACAAACCCCTCACAATCACCGGAGGTGGCCAAGAACAAACACCAACTCTTGCCAACGCCTCCAAGCTGCTCCAAGCCGTCTAGGTGGCGGCAACCACCAAGAGAAACAAGAATCCCGCAGCAAATCAACCACCAAGTGCCAACTAGATGCTATCTCACAATGCAAATGCACTTGGATCACTCAATCTCACTTCGAATGTGCAAAGAAGCAAGAGAGATGAGTGGGAGGGGAGTTGCTTAGCTCAAAGTGCTCACAAGTATGTCAAAAGTCCAAGAGTAAGAGCCTTGAGCCGGCCAACGAGTATTTATAGACGTACCCCTTCGAATATAGCCGTTAGGGACGAGATCCAGCTGAAATCGCGTTGACCGGACGCGCTGGTCCAACTGACCGGACGTGCCGGTCACGTAACGGCTCTTTTTCGAAATGCCGACCGGACGCGCCGGTCGCAACGACCGGACGCGCTGGTCACGACCGGACGCTCCGGTCCCGTGACTGACCGGACGCGCCGGTCAACACTGAGTCGCGCAAAACGAACCGTCGACCGGACGCGCTGAAGAACTGACCGGACGCCACAGTACCCACGTCCGGTGGGAGTCCAGTAAGCTCCCTGGACGACCGGACGCGTCCGGTCGCCTGTGACCGGACGCGCCTCGCGTCCGATCAAACAACTGAAAACCGCGCAGACACTGGACACTAACCGGACGCGTCCGGTCAAACAGTGACCGCGTCCGGTGCAGCGTCCGGTGCAGCGTCCGGTCACCACTGTGACCTCCGTTCGCCTCCGTTTGATTTTCGTTTGATTTCCGACTTCCGGCGTAGTGGAAAATAGGCATTTCATTTCCCCGAAATCGCCTGAATCCCGCGCTCGCACGCTCGGCGAGAGGGAGAGAGGACCCCAAACCCTCTCTACCGCTCAAACTCCAACGCCATCGCAAACGTGCTAACACCACCAAGTGATCATCACCATGTGCATGTGTGTTAGCATTTTCACAATCATTTTTCGAGGCGTTATTAGTTCTATCCAAATGCATATGATCATGAAATGCACACCTAGAGGCACTTAGGAGTTCAATAGCCGCGTCATTCCCCTCTTTATAGTACGGCTATCTATCCTATAATGTAACCACACCCACTAGGTGTCTTGGTTACTAAAATACAACCCTTAAGCATATACCTTTGCCTTGATCACGTAGGGTCGCGTCCAAATCCAAGTGTGGCCATCATGATCACCATGTCCATCTTGCCATCAACCTTGGAATGTACTAATCCTCATATGCTACATACAACTTAGGCATAGGATTAGTACTTAGGCATTGTCACTAATTACCAACACCAAACATAGGACTTTCAGCCGGTCGCAACAACCGGACGCGCCGGGCACGACCGGACGCACCGGTCCCGTAACGGACCGGACGCGCTGGTCAACACTGAGTCGCGCACAACAAAGCAGTGATCGGACGCGCTGAAGAAACGACCGGACGCCACAGTGCCCGCGTCCGGTCGGAGTCCAGTAAGCTCCCTGGACGACCGGACGCGTCCGGTCGACTGTGACCGCACGCGCCTCGCGTCCGATCAAACAACTGAAACACGCGCAGACACTGGACATTGACCGGACGCGTCTGGTCAAACAGTGACCGTGTCCGGTCCAGCGTCCGGTCACCACTGTGACCTCCGTTCGCTTTACGTTTGATTTCCGACTTTCGGCGTAGTGGAAAATAGGCGTTTCAATTCCTCAAAAACGCCTGAATCCCGCCGAGGACCCCAAACCCTCTCTATCGCTCAAACTCAACCGCCTTCGCAAACGTGCTAACATCACCAAGTGATCATCACCATGTGCATGTGTGTTAGCATTTTCACAATCATTTTTCGAAAAGTTATTAGTTCTATCCAAATGCATATGACATGAAATGCACACCTAGAGGCACTTAGGAGTTCAATAGCCGCGTCATTCCCCTCTTTATAGTACGGCTAACTATCCTATAATGTAACCACACCCACTAGGTGTCTTGGTTACTAAAACACAACCCTTAAGCATATACCTTTGCCTTGATCACGTAGGGTTGCGTCCAAATCCAAGTGTGGCCATCATGATCACCATGTCCATCTTGCCACCAACCTTGGAATGTACTAATCCTCATATGCTACATACAACTTAGGCATAGGATTAGTACTTAGGCATTGTCACTAATTACCAACACCAAACATAGGACTTTCACCTTCCCCAGCAACGGCGCCAGAAATGTTTGTTGGTGTTTCTTAGCGTCACCACTAGGATTTGTGTTTCCTAGCAATGGCACCAGAAACGTTGTGACGTGAACACATACAGAAATATTCCGCAAGCGCACGGATATATCGGTGTAGCATTTCACCCGAAAGTATTCGAATATCGTTCATTTATATTTTTCCAAAGGCATGGTGTAAAAGTCTCTAATAGGGACATGGTCAAGATAACATGATTGTATAATAGACCAAAGTTCATGACAGGGGTAAGCCAGGATAAATATTGGATAGTGTGGCACACACACTCAAGCCAATCTCAAAGATAAAAGAAAGAATAAAGAATAAAAGAATATACCTAAACTGGAGCAGGCTTATCTTGTATAGCTATGCTAAGACTAGCAAATGATCATACAAATACATAAATTTCTAAGGGTAGAGATCCTAAGTTAAGATAGCTTTGGTCACTATAAACTTCCTTCAGGCACCGACGTACACCTGGTCTGCCAAGTGATACCGATCTACGGCTCTACGTCGAACCCGAACGTGGGGGATTACAAGGGACGGATAGGACTGTCACCACCTGCCGCCTACCCCTCAACCGTGGGACACGAGGCAAACGAAGGTAGCCTCTAGCCTGGACACCATGTCTATTCTATCGACTACTACTCTAGCGTCGGCCAGGAACATCCGTCTTTATTAGGAGTCGCATCCGTCACGGGGATGGACGACGAACCCACAAGAATGACCAAAACTAATCTTAAAGTAGAACTCACTGTCTCAACTTAGGTCTTGGTCTAAACATGTATGTTGTATGAAAGATTAAGCATAAAGTTCTATATGCTAAACTAATAACATAAGAACTTAGCTCTATTTCATAAACATGGCTGTATTGATAATATCAAAGCAAGTACAAAAGGAAACTCTTGATATTATTCATACCAAAAGGCTCAAGTTGCTCAAGCTCTCCAATGTAGCTTCTCCTAGCTCTAACTACTAAAAATAGTAAAAAGAATACAAGTTGAGGGGGAGAGGCTCTTGAGTTGTGGTGTGTGAGGTGTGAGAGCCCTTTCCATCTATTTATAGCCTTGACATGGTCGTTTCTAGAGAATATTCCACGCGCATGTAACCGACGTGGGGGAGGCACCAGGAGGCAACACGTGGCAGCTGGAGGCGAGAGGCGCGGAGGGGCCGCACCCCTGATGGTGCCTGCATGCAACCGCCTTCCGCATGGCGGTTCCTTGTTGGGCCAGGAGCGCAGCCATGCTGGTGGTTGGCCCGGATTGGATGGGTAGGTGGGCCTCTCTTTTTAGTTGCTTATTTTGCGCTTTCCTGATTGCGCATTTCGACTCTAATTCCACCGTATTCTTGTACATGTCCTGCAAAACATTAATCTTACAATACAAGTGGAACTATGTCAATAGTAAAGGTATATGTGTGTAAAAACATGTAGTTTCCTCCTTTTTGATCATAGTTGGCGGTTAGATTTTGTCGGGAAGAACCGCCAACCGTAAATCAGTTTACTTCAGTAAAGGTATATGTGTGTAAAGACATGTAGTTTCCTCCTTTTTTAATCATAGTTAGCAGTTGGATTTTGTCGGTAAGAATCGCCAATTGTAAATCAATTTACTGAAGGTGTTGTTTTTTGGGTTGTCTCCTTAAATGGGTTAGTCGCTTCTAAAATCCACTAGTTAGTTATTAGTTTTTTGGAGACCCCAACACTTCTTGACCATTTCTGCTAATAAAAACACGTCTAAAAATATTTTTGTAGCAGTGGTGTCCATCGCATTGGGGGAGAGGACAACAAGCGTGACACACGCATAAGATTGTTTGTTAGAAGCGATGACGTCGTAACAAGCAGACACTGTCACCGGGACGACAGGACAGATGTGAGGGACGAGACGTGTTTAACTTGTGGGCAGAGGTGATTAGGTTGTTGGTTAGTTTCTCGTTGGCGTTGGTGGCCTTGGCCGGAGAAGAGAAAGAGTCGTGCTCGTGAGTGGATTGGGGCGTAAGTGCACTCCCAATCCGTCCACTTTTGACTAGTTAAATGACAGTGACACGAGGCAGCTGATTGGTATTTGATCGATGCATGCATGATGATGCATCCTGTCACATATGCACCATTTTCCGTCCCCCGCGTGCACGCGCATGCATCGCATGGTTAATTGTGTTGGGATGATAGACTATTTACCATGCGTGGTTAATTGATGATGATGATGAGTGGGGAACCACCAACTCCGGTCCTAGCTTCCATGCAAGTGCACATGATATGCACGGACACGTTTCCTTTTTTAAAAAAAAAGCTAGATTGATTGCTTGCTTGCTTCCCACACACTGACAAGTAACACAAGGTTTTTGCCCTTCTTCCTGAAAAGTCTTTTGAGGCCCTGTTTACTTCCCATGCAAACCCAAAATATTTCCTCTTCCACCCATCACATCGAATCTTTAAACGCATGCATGGAGCATTAAATATAGGTAAAAAATAACTAATTGCATAGTTTGTCTGTAAAGTTCGAGACGAATCTTTTGAGTCTAATTAATCCATGGTTGGATAAATTTTACCAAATAACAACGAAAAGTGCTACGGTAACTTTTCACCCAATTTTTCTCAACTAAACACACCTTGAACCCATGCTTAGTACTAGCTTGGTATATATGACAAGTCAAGTGTCCAAGCAGGCACCCTAGCTAGCTAGCTATAACCTCCATCTTTCTGCCTTTTCCATGCACCACACAGACAGACACACAGGAGAGAGCAAGCAGATGGACTACTTGTAGTTTGTCAAGGCACGTACGTAAAGAAAAGATGAGGCAGCAAAGGTGGTTGATTGCTTAGAAACCAAGAACACCTCAAATTAAAGGCGATCGATGCCAAAACGCTAGCTCATGGTTTCAATGGAGTGCTGGGGCTGAAAGCAGCAGCAGCAGCTAGCTAGGACACGCCTGGTTTGAAACCCGGCCGGGGCCGGGCCCACCGCAAGGGTACAAATGCCTCGTGCCGTCATGCGCGGAAAAGTGGCCAAATTCCTACTCTCTGCGGTCACCGAAATATTCCCAAAAACAGTTGGTCACTGGCCTTTTCCACTTGCATCATTGTAGATGGATGCTTCCAGAGAGAGAGGTTGAGAATTTCTCCATTTAGTAGCTAGGTTTACACACTGCAACCTATGCATAACAACACTCGTCTGAGAAAGAATTATTGAAACTTTTTTCCCTCTTTTTTATTCATGTATATATTTATATATATACTACTACTAGTTCTCAGTTCTCACCATGATAGCCTTTCTTTCTTTACTTCCAAACTAATCCACCATACATCAGCATAATAGCCTAGCTTTTTATATGCCTTGCCTATGTATATTAAAAAAGAGAGAGTGGTCCATTTGGCGCAACACTCTAGTAGACCATAATCCTACTTGCACCTCATCATACAATACAAGTGATTAGTATTTAATAGCAATACAGTTATGCTGCCATATATAGAAAGGTCTATCATTTGTATGTATCTCCATAAATAGTGTCATACGAGGCTTAAGAACTTTATTCGGTCTGGTTGGCCCACAGTCTAGTCTAGCCCAAAAGGAGCTCGAAAAGGAGGGTCGGCTCAGGTAGTTGGATGGGAAATGGGTAAGAAAAACAGGCCCAAAATAAATCAGGGCCTAGTGTGAGCCCAAGACGAATTGAAATTTTCCATTTTTCGCTATGTAAATATTAGAAGCGATCCATGTATTGGCCAAAACACAGAGTACAGCCACGTCAAATGGGTGGGCTGGGAAACAATTTTTGGCCTAAAAGAAACCAGGCTTTTCCGGCCCAAGAAATGCTCAGACCTAAGGCATAATACGGAGTAAGTTACAAATAAAGCCAAGTAATCCCAAAAATAAAAAGAAAAAATATTAGTGACCAAAGCCAAAATTTGGTGCCAGGACGCATGCATGATCAAGGCAACTTGAAAACATTCGTAGGCACTTGACTACCTATGAAGGCAATTATTAAGCAAACATAGGAGCCTGTGAAAGTCATCTGTGTTGTTGTGGTATATATATGTGTGTGCCAATTTTCATCGACTTACAAACAATGAAAGTATATGTGTGCTAACAAAAACTCGCAAATTGAAAGAAAAAAGGTAGTTTGTGTGTTGTTGTTTGTAAGTCAATGGACATTTGCCAGAAACAATTTTCATTGACTTACAAACAGGCCATTAACTACCTTGGAATTCAACTCATTTGTTCAACAGTTGGTAAAAAAAAAGGGTCCAAATCACGATATATTGTTATTGGCTGGTGTTGCATCTCTCTCTATTGGGTGATTTGGGTCACAAGAAATGATGCAGTGTTTAATAAACTGCCACCCCAAAATCTTCTTTGTAGGTTCATATTTAGGGAGATGCATTGGCTCGGCTTTTGTGTTATGGGCCTGTTTGGTACAATTTATAATTAAGCTTCTTATGGCCAAAATAAGCTGAAACTAGAGGCTAAACTATGTTCCTTTTGCGGTTTTTCCTAGTCACGTTTAGCCCCCCCATAGCTCACATTTGTACTAAAACACATAAGCTAGGTCAAAACAACTTATTTTCACTAAACTTTTTCCTCCATTTGTGTAGCTTCATAGGCATGTGCTTTTTCTGACCGTTCTACCAAACATGTCCTATGTTGCAGCACATGGATGATTGCAAAAGGTGGATAGTTGAAGTGTCAACTTAGAGTCACGTGCCATGGAGTTATTCGCATCGAATAGGATGGCTTTTCATTTTTGCATTAGGAAATAATGCTGTTTTTTTGTACTAGTTTAAACATGGAGTGTGCTGTATTTTAACTTATGCATCTTATTTGAGGGAAACTAAGGATGGAACTCTTCCATTATCTAAGAAATGTGTTTTGAATTGGAGGGAGTTTCTAACAATCCTGTCAACACTTGCTTTAGATGGTGAAAGGAGATCGGTTCAACCCTCACATGTTTTATTTCTCTCCTATGGGTAATTAAAATTCTCCTTGTATCGAAAGAAACCATAGGGCCAACCTAATCAATTACACCTTAGTCTGAACCCAATATCCCCTCAGAAAAATATAGCAATCAATAAATTATCTAAACAAGTAGCAAATAAATAAGTGCTATACACACTAGAGGAGCACAATTTAATGCATTAATAGGATTCCAAATTTGCTACCGCCCCCACCCCTATATAGAATACAATGGGCAAGGAGGCGATGCCACACACAATTGAAACATAATAAGAGTAACACAAGGAAATCAAGAATCAGCTCTCCCTGATGGCACTTCTCAACAAGGATGCCAAGGCTCTTTGCTTGGTAACCCTTATTGTCATGACTATGGTATTCTCGTCTTGTGAAGCAAGAGGAAGAGGTAGTAATAATTTATATTCAACCACACATATATGCATGTGTATTCTATTTTTACACATAATGTTTTACATCAACTTAGCTATATAAAAAGTTCCCACTCTAATGAAATGCAATACATCATATTTGCAGGTAGTAGGTGCACCGATTTTTCTCCATGCGATGACATATTGTGTGGGGCGCATTGTGACACTCTAGGGTACAAGAACCCTAAGCCACACTGCCTTTATACCAAGATTGGCCATACGGGTGATAAATGTTGTTGTTAGGCTAAAACTTGGGCGTGTGCCCCTTGTCGAAATGATGTATCAGTTTCATCAAGATGGTGAAGTCAATATGTCGCAGCAACTACGGATGTTGGTCGACTAAGAATAATAATAATTTGTGATGCTAAAAATTATGTTTTCAGTAGAGTAGAATTGCACTGGCAGCTCCTGAACTTTTGAGGTGTTTCTTTTATACATCCATCTAGGCGCCGTTTGGATATTGGGAAATGTAGAGTGGGATATATAGGGAAATAAGGGGCGTGATAAATCTGATCCCATGTATGGATAATGGGAAATGAATAGGGATAGGAAAATAAAGAGTAGCATACCCATTCCATACCCTGTCCTGCTATCCCATCCATTTTCCCCATTCCCTATCCCCATCCCAATAAAAGTGTTACTGAGAACATATCCTAGGCCCCCGTGCCTTTAGGTGCTCCGTGCTCCCATCTAGAAAAACCTATGAAACAGTGCTTGAAAATTTCTTCCAAAAATACCTAAGGATAGATGATGTAAGGATCCATCTTCATGCAGATTTTGAGGATTAAAAAAATCCTGTACATAGAGGAACAAAAAAGATAAAATCAAGATGTAGTTGATGCGGGTTGCGGATCCAGGCAAACAATGCACTCGACGTCTCGACCCAATCATTATATCATGATTATTGTCTCCTTTTTGTTTCTACTTGTACAAGATTTTAGCCATTCTAAAATTTTGCATGAACATAGGTCCTTATACAGTTATACATCATCTATCCATTTATATTTCTGGTTGAATGTTTTTTTTTTTGAACGGGAGCACGTAATGCACGCGAGCACAGAATATATATTCCCAGTCCATCCACTTGGAAAGTGTGGAGTATTTTTAATGTGTCCATTAAATTATTCATTGCGGGTGCAAAATCCTCCACGTGGGCAGTACTAAACATAACAAGGTTACTCTACTGTGCCTCACGTGCCCCTCTCTCAAGCTGGAAGTTGGAAGCTCCCCTAAGCAGAACCAATTCAGGGCCATTGCCTATAATTTAATCATAAAAATTATATACGGAACTGATTCCACAATGCGGTAGGATCGGAATTAGCTATTGGAGTTCCTTTCGATCAATCCAACCGCTGCCTTTTCTTTCCATGATATTTTTCTGACTATAGCTTTTTTTAGATAAAGGATAGATAGTCTATTCGGCTTTATTCACCCAAAAAAGGATGAACTCAGGCCAATTTATTACAACGTTTAACACCGTGTCATGGCACAAGCCATAGACAAACACGACCGGGGTCGTAAGAAAACCAAAGAACCTGAACTAACTGCAAAGAATTAACACACGAAGATCAATTCTAAGCAATCTAAAAGCAGACGACCACCCAAAAGATAAAAACAGCTGAAAACACGAAGCTTCGAGAACCCGACAGGCGTCGACTAACTCTTGCTGGCGGTCTTCATGGTGCTATAACTTGGCCCATAGACGGAGCCAGTAAGTCCCTCTGAACAGTACCTGCATAAAAGTTTTAGGTGTACATTTATCAAAAATAATTTCATTTCTTGATATCCACAGTGACCAACATAATGCGGCGGCTGCAGTCAATAAGTTCAAATTATGATTGGTTCCCCTTTTTTTGACCAATGATTAAAAAGATCATTAACATCAGTATAGCTAAGTATAAAGTAGTAGAAGTTAAATCAAATCAATCAAAATTTAATATCACGAGTGAATGTCCCTAGAAAGACAAATGATTAAAGGAAAGTAGGAAATAAAGTACGGGTTTATATTACATAAGACATTTATAATAGATGGCATATAGTGATTATGAATCATTTATCTACTAGTGTAATTCATGAATAGCAAGGGTCAGCAAAAACCGTTTCCGTACCAGTGTGACTCGAGAATAACATTGATGAGATTAAAGAGTACTCTTTCACTACACCTCTATGTATAAGAATAGATTGTGATTTGAAAGTGACAAGATATCTCAAATATCTATCTAAGACTCTCCTCACAACAAGGAAAACTCACCCTTTATGAATGCTTCCAAATTTTGACTAACCATAGTAAGGTTGATACTGCTTTACCAACGTAGATGGATAATAAGCTACATTACAAGGAGCATTAAGCATCAAAACAAACAAATGTTTTTTATGTCTAAAACATTGTGTGGCTCCTTCCGTTCTAAATTGAAAAATATTTTAACTTTTTTAGGTACATTGTTTTTTACTATGTTTTTAGAGTTCTAGATATTGCTGTGTTTCTCAACACTACTTCAGCAATACTTTCAATGAACGAATAACGTTTTCCTCTCACAATATTTCAGCATAAGCCAAATTTCAGCGAAACTAACATCATTCGTCCCAAAATGAGCGCACTTCTAGGATTTTGGTGAAGATAACAATGTTAGTAAGAAATTACAAATATACCCCTAGAAAGATACCATCATTACACTTTAGAAACAGAAAAAGTAGAAAAAGACAAATAGAGTTATATTGTCTTATACGTAGATGTGCATTTTTTTAGGAAAAAAATTAAACTCTAAAAGTACACTTATTATGGGACAGAGGAAGTATATCTAAATGCATAGCTTTGAGGGTTTTTTTTTCCAAAAATTGTCATATGGTTCCAGATCACGAAATGGGCCTGAACTTTGTTTTTTATTTTTTATTTATTTATTTTATTTTTCGTTTTCGTCTTTGCAAACACCGCTGCACAGGCACAACAAAACGTCAAAACCAGCGGGGGCAAAAGGGAAGGAAAAATAAAAAGAAAAAAAAAATGGCGGTGCTTCTCCGCCGCGCCGCGGCCGCCGCAGCGGCGGTCCTCGTCGTCGCGGCCGTCTGCGCGGACGGCGCCTCCACGTTCTACTCCTCCGACCCCAACCTCGGATCCGCCCGCGTCGTCTTCCAGGTCACCCGCCATTTCCTCTACTTGCCCTTGCTATTCCAACTGCGACTGGTAGATTCGCGCAACCCCGATTGTCTGTTGCTCTGAAATTCGCTCGAAAGGAGCGATGTTTAGTAGCCTTTGGAGGTAGGAAACGGCCCCAAGGACATCAAATTCGCTAGGTTTGCCGAGGGATTTGAGAGCTGTGGGAGGATCTGGGAGAGAATTAGTGTGATTTGAGAGCTGTGGGAGGAGGATCTGGGCAGAATCAGTGTGATGAGTCGGTTACGCTGGGCTTGCTCTTGCGAGATTTCGTTCGAGAGTCGGTTCAAAACCACAGCAATGTGGAAGGAGATGGATGCTGAGTTGCATTTAAGAGCTGCTGGAAGAGGAATTAGAGTGCCTGGAGCCCTGGATAGGAATCTGGATTGCAGTGCTCAACTTGCTGTTGCTTTACTGGTCGGAAGATTTGTATGCTAGGAATGCACAACTAACGGATAAGAGTGCTAAACTGGCAAACCTGGCTGTAGTTCCATTGCATGGCGGTGTCAAGATTCTTCCAAGAACACTGATACCATGTTGCGTATTCTTCTCTTCGGACACATGATTTCCTCGGTTACTCCTAATCTCCCATTAGGTAGATGGTGTCTTCTGTTCTCCACACAATTCACTCAAGCTGCCAGCCTGGTTTATGTTTACTTATCGGTTCTGGTACTTTCGTTATCACCTTGCAATTTGCATCACTCCATCCCCAAAATTACATCAGTTGAATATTTACATGATTTGTATACGACTTCACAAATGCTTATTATCAGCTTGGAACTGATTCAGTCATTCCGAAGTGGCATATCTGGCCAGTTAGGGGACTCAGAATTTACAGTGCTACTAATTACCATTTTTACCTTTCTGCAGTATTTCTTCCTGTTCTGATCAGTACATCTGATTACTTCTGTTGTAAGTTTACCTGCAGACGACTTATGGTGATATTGAGTTTGGCTTCTTTCCTCATGTTGCACCTAAGACCGTCGAACACATTTTCAAACTTGTGCGGCTTGGGTGCTACAACACAAATCACTTCTTCCGGGTATTCATCAGTTTTAGTCACTTTTATGTACTACCTGTAAACACAAATCTCTAGTTTTCTGTGAGCTACCTTATCAACTAACAATGCAATGTATTTCTGCCTTTTCTAGGTTGACAAGGGTTTCGTTGCACAAGTTGCTGATGTTATGTCAGGTCGCACTGCCCCTATGAATGCAGAGCAGAAAAGAGAAGCAGAGAAAACAATTGTTGGTGAATTTAGTAGTGTCAAGCATGTCAGGGGAATCCTCTCCATGGGAAGGTGCTTTCTGTTTATAACTTCAGCAGACCACTGTCTTCTAACATATCACCTTTAAGCCTTCTGGTTCTGGCCTAAAATAGATGAGCATGTAGTATTTTTCTACGCACTTGAAAACTTCAACAATGGTTATTAAGTTGTTTATTTATTTGGAAAAAAGATTAAGATCACTACTTGTGGTTTTCCATACTTCTATTTGTAGTTATGTACATATCCAGGGGAATGCCATGTATGTTGAAATAACAAAGCTCTGGAAAACATTTTTATTGGTTTCCTTTGCATGTAAGCTAATAGAATATCTCATAACATGTAAATATTTTCCTTCCATCCACAAGGCACTCTGATCCAGACAGCGCTGGCTCTTCCTTTTCTATCCTTCTGGGCGATTCACCGCACCTTGATGGCCAGGTGTTTAACACTACATCAAAACCTTTTTATGATCAATATCATCTATGTCACTGATTGAGATTGGCACATAACAAATTTCAGTATGCTGTATTCGGGAGGGTCACTAAAGGTGACGATACATTGAGTAAACTAGAGAGGCTTCCAACCCGGAGAGAAGGCATTTTTGTAATGGTATGTATCCACCTGCAAGACAGTTCTTTTATGCACAAAACCTGTATATTTGTTTAGCTCTTTTAGTGATTTTTCTTCTGTATTCTTTGCTTATTGGTATGATTGTTTAGATATCTGCGAATATCTGGGGAAAGCCTGTTAAAATGATGACTTTTGTTTTCTTATTGCATTTAAGTGTTCATTTGAATAGAGTTTTCCAGTCTGTTTTGATACAGATTGCCTGTCAATGTCACTGACAATGCATAATTGAAAATATTTGACTTCATCCACAATCTATTGATCGTATTTTAGGGTGTGCTGGACAAATGAAGCTCTAATGTTCTGTACTATGTTTTCTTCTTCCTTTTGTCAGCCGATCGAGCGTATCGACATCCTATCAACTTACTATTATGGTAAAGACCAAACCTGTCTTCCTTTTTCATGGTGTTTTGAAAGACCTTTGTAATGCAAATATACAAAACACAGCATTATATATACCATAGGGTTTGAAGCAGCAACAGTTCTCAATGTTTTTTGTCTGTGCAGATATTGATGTAGAGAGCTGTGAAGCAGAAAAATCTATTCTTCGGAGGAGACTTTCTGAATCAGCATCAGAAGTTGAGCGATGGGTGAGAATGTTGCTTACAAATGTTGAAGACAATTCGTCCATAGGCATGCCTGTTCAGAAAAATATTCCAAGTGGTCTACTGATGTCATTTGGTTTATTTTTATTTTCGCAGAGAAGAAAATGCTTTGCTTAATGCTGGAGTAAGGTGAATTACTTGCTTATTGCTTTCAATATTTGTATAAATTTTTCAGGGCAGTAATTTGCTATATGCATTACAAAAGCAAGGTTGAAAATTCTGTGCACATGATACTAAAATGCTTAAAAGGATTAGTGAACTGACCCTATATTATTGCTAGTATAACACAACGAGCAATCTTCCATGGAATTACCAAATTTGAAAATCCCCGTCTGTTTTAGTTGACTTGTACAGTCCACATAGTTAAAGGCATGCATCTGTTCTAATGCCATGGTTACAAGTGAACTGATAATTTGATCCTTGTGCATATCTAGTGCTTGATCGTTTTTTTAATGAGACTAGGCATGCTAGGTGCTACCATCTAGTTAAGTGACCCGAACTATGAGTTGGGAAATGAGATGGTGGTGGATGTTTGGTTTTTGGATGATTGCTCAATGTGTGGTCGTGAGAGGTGGGAGGGCGAGGACCTGGGCCACAAGGTCAAGGCTTGGGCGCCAGCGATGGCGCAGAGACTAGGTAGGAGAGCACAGCAGGGAATTGGGGAACTACATTCAATCTATTGCTTGAGGTTTCCCAAATACATGTGGCCTAATATGTAAAGCAAAGTTACAAATGCTTCCTCAATACAAACTCAACTAAATTCTAATCCAATATATTAATATCTCTAGTTAACAAACCGACTAACTTATCTCCTAAACAAAAGCACCTATTACTCTTAACTCCTGGAGCAATCAGCCACGTGCATGCGCTGCATCCTGATCCTGGACGGCCTCAGTGTGCTTCCTATCTTATGTTCTGCCATACATGACAGGAAATGTGACCACAGGGTAGTTACTTTTTGCTGTTTGGGCAACAATTAAATTTGACCAAAACTGCTTGAAATGTCTTGTTAGTGATTGACGGCTGCTTCCATTAGTGGCCACTGACCCTGATTGAAGTGAAGGAAACTCATTTGTCATATTCTTGAATTGCATCTGAGGTGTGCTATGTTCTTCAAATTCTGGAAGGTTTTCATCAGTGTAATTAATGTAATTCATTTCAAATACCTTATTCCCAGAAAGTCAGCATGTGCAGTCTGTTTCTCTTCCAGGATATGATCCTCTAAATTGTAGTAGGTCAGGAGCTCAAATGGTTCCATGTGAGACAAAAATCGTATCTTATGAATCAAAACTGAAACAATTACTGATTGACTCAAGCTTTAGACACATCAATCTTTGAAATTTTTGACACAGACGACTTGCCCATGTAAACTGTATTTTCTCCATAATGCATGCAGGAGCAGGACTACAGGTTCCATATGGGGCTGGATGGCTGGAGCGAAATATGGACAGTGTGAAAAGGAACCCTTGAATGTGTATGCTAGGTGCTTTTATACTAGCAAAGTGTTACATTACTCGATGCTATCGCTGTGATACTGAAGTGGATGGGTCCTAGGTTTCATGTGGATCTTGCTTGTTACACATGAGCAGAGTTGTTATATACCGGTTACAATAAACCTTGAATTCGTTTTCCTTTTTTTATATATAAACAATGTATATATGTTAATTACTGGCACACACACTTATGTAACATCTCAGGGAAACAAAAAGAATTACTAGTTCATGAATAGCTCCAGTGACTATTTTTGATGCACTGTCTGAAGATTGTCTGAAAGACTGAAACTGCGGTGGAACTCTCATGTTGTGAGTTTATTCTGCACTGCTATTTCCTGATATTATATCATCTCACTCACTCTGTGCTGTGCTTGCCTCCTCGATCACTTGTTCTACAGCATTGATAGTACCTTGTCGCCTTCCTTTCATGTGAGTGAGTAATGGTGCTAACACAGCTGAAAACCAAGCCCGACTTCAGGCAGCATGTCGCTCCATGTCAGGCAGCGACGACCATCTCTCTCTTGCATTGCATTGAAAGTATGAAACCATGGGAGGACCTTGAGTTGCTCGTGTGCCCAGCTGCCCACGGTTTCAAGGAAAAGCTAGCTGTTGCGTGTGTGGCCGTTTACCATATCTGCTTTGATAACTATGCTAGTTATCAATTCAAAAAAAAAAAAAAACTATGCTAGTTATCTAAAATACAGTGTGTGTATATATAATATATGGTATGAAAAAACATAATAAGCACTATTAGTCGACTGATACACTCCCCCTTTTTTTGTAAGGCTGATACACTCCTTATTAGAACATTGCATGCATATTTTCGATAAATAAGTTGTTATTGCTTTTTTAAACCCACAATGCATGGGTCACAAAAACCACATCGGGTTACAAAGCCTTAATTTAAAGGAGAAGAAAATTTTTATTTGTAAAAAAAAACTAAGTCATTCCTGCGTACTGATAGCTGCTTCCACTGTGGTGGATGACGAAAACTGTTGGCCGTTGGCACATGCAGGCACGCGCGCGTCCAATCATGCTCATGCATGCATGCACCTAGCACCCCCTAGTGCATATATGCATACATATCCTCGTGCACACGTTTCGGCAGTGAGCTATATAAAACTAACTTTTTTTTAAGATTTGAACAAATATTAAACTTAAAAAGTCCAGCGAATTTTCTAAAGACTAGTGACATATATATAGATGCAGAAAATTGAACTAAGGTGTACGCTTGTATTTTCTCGAAATTATTGAATCGGTGAATCCACACATATTAGAGTGAAATCCATGAGGCGAAAACGTACCTTACGACAATAATATCTCCAACAACAAATATGGTGCCATAGTTGTCATCGTTGCTGGAATTGGTAGTCGAAGGCGCTGTTCTATCTTTCAATCAAAATAAATGCAGTAAGCGGTCAGTCCAATTGCTGCTTAATAAAGCCACTATGTAGTAGATTATATATATCTAACACGCCTAAAACGAGGATATATATGAATTGGAACAGAATTGATCATGTGTTAGTGTACCTTGAGATCATAACTATTCATGTATAAATTTGCATGGCCTGCGGATGCATGCATTATATGGACTGTATTGGACGACATCGACATCACACCACACTGACAACCACAGTGCACAAATCAAATAAACAGTGGCTGTGCCAGCATCTAGCTCCATCTCCTTCAGTTCGCTTTGCCTGTACTAATGCTACACGTACGCTTCAACAAAGGGCGGTAGACTTGTTTTTTTTTCCCCACACAAGCAGTGTCCTAATCGGTCTCCGAGAGTCTGCCTCTTATACATGTTTTTGTTTCATCATCATGCAAATAGCATCACGTGAAGGAGACTAGCTACGTACACTGCCTATTATTAACCGATGGTGCGGCATGCATGTCACATGCATGGTGCCGCTATGGACCTACATATATGGTAGAATAATGAATTGAATGCATCACTAATCGCGTTCCGTCCCTTTTCAACTATCGTTCTTATTACTCCATGGGAAGTCAAACGTGTATTAAAGTTTAATCAAGTATATAATTTTTTTAACATTTATGATACATAACTAGTATCATTAGATAGATTGTTTGAATTTATTTTCATAATAAACTTATTTAGAAATACAAACGTCACTAATATTCTTTATAAACTTAGTCAAACGCTAGAAAGTTTGAGCAACGCGAATACTATAACTACACTTAACATTAACAGAGGGAGTGTATATATATAGAGAGAGAGAGCTAATAAGGTAGATATAGAGAGTGCAGTGCAGTAGTATACGCACATGTCCACGTTAATCACACTAACTAAAATATGGGTCTCTTTAGTATAGATTCATGTGCTTCAGCTCCTGCTACTGTAACACGTCAGAGGGAGCTGTAGCTGGAGCCGGTGAAGCCAGAAAAACGAGCTTCACCGGCTCTGCGAGAGGAAGAAAAACAGATTCGGTGAACAGTGCTGCTACAGCGCTCGAACATGGGTGGAGCCGGAGCTCCTGAATCTGTAGCAAAGAGGGCCTATATAGGTACGATACGCTAAGCCAATGCACACTCCAAGTCCGACTACTTTGCAGTGCCGCACTACTGCTTGCTGGCTACACACTACAGTACTACACTTGACACACAATCGATCGAGCATATGTCGTCCAGGTCCAACCGGCGGGGGAGGAGGTCGCCGCTGTCGTTGCCGGCGCCAGGCGGCGCCGCCGCCGCACCGGCTGAGCAGCAAGTGGCGGCGGCCGACGAGCACGAGCTCGTCTCGAGGCTGCGTGCCCTCCTCCCTCGCGAAGCCAAAGCGTCGACGAGGGCTCGGGTGCTGCGGGAGGCCTGCGTCTACATCCGGAGGCTCCACGCCGAGGTCGACAGCCTCGCCGAGCGGCTCGCGCAGCTGCTGGAGGACGACGACGCGGCTGAGGATGAAGTCACCATCCGCAACCTGCTGATGTGAAGCTACCTAGCCATTCGATCGTTTGTGCACGTACGTGACGCGCGACTATACTCACTCATAGATGATGATCGTCGGGCTTATATATATATATATATATATATATATATATATATATATATATATATATATATATATATATATATATATATATATATATATATATGTGTGTGTGTGTGTGTGTGTGTGTGTGTGTGTGTGTGTGTGTGTGTGTGTGTAGCTTAATTATGTTAATTAATTCTGTGATCTCTGTATCAGTTTTTTTTTTAAAAAAACTAATCTATGTGTAACTTGTAGTAATAAGTGCGTGCAACCGAGTACCGGTTGTTCTATACTCCTGTGTGGATTTACCAGTGTAGTGTGCCTATTTATTTTATTTATGATGATGGATTTCTTTGTAAGCTTGTGGAGCACAATCAGATTCTTATTTTTTAGAAACAGCACAATCATATTCTTGATCAGCAGTGGGCCGCGAGCGTTGCGTCGTCACATTGGGCCGACATTGGAAGGCCGGCCCACGAGAGGGCGAGCCCAGGTCGCCTGGATGGTCACTGGATAGCCAAACTTTTTTTTTTTTGGATTAGGCTGGATAACCAAACGTTAAGTACCATACCGCCTAGGTAAACAAGGGAAGACCAAGTTATAAGACCAAGCGACAGCGCTTGCTTTGTCTCTTCGGAGACATCTGATAAAATTGGAACGATACAGAGAAGATTAGCATGGCCCCTGCGCAAGGATGACACGCACAAATCGAGAAATGGTCCAAATTTTTTTGAGATTTTGCACGCCGATCCCTGTCTTTCCATATCCATGGTCATCCGATTTTGCGCGGTGGCTTTTGTTTTACACCTCTGCTTTTTAAGTTAATTCGAGATATTGCGCGTCGACCCCTGAATTTCTCACATCCATCCTCCTAGTGCGGCTTTCCTTTTACACCATGCTTCTCTAAGTTAGTTTGAGATTTTGCGCGTCCATTGCTGGACATCAATGCTCCTGGTGGAGTTAGTTTGAGATTTTGCGCATCGGTCCTTGACTTTCTCACATCCATGCCCCTGGCGGCTTTCCTTTCACACCCCTGCTTATCTGAGTTAGTTTTAGATGGGTCCTTCTTGAGTCTGATAGTCTGCTTTTCACTTTTGTCCTAACTTTTTTTCTCTCTTTTGCAGTTATGCCCTTCGCTAATATGTCCCTGAAATGTTTTTGCCACTACTGCTTTGCGACTGGCAGTAGCTTCTGCTTCTGTTACTGCCCTCTTTTATCAATATCAGGTTCTTGTTATTTGCATCCTCAAATCATCTCGCACCAAACTTGTGCCCTTGGGATCCCGTCATTAAGTCAATCTTACAATGAAGTTAGGTTGCGCATGACGACATTTTACACCCACTCGCACCTGATATTTACACGGCAAATTCACGAAGACGACATACGGATTATCAGCATCACTAATGAACTTACAGCACATATATATTTACACGACAAAAAAGAAAAAGAAACACGGGTACAAGAAATGTCTGTCAGAATATCTCTCACAGATGACATGCATGTGCCAATTGTACACCCACACGCATGATATTGGTACGCCAAAAACCACAGCAAGGCAATGTCTGTACTACGCACAATGATCTTTAATTCCAGAAATTGCAAACAGATGTGAGAGCCAGGTCGTCTTCGTTTCTTGAATTTGACATCGTCTTCGTTCTTGGCAGTGCAGGTGCAGGGGGCCCACGTGTGTCATCACCATTGTCCACTCACACAACCAAACAGGTAGCCCTTGAACTTGCCCCTCCCCTGCCGATCCAATAAACAAGAAAAATGAAACGAAAATCAGTGAATTAATTTTTTTTCGAATTAGGGAGATTCTCCATTCTCATTCATTTTTGAACGGAAATACTTGTCCAGGCCACGCAAATCCGCTCCCGCTGGGAGTCGAACCCGGATCTTTGGAATGCAATCCGACTGTTCTAGCCAGTTGGTCTAGAGCCCGGTTGCAATCAGCGAATTAAATAAAATCGTATGGAATTGAAAATTGATTCAAGAACATGGAAGATAAGCTATGACAGTTACAATATCTGTAACCATGCATGGGATTGGGAATTAATTGGGATATTTATGTTGATGATGTTTGTGATCATCTGCAGTTGGCATGAATGTAAAAAAAAGATATTTTTGTAGTAGTTGTTTGTCTGTTTGAGTAGAACAAGAGGTGTCATCGGAAGTGTCAAATTTGATTGGCACCATTGAATTCTCCAACTTTGTACTCATCTGCCACTGCAAATCCGTGAATTTTCCTAGCGAAGCAATTTCAGGTCCATCCAATGATCCAAATTCCAAACGGTGCGTTTTTGTCTGCGCACGACGATACTCTGATCGATCACAACACAACAAGTTTTTTTTTTTTTTTTGACAACAACACAACAAGCTGATACTACCACTATGCTTACCGTACGTGGAAATTAATTAAATGTGGCGGCGGTGGCAGCTCACCTTGGGAGCAGCGCGGCCGGGCTGGATCGGCTGGCGGTCGTCGGCGCTGCGCAGGCGGCGGAGCTGGTGGCGACGACGTCGTTCGCGGTCGTCGTCGTCCCCGTCGCTGGCCGACGCCGACGAGGACCACTGGCGGCGCTTCTCCTCCTCGTCATCGCCGCCTCCGGCTCCGCCGGGTGACGTCTCGACGGCGACGGCGGCGTTGCCGACGAAGCTGGACCAGGAGAGCGCCTTCCTGCGCTGCTGCATCCGCGCGGCGCGGATGTTGGTGAAGTCCAGCGAGTAGTCCGGCGCCGCCGCGCCCGCGCCGCCCGCTACCTCCCACCCGCCGAACGCCGGCACCGACGCCCGCGCCCGAGCAGGCGGGCGCGCGGAGATTGCGGTGGCCGGCCTCGCGTTCGTTTGCTTCGCCATTGACGCGACGTACGACGACGACTCGACGAGGACGGAAGCAGCAGGGATGGAGAATGAATAAAGGTAGCTGCTTTGTTCTCGTTGGAGATTCCGAGCGTGTCCGCGAGTAAATTTATAGCCGGCCGGCGGTCGGCGGATTAGCAAAGACGTTTAGTTCTCATTGCTCAAGGTAGGAGAGACCGAGAGAGGGAGGGAGGTTGTGACACTTGCTGCACGCCACGTCGCCGGCGGCGCTGCTGCCTGCTGGGCACAGCACAGCACAGCACAGCACAGCGTGTGATAGCGTTTGGAGGGCCGGGCAGCGGGCGAGCTGTCGCGGCGTTGGATGTTGCCTGTGCAGTAGTGGTAGTGCTGTGCTGAAGTGCAGAGGCTGGATGGCACTCTGTTTTCGTGTCACCAGGATGGCAAGGGATTTCCCACTAGCTTATTTATCATAATATATATAATATATACAGTATACTCCTATATACAGTATACTCCTATATTAACATACTCTCTCTATTCTAAAATAAGTACACATCTCGTACTTCAAGATGTCAATTAATCGTAAATTTAATCAAATGTATACAAATATTAATAATATTTATAACAGTAATAGACATTATTAGATTAATCATGTTATATATTTTTATTGTAAACCTATTTTTTTGAATTTATTGATTTTTTTTCTGGATATTTTCCACTTTTTCTAGAGCTCAGTCCAATTTTTAAGATAATTTCATGAGCTCCAAAATATTCTATTTTGTTGTCCCTTGTCGTAGCACATCTCTAGATTTTTTTTTGGAGGAACAAAGATATTTTCTATGGTTTGAAGACCTTATCTAGTGTTTACCAAAATTTGTTTTTAAAAGGTAAAAGAAAAGGAAGACGTGATCCAGAACCACCGGAAAAAACCATTTTTAACTGTCGTAGGGGTAATTTGTCTCATTTTCAAAGTTGGGGAGGTACGATTTCAATTTTTTTTTTACTTGAGGAGCTTTTTTTAGTATAGGCATCACATATGAAACTCATAAAGCCCCACAAATCTTATCTTATCTTACTAGTCTGAAATCCGCACCATCGCTCCTGCCTTATTCGCTTGCCACGTGTCCCGTTGCCTCCCTCTCGCTCGCTGTGGAGCCGGCCGAACGTGCCCTCGCTCTTAGAGCGGGTACAATAATCCATGTCAGCTTGGCTTATAACCAAGACAACTCAGCAAAATCCAACGTGAATGAGAGAGAAAAACATCAAAGGCAGAGCGCTTGGCGCAAGTTTGGGCGCTGGTCGACTGCACATTTCCCAGCGTCCGCATGCAAGCGTGAGAGGCAATTGCCCAACCCAGGACAGTAGCATGTGTCAGATGGGCTCTCTTCCTCTTGACTCATTGGATCTAATGCAATAAAAAATAATACTTCAAATTTTAGAAGAGACAAGCCATTGTATACTTTGTCTCTAGATGTAGTCTCCAAATGATATTGCTTGGCTATAAGCCAAGTTTATTGGGCTGGCTCTTAGGCCAGTCTCAGTGGAGGTTTCATGGCTCAGTTTCCAACATACTCATATTTTGAAAACAGTGCAGAAGAGTTTTATCCCCATGAAACTCTCTCTACTCCCATAAAACTTTCATCATCTCTCTTCATCGATACAGTGTCATGTCAACATATTTAATACCCATAAAACTCTATGAAACTCCCATTGAGATTGGCCTTCTCGCTCGTCTCTGCTCCCTATCTCCTCTCCTCTCTCTCCTTCCGAGGCGGCGGCGGGCACGAGGCGACGACGCCTGCTGCGGACGACGCGCCGGCGGCCCCCTTCCCTTCCCCCCGCTCCCCGCGCGGGTGGCCCCCGCGCACGGCGCGGCCCAACCGGCGCGAGCGCGGCGCGCCGGCGGCCCCCTTCCCTTCCCCCTGCCACTAAATCGTCGTCGCCGCGGCGCTGCCGTCTCCTCTGCACCCCTCTCGCGCACGGTAGCAGTGCGGCGCGAGACCACAACGCCAGTCAGCATCCTCGACCACCACAGCAGCGGCTCGCGGCAATGACACACCTCACATGCCTATGAGCCGCTCAACAGAATAGCGAGCCGCGTCACCAGCAGCACAGCAGGTAAGGTCCTCCATTCTATCTCCCCAGCCACCCCTTCCCTTCTGTGTTCCTATCCTCTGAGTTTCCCACAAACTCTGGAGGGTGCAAACATGGTGTGCGTTGATTCTATTTCATGATTTTGGGCAAGAGAAGTAGAGAACACGTGAGCTCCATACCTTAATTCCTTTATTTCTTATTGATTGTAGTAGCGAGATGAAATTCAATCGCTCCTTTACTTTTGACACTAAACTGTAATGTTGCCTGCATGCCAAGTGTTTGGCACAATGACTATATGGACAAGGCTCAACAGATTCATCCATTAGTTGGTCCATGCCCTGTCCAAGTCGTTATATTGGCTTGATTATCTTAAAAAATATATTATTTTGATTGTCTTCAAGGGAAACACCTTAACCATTTCCATTTGTATAATATATTTGATTAATTTGTACTGATATAGTCAGGCCTTACTGAACAAACTGTATATATCTAAATCATTTTCTTTTGATCAGTACGTAATTTTCTGCCAAAGTTTGTTTTCCTTATTCAAGAAGCATTGTAGTAATACCTTCAATCACACTAGTTCTTTATAAATACATATAGATAATGCAGTTATTGACCTCATCTGAATATAAAGATTTCCTTTTGTCCTTCACAAATTATGACCGTCTGGTTGATGTTTTTTAAAATCACTCTTGGCCTCCTGGGCCTATATATGATAAAAACTAGAGGGAGACAACGTGATAATATTATTATTATTATTATTATTATTATTATTATTATTATTATTATTATTATTATTATTATTATTATTATTATTATTATTATTATTCTGACCTAAAACAAAAATTGCATAACTGTCAGTGAGATTGATATTTTGTTTCACTAGCTTATAGATGCTAACAGAAAATTTATTATTCTACAGGCACTGCACAAATATACATAGTTACATTAATGGGACCAAATGACATATAAGCTTGCAATATTTCCTAACCAAAAGATAATTGAGCTTCTACAGGTAATAAACTCTCATTGGGTAGTATTTTCTTCTGGATTACTCATATTCAGAATCTAGATCTGCATATTGTAGTTGCATTGTACTCATAATTGATTAAACATAGTAATTTGCTGATAGTATACCTATATTTATGCAGATTGTACCTAAAATTGTACTAACAAATGACTAAACACAGCAAATCATTGATAGTATATCTACATATGTGCAGAATACTTCTATTAAAGAGAATAGCACTCAATGTTGTGTGCCAATCATCAATGATTAGAAGGGGGGCAATACGAGCTTACATCTTTGCTGCATATGTGGATCATGCCACCTGTTTAGTGTACAGTACGATTACAGTTATAGGTCCCATATTTGTTAGTGGTTTATTTGATTGATTCTGAAAAATAATCCTTATTGTGAGACTATTGCTATTTCATAAAAAACATGGTTATTCGCAGCTTCTTAAAGAACAACAGTTGTAGGCAACAATTGTTTGTACATATTGGGCAAAGTAAGGTTCCAGCATTTATGCTGCTGCTTTTCCAATCATAGTGTAAAATAACCAATACAGTTCTTCGAGCATATGATTTATTGCCCACTATACCTACCATATCAATTGTTACCAAGTCTTATGTCTGGTACAAAATACTATGCATTTGTGTTTGGAACATAAGAAAAAGTGTGATGTCTTTAAAACCTTTGAAATTTGCTTGAAGTTCTATAACGAATTTGCATGATAAGTTTAATGTGCTAGGCAGCGGCGCAGGGGAGCGGGGCAATGGACGGGCTGTGGAGCAGGGCACGGCATCGGTGCCGCGAGCAACAGATCATACTGGCGCTACCCTTTTCTCCTTGGCCCGCGTCGCACTGAACCTCCCTCATCACTCAACCTAGCTCAGTCAAATGTGACGGAGACCCCATTAGCAACAATCCCTCTTTGTGTTTCCGTCTTCAATCCGTTAAGGCTGTGCTAATCCTTTTTATATTTTCTATGTTTCTCATGCGTAGAGTTGCCTCCCCGATGATGCTACGTTTTCAGGAGATGGATTCCAATCAGTCTGGGTGGAGGTGGCTGTGGCTCCAGTCAATTTTAATGGTGAATGCTGATAGATACATTCAATATGGGTGCAGATTGCTCCAGTCAATCTGCAGCTGCGTCGAGTGCTGCCCTCAAGCACCGCCACTTGCTAATTGTATCACCATACTTGTACTCCAGAACCACATTGAATCAGAGCATAACAAGAAATGAATTTTCAAGATGGGTTGTCAATGGGATACATAGCAGTAGCTGCAATGTCACAATCAGATACATAACATGCTAACACTAGGAGAAAAAGAGTAATCTTCAGATGGCAACAATAGTTGTTTGCTGTATAGCACAATGCATGATCTTGCATCTCTTTTGTTGTATATGCAATTATGTATCCATGCATGATTTCAAATAGTCTATGTAAGCTAACCAGCACAGTTCTTTAATTTGTTACTGTCAATAAACAATAACTCTAGCAATCTCTACAAATATTTATATAAAGTTCTGCAATGATGGAACTGGCCTATTGAGTTGGGGGCGCGGCAAGGCCGCGCCAGTTTTCTAGTCTTAGGCCTCGTTTAGATGCTAAAAAAATTCCAAC
The DNA here is from genome assembly GCA_022457205.1 of Saccharum spontaneum. Taxonomy (NCBI): domain Eukaryota; kingdom Viridiplantae; phylum Streptophyta; class Magnoliopsida; order Poales; family Poaceae; genus Saccharum; species Saccharum spontaneum. The sequence continues at coordinate 64,195,474 of CM039595.1, forward strand.
CCGATGAATAGTACCACTTTCGTCTTATTTGACAAATATTGTTCAATCGTGGACCAACTAGGCTCAAAAGATTCATCTCGTGATTTCCAACTAAACTGTGTAATTAGTTATTTTTTACCTACATTTACTACTTCATACATGAGTCCAAAGATTGATGTGATGGAGAGAGTGTGAAAAAATTTCAATTTTTTGAGTGCATCTAAACGAGGCCTTAGCCGAAATCCGGCCCATGCTATTGGGCTGGTTCATTCAACAGCAACGGTGACTCGGACCATTCACGTCTGCCACGCACAAGAGGCAAGGGGTTGAGACAAGGGAGAGGGAGTGCTGCAGTTCGTGCTTGCCTCACTTTCTTGACCCGTACCACACCCCTGGGGCCTGGGCCCACCTACCCAGGTGTCAGCCTCGCACTACCCAAGTTCCGGTCGTCGTTCCTATAATCCTATGAAGAAGAGCTCACGTGCTGACTGCTGACCAAAATTTTGCATTAAAAACTCATGGAAACAAGACATGGAACAAAAAAAATCAAACACAATTTTTGAAAATAAAAAAAGGTACTAAATCCGTTCTGAATTATAGTTTGCTTGACTTTTTTTATCTTAAGTGTGACCACTCGTCTTATTTAAAAATTTATGCAAAATATCACTTCTTTTGTTATGGCTTGCTTTATTAACAAAAGTTTTTAAAAAATGACTTAAATTTGATTATGTTTGTATAAATTTTTTAAATAAGACGAGTAGTTAAACTGGGATTAAAAAAATCAAACGAACTATAATTTAGAACGGAGGGAGTAGAAGATATCAAAACAAACAAATCTAAAGATACGAGAGCACGTGGCAAGATGGGCGCACAGCGAGTCCACGCTAGCAAAAATCTTGTTGGCCTTTGGATTGGCATCGTCCGATGGCCAATGATGCTCAGCGTTTTGGTACGGTCAACTATGCTGTTATCGGTCCGTGATTGGCTCGCACCAAAATATCTAGCGTCTTCTGTCCCAATCCTCTTTCTCCGCTCCCTCTCTCGCCTCTCCCTTTGATTTGTCTCTTCCGCTCTCCCTTGGGGGCTCTAGTCGGCGCCCCAGCTCGGGCGACGCACCGACACGGGCCCTAGCGCAGCGCCGTCGTCGCGACGCGGGGGCCCTAGCGTGGCTAGCCCACTCGGCGCGGTGCGGGGCTACTGGGGCAAGGGCAGTCCCCTAGCGATGGCCGTGGGTGCAGGGTGACCCTCGAGCGTCGGTCTGTGCTTGTCACCTTCCTTTGCTAGGGTCGATACGGGGCCTGCACGACCGGATCTAGAGCCTCCATATCCGGATCCGTTAGTTCCCCCACCAGCTCGGGCCTGGTGGTGTTCTCTCGGGTTCCGACCGTGGTAGCGCACCTAGGGTTCGGCGGCAGCCGCATGTTGGTTTGGACGAGCTACGGTGGACCTGCGCTGGACCTGCGGAGGACCTCAGAGGAGATGCACCGGACCTGCAGGCGTGCTAGCGTGGCAGTCGCGGCTCAGGCAGTCAGCCCCCGATGCAGCAGCCCGGCGTAGACCCAAGTCAAGACCCATGCATATGCATGTCCTCTATGTGTCGTGCCTATCTTGGCTACTATTTGAGTGACACGTGTATATAGTTGACATTGGCATGTCTAAGAGGGATGGTGGTGTCACAAATAATGGTGTAACATTTGTTTGATTCAAATGCTTGGCGTTTTCTTTTCCTTTGTTTTTTGGACATGTTGGATGCCCCTCTTGAGGAATTGAATTGTGTGGATAACAATGTTCATTCATCTACGGACCTGCAAATAAAAGTTAATAATATGATTCAGTCTTGAACATTGAGATCCGTACCTACAATTGTTTTAATAAACTATAGTCTTTCTTTGATTTGTCTGATGAAATTTTTGAGGTTAATATGGAAGTCTATATCATAGATGTTTGGTTTGTCATTTGTTGGTTTATGATCTTTTGCCTGTGAAAGGCTATCATCGACGTAATTAAGTCATTGCTCTGATCTCCTTGACATATCATCATTACATCTTTCAAATTATTTGATATGTATTTATTGTGCTGGTGAAAAGGAGGTGGTAACATGATTATGTTTCCATCCTGGTCAGAGGTTGTGCCACTTCTTTCAAAATCATCTTGTTGATATAGATGACTTCTTAGGTTGGCACGATGTTCTACGATGTAGTTATGTGCTATGTATGATCAATAGATGTGTGATGTGACAATAATGGATTGATATATTAATGGAAGTAGTATTAATGAAAAAGTTACATGTAGAATAAAGGAGGAGCATTGGTAGATTACTTTGATCATTGTAGTTTCTGCTTTTGAAGGTCACGTGTGGCGGCGTTGCGCGTCGATGTGTCATCCAAGCCTTGATGATGTTTGCTTGTAGATCGTATATATCAGGGACTATTTGGATCCAATGTTCTAAACTTTAGTTGGCAGTTAAGGACTAAGATTTAAACCACTTAGCTCACTTGTGTAGTTTAATGTTTTTGCGAGATCGGCTAAACTTTAGACAACACTTTAGACCTCCTGTTTGGAGTCTCAAGAGCTAAAGTGGTCTAAATTTTAGTTGCTAAACTTTAGACCATAGGATCCAATGTTCTAAACAGGGTCTTATTTAGATTTGATCAGCCACCGTCGCAAAGATTTGCTACCTGATTTTTTGACTAAATCAGTAAGATGGATTAGTCAGTTATAGATATAGATTGGACGTATTTTTTTGGTCTCCGAAAGTATTTTTTAGAGACTTTCGTGAGATTCAGAGTCACGTTTATTAATTGCATGTCTCATGATATATATATTGGTTTTTTAAGATCGGTTGGCCTGAGGTTAACGTATTACCATAACATTTATTTTTATTTTATCTAAAAAAGGGTAAATTCTAGGCTAACTTGTTATCCACTTTATTGACATAAAAAGTCGTTACAATTGCACTACAACAATTAAATAAAATGTTAAATTTATAAAAAGTCATTACGATTGCACTGCAACAATTAATGATAAACTAATAAATGAAAGAATTTAGTTGTTGAGTACTATTATTTTAAAATAGATTACCATTATCGACATAGCATAATATATTACTTAATATACAGTAAACTGATTTAAATGACAATGGTTAACAATTTATTTGTCATAGTAACTTAAACTAACTTAAATAATAGTGGTTAATAATTTATTTGTCATAGTAACTTATATTAGTACTTGCACGTAATTTAGTGTCTGTTGATTTATTTTTTTTAAAATAGACTACATTTATGTATCTTTGTAGAATGGCATATGTTCATACTTTTACTTATAAAATATAATATATTACATAGATATTATTAACGATGATGATTAGAGTTCGCCACATGTAAGGCTAATTTCTAGTCATTATGATAATTTGTAGGATTATATTTATTTTTCCTAGCTAGTTCTTCTCACGCGAGTTTTTTTTTTTTTTTGATGTCGTTCTTCTCACGTGAGTTAAGTGAAAGCTATTAAGCTAAAATTATTTTGTCGATAAGATTGTAAGGAATCGTTGCATTTGTTTAACGGGCCATTGCGCGGCTATGTACTTATGTGTGCATGAGCACGACCTAATAATTAATAGAAGGTTGACTTGGAAGGGCAAAAAGAGATGCATTTTGTTACTTGCGAATTTGTGTTCACCCTGTAGTAAAGAATCCTTTACCTTTCGAATCCAGGGTTTAAGCTCGGGCACCCGATTAAGCCACGTCGCCCATTAGTCTCCTAGCCGTTGGATCGACCCTTCATGCAATGATGACCGTGCGATGCGGGTCTGATCGGGCCTCTCGCCCATCAACCCGCAAACCTGGTCACTCGCGAATCATCACGAACCCGGGCTGGCTGACCGCTTCCTTTGGGCTCCTGCAGTCCTGCCGATGCTGTCGCCGTCCTGCCTTCCCACCCTCCGCAAACGGCCTTCTCCGGTGTTTTCACCCACCGCCCTCGGTCTCCTCCGGTCCTCCCCCATCCCCTCTTCCACAGCAGCCCCTCTCCTCACATCGCACATTCGCGCTCGATCTACGAGGAGCCCGCCGCACCCTTCCACGCAGCTGCGGCGGACGACGCCTGCCCTTGTCGGCTTGCTGCTCAACCGTTTGTTCCCCTACCCCAACTATGCCATGTAGAGGAAGCACTACTGGACTCGCATGCTTTGCCAAGGGCCAGCCCAAAAACCCTCGGCAAAGGCTTTGCCGAGGGCGGCCCTCGGCAAAGAGCCCTCGGGAAATTTTGAGACGGCGAAGGGGTCTTTGCCGAGGGCCCTTTATCGGGCACACGGCAAAGCATTTGCCGAGGGCTAAAAAAAGCGCTGACGAGCCATCACTACCACCCGCGGGATTTTCTGTAGCATTTTATACAGTATTTTTGACCCTATTTGTAAAGTCGTGGTCGGTGGGATTCGAACTCGTGACCTCTCACACCCTCTCTCACTTACCTCCTCTAACCACTCCAACCCTTTATCACTTGTGTTTATATTCCATTTCGATTCCCCATATATTATAACAAACCGAGTGTAAATTGATTGTTTGAGGCACTAAATGAATTCAAATGAAAAAGTTGTCAACTACAAAGTTTCATAACTTTTCGAGATCTACAACTTTCATTTAGAGTGTTTCTCCATCCGAGGTTTTTTTCAAAATTTCAAATTTCAAATTTTAAACTTAAGACGCAATTATCGGCAATTAGATGCTTTCAAATGAAAAAGTTGTCAACTACAAAGTTTCATAACTTTTCGAGATCTACAACTTTCGTTTAGAGTGTTTTTCCATCCAAGACTTTTTTTTAAATTTGAAATTTGAAATTTCAAACTTTAAATATAAATATCCTCAATTAGATGCTATCAAATGAAAAAGTTATCAACTATAAAGTTTTATAACTTTTCAAGATCTATAACTTTTGTTTAGAGTGTTTTTCCATCCGAGACTTTTTGAAAAATATCTTTGCCGAGGGCCATAAGGTAGGCCCTCGGCAAAGACCCTCTTTGCCGAGGACCATAATGTAGGCCCTCGGCAAAGACCCCCTTTGCCGAGGGCCTACATTATGGCCCTCGGCAAAGAGATTTTTCAAAATATATTTTGAGGCACTAAACGAATTCAAATGAAAAAGTTGTCAACTACAAAGTTTCATAACTTTCCGAGATCTACAACTTTCGTTTAGAGTGTTTCTCCACCTGAGGTTTTTTTTCAAAATTTCAAATTTCAAACTTAAGACGCAATTATCGGCAATTAGATGCTTTCAAATGAAAAAGTTGTCAACTACAAAGTTTCATAACTTTTCGAGATCTACAACTTTCGTTTAGAGTATTTTTCCATCCAAGACTTTTTTTAAAATTTGAAATTTTAAATTTCAAACTTTAGATATAAATATCCTCAATTAGATGCTTTCAAATGAAAAAGTTATCAACTATAAAGTTTTATAACTTTTCAAGATCTACAACTTTCGTTTAGAGTGTTTTTCCATCTGAGAATTTTTGAAAAATCTCTTTGCCGAGGGCCATAAGGTTGGCCCTCGGCAAAGACCCACCGAGGGCCTACGTTATGGCCCTCGGCAAAGAGAATTTTCAAAATACATTTTGAGGCACTAAACAAATTCAAATGAAAAAGTTGTCAACTACAAAGTTTCGTAACTTTTTGAGATCTACAACTTTCGTTTAGAGTGTTTCTCCATCCGAGACTTTTTTCAAAATTTCAAATTTCAAATTTCAAACTTAAGACGCAATTATCGGCAATTAGATGCTTTCAAATGAAAAAGTTTTTAACTACAACATTTTATAACTTCTCAAGATCTACAAACTTTATTTTGATTGTTTGATCATTTGTTCAACCGACGTGGTGGTTCTAACATATTTCACAATCCTTATATATCCTCTCAAGTAGTTTCATGAAACTTATTAGAGAGATGTAGATTTTGTGAACAACATTACTATTGATTTGTTAAATGAAGAAATGACCAATATATACTTTGTAGATCTTAAAAATTTAAACAATTTTGTAGTAGAAAACTTTTTTATTTGAGTTAATTTAGTGTCTCAAAATATATTTTGAAAAATCTCTTTGCCGAGGGCCGTAAGGTAGGCCCTCGACAAAGACTCTTTGCCTAGGGCCAATAGGGAGGCCCTCGGCAAAGATTTTTTTTTGCCGAGGGCCGTTTCTTTGCCCTCGGCAAAGGCCTCTTTGCCGAGGGCCTGTCTTTGCCGAGGGCTCCTTCGGCCGGCCCTCGGCAAAGAGGGCCTTTGCCGAGTGCCCGATATTTGGCCCTCGGCAAAGCCGGAAGCCCTCGGCAAAGACTGCGTTTTCGGTAGTGAAGCCGAGACGGAGTGTACCGCTGTAGCCGTCCGTCGGCTTTCCCTGTTGCTCAGGTCAGTCACTAGCCCCTTCATTCTTTCTTGAAGTGATCTCGAGTAGCAAAGTTAATATCTGGAACCGGAACTGTAGTTCAAGCAGAATGATGCGTGGTATGGTCAGCCTAACAGCTTATCAATCTTTTTTTTTTGAGATCAGGCATATAGCCTGTTTTTCATTAAGCAGACAGGAATGGTCAATAGACCTACACATAGTTGATACAAGAGGATTCGCAAGTAATCCATGGATTACCAGTGAAGTCCACAACAAAAACGAAAAGCAAGAAACATGAGGGGGTGGGGGACCCTCCACCTGACAACCCCAACTGACTAAACTTAATACAAAGTAACTCAACGTAACGGTAGCCAGCAGTGAAGAGGAGCCGTAGAAGCTAACAGCAGCAAAGCATCCGCTAGAAACTCCAGGCGGCAAAGCTTCCGCCCAAGCACGAAGACCATCGACGCAGCAAAGCATCCGCGGATGGGGCCGACACGCTCGCAGCAACCAAGCATCTGTATGAGAGGGGGTGTAAACACTGTAGCAACACTCTGCCCAAACACAAAGTCCATCGACGCGGCAAAGCATCTGCGGATGGGGCCGACACGCTCACAGCAGCAAAGAATCTACATGCGAGGGGGCCTAAGCGACACCGGTGGCAAAGCATCCGCCCACACAACAAGACCATCACGTGGCAAAGCATCCGCGGATGGGCCAACACGCTCCCAGCAGCAAAGCATCTGCATGAGGGGGGCCTAAGCGACGACTACGGCTACAACAAACACCAGCTGGACATACCAAAGTGAGAATATGAAGCACAATAAGGTTCAACATAGCGACCACGACGACCATGCGGGAGGAGCGACGACAGCAGAGATTCTTCAGCAACGCCTTTAGGAAGGAGGAGACATCCAAGACACCATCGCCGCTGGCCTTAGAGACCTCTAAGGCGGGGCTTTCGCCCAGAATCCGATGGCGAAGAAGCTGAGGTTCAGAAACAACGACTCCAAGGAGGTGTATGGCGCCCGAGGCGTCACCGTCGTGCGCCCGATAATTCTGGGCTGAGCTTTCGCTCAGAACCCATGCAACTACTGCCGCCATAAGCCGCCGCACTGCCCTAGGACGCCGGTTGGCGGTGGCCAGGATTGGCCAGTAGCAGCCAGCCCCAGCGGGCATCCCAGGCCGGTCAGAACCAACGGCGGCAGGGCGAGGCCCTGCCCCGACAGGGTGACCATGCCCCCATAGCTGCACAGGAGGATGAGGCCAGCCACCAAAGGCGACGGGGAGGCGGATCCGGCTAGGGCCAGTGCAGGTGGCCCAAGCCGTGTCCATCGCGCGTGGCCCAGCTTCGGCCAGCCAGAACCGTCGCCGGCAGCCAGGCTAGCCGCCACGGCCGCCCCTGTCGCAGCAGAGGCCAGCCGGCCACCGATGACTGGGAGATGAGATAGGGGGCGACCGCGAGCCAAATCCAGCCCCGAGGGCACAGATCTGGGGGGTCACCACCAGTCCCAGCCGCCAGAGCGCCGGCGCAAACCCAGGCCCGCCATGGCCGACCCAAAGTGGAGCAGCCTGCCGCCGCCAAGCAATGGGGGGGAGGGGGGTGGGGCACCACCGCACGCCAGATCCAGCTGCCGTGGGCATGGATCCGGCCGGCCGCCGTCGATTGCTGCCATTGGAGCCACCGCCGGCGCCGTTGTCGCAGGAGACGTAGGGGTGTAGTGGGAGGGGGGCTAGGAGGAGCGAGGGGGTGGGAGGAGATGTGCGAACGGTGCCAGTTTGTGGGCCGTCGCTGGCCACCGCCGCCGCGCGCTAAGGACGGTGACGGCGACCGGAGGGAGCCTGGGAGGAGGGGGGAAGCTTGGCGCTGGTGTGGTCGCCCCCCCCCCGAGTCGCCCATAGGGGGGCGCTCGGGGGGTCACGGGTGGAGGGGTCAGTATGTTTCGTCAATTTGGATGATTCCGGCTTATCAATCTCTGCTATCCTTGTCATTTTAGCAAGATCAGAATTGTTGCCAAATAAGATTACATGTAGGCTTATTGTATTTTTGATAAATGTTCTTTTTTTCAGATGAAAAAAGGATATAAAAATGATGACCATTGACCTCACAATTATATGCTAAAAATGTTTGTAGGACCTGAGATAAAAAAAATCTCTAGGGATCAGAATACAAGGCCATTACGGCAAACATTTCCTCAAGTATCCATATCCTGGAATCTGGAGTTCTAACTCATGCAAATGGATTATTGATCTATATGTGTTTATTCTATGATTTTGAGGTTTCACTGGTTATAGGTATATGTGCTTGTGATGAAGTTGCATTCTCAGGTACAACAAGGCCTAACATATGTGGACCCCTAGGATTTTAAGTTCTAGCAAAACTAAATTCTCCCTCCTGAATTTTTCTTCTACATTCTAACTGAAGATGAATATGTTTCTAACTGAAGATGAATATGGACCCTTCCTACATTGCCTTTCCTAGGCTTAGATGAGGTATGGGTTACATGCAGAATTTCATCTCATGATGGATCTATCCCCTTCCTAGATTCCCTTGTCGATCTTCTTCTAGAATTGGTTCAGGAAGTGTAGTCCTCTGGGACCAAAGGGAACATGGAATCAGGGATAGTGGCAACATAGTCCCTCCGGGACAACATATTCAGTGATTTGATCTTAAAAAAAAGAATCAGTGAATCGATCTTTCAAAATAAAAAGAATCAGTGATTTGATCTTTCAAAAAAAAATCAGTATTCACTTGCTTAGGCAAATAACTGCATCCACTTTCAGAAAACTAAGTCGCAGGCTCGCAGCAAATGAATAGGATTACAGGGAGGATATGTCCTCAAGATAATTCCGCTTCTCTTTTACTACTATGATGAACAACATGGGCACAAACTTTTAACAGTTGCTGCAGGACAGCCAGCAGATCGCCGGGAAGAACTTGTTGCTGTGGTTGTGGAAAGGCATGCGCAAGTTGTCAAACAAGGTCTGGGTCCTGCTCAAGGTGCTTGTTGTCTCTGCTTGGTTGCTATGCTTCCTCCTGTCAGAAGATGCTTGTCTATCCCCACTTCCTTGATGCCAGCCTCGATCACATTCTCATGATCTCATCAGTAAGAGCTCCTCTATCTCTTTTGTATGTATTGCTCAGAATTGGTTGGCATCATGCTATTGTTGATATATCAATACTTGTTCATATAACCTTATTCTAAATTTCATGACATAATCAACTGAGAAACTATCTTCAATTAGATTCCTTATGTTGATGATCAATGTCTATTCCTTGTACTTCTGGTTCTTTTCTTTCTTTTTTTTCCCCTTTTTTGCTTTTCTATTGGCAAGATATAAATCACTGTCTGACATTATACATGGGGTCTTTGCACCCTTTTTATCAGTTAGGCTATATGCAATATATGGTCCGTCCTAGCTTCAATTTTTTTTTATATACCAACACAACTCAAGTGGAGACAAGATAAAGTATGACAAAAAAATTGGATCTCACATGTAGTATCCCATGGAGTACCTTTATGTGAAATAAAAGCAGAATCTTTTCTGCTAATACAACAAACAAAGATAGCAAAAACATTTTTTTTGAAAGGAAATTAATTCTACTTTTTAGAAGGTCATGAAGTTGGTATAAGACTGGGGATTCTAGTTAACAAAATAACGGCACACAAACTGACTAGAAACTTAGGGAGAAAGCAACGCCATACCACTACTGCATCCAACAATAGCACTCCAGAGGGCTGAAACTCCATGATCCAAATCCTCAGCACATTAATGACGCTTCCTGTTGTTTCCTGCTCACTGCCCTTCAGATAGCAAATAATTACTTCGCAAGTCTGAAACAGGTTCAGAATTCCGGAATCCGGATACCTGAAGGAAAATTAACATGTATGTTTTCTTAGTTAATTTGAAATGAATTGCAAGAATTGGTATTTAGTAACGGGTAGCAGGTTTGGTATGTATAAAGTAGTCTCTTGCACAAGGAATGATTAATTCAATGCACTATTGGGCTATTATATAAAGAGTTGATCGATCCTTTATTTATAGACTACTCAGTTCCATGAAAAGTGAGCATCATATCACAGTTTGGATGATATGCAATGGATTCGATATGTTATCTGAAATATGTAGGTTTGCTGAATGGAAATTTGATGAAATCGTAATCTAATTAACTTAGAGAATGAGTTATACAGTTACTCAGTTTATTTCCAAATTTAGGTACAACACTTGGACCTGAACGAGCCGCGAATGATACTAGAATCAAAGTACTCAAGTGAGAGACAAATGCTAGGCTGGTGCGACGAAGCTACGAAATGGATTTCTGGGATTAGTGGAGGCTTTATGAACCTGTGCTGATTGGACTATAAAATTTGATATTTGCCCTTAGCACACAAGTTGTAGATCAGGTAGTGCTGGTTATGCATTATCCTCACTGTTTTGGTCTGTCGTTTTGGCTAGCCCTCCTAGTAGCACATACAATTCTTATGATCTGGACGCTGCAAGGCCTTAATCTCGTTTCTATAAAAGCTGAGTAATATTGTTCTTGAAGACCGTGAAAGAGCTAAGGCTAGCTAGCTGCATTAGAACGGATTGGAAATATCATCTATGTCATATATTTCACCCATTTTATTTTTTTTATCTGTACTTTATATTTACATATTCATGTGTCCAAGCCACATCAAAGGAATACTAAAAAATTTAATCATTTTGTTGTATCTGGCTGGCTGGCTGCTCCAGCAACGGCTCGGCAAAGCCGCGCCTGGTTTTCTAGTAGAAATACGAAATGACTTGTTATTATCTTAGACGTCTTACACATGCCCTATGGCGGCGACTGCATCCGTCTAGATTGAACCTGCAGGAGCTCAGGCTTTTTACCAAAAAAAAAAGCCCTTCGTAGATTGCCTCTCGGAGCTTAGGCCTTTTTTTCTAATTTGTTGGCTTTCGAAGATTGCCTCTGAAATTTATTAATAGATTAACATTAACTGGCCGACGTTGACATGGTAGGGTATTTATTAGTAACTAATTGTGAATGTTTTCCTCTGATCGATTAAGAGTAACTAATTAAGAGACGTGGACGTGGTATAGTATTTTATTAGTACTAATTGTTAATGTTTTCTTTCCTAAAAATGAAATATTATTCTACTTTTAATAATCTATATCTTTTTTAAGAATTACACGGTACAACATAGACACCCACTCACCCCTATGAACATATGTATGCAAACCCTATCCATATGAGCACCTTCGAAGGATTGAGCCGGTAGATCTCGAGATTCACGAAGTCACCATAAACGCCTCGTGGTTGACGGAGACGTTGCCTACCACTGAAATGTCAGATGTGGGTAACTTTTTATAAAACAAAACGGATTCAATGGTTATGGATGGCTAGAGTATTTAGATTTGATGGCCGGATGTTTCTGATTAACGTAAGAATTTCTAGTTTTTATATTTTTTTCTTAGCGCATCTGATGAGAATTAACATAGAGCTTTCGTTGGGGCCTCTAATTAGTAATAGTAAGATTTTTGTATTCGTTTGAAACAAAATACATACTCGGATGTTCCCATATAAATGCACAGAATCACCCATAAACACATACAGCCACAGGTTCACCCCAAAAAAAAATGACCGGGTAGACGTACCTTAATTCACTACTGGAATCGCGCGATTTGCCTAGTGCCGCAGGCACTAGGCAAAGGCCCAAAAACACTAGGCAAACAGTTTGCCTAGTGTCACACTAGGCAAACAAGGGTCGGCAGAGGCGGATTAGGCAAAGAGCACTTTGCCGAGTGTCAAACCTCGGACACTCGGCAAAGTGTTTGCCTAGTGTCAAGGACACCACTCGGCAAAAGTATTCCACTGACGGTGGAAATCGTAACGGACGTTTTGCCTAGTGTCGGAGGTCTGACACTCGGCAAAGTATGCAAGGTTTGCCTAGTGCCAGATGTCCGACACTAGACAAACATGTCAAGCTTTGCCTAGTGTCAGGCCACCTACACTAGGCAAATATGCCAAGCTTTGCCTAGTGTCAGACCTTCGACACTAGGCAAACTGCCTACTTTGCCTAGTGTCAGTTTTCTGACACTAGGCAAAGTCTGTTCCCAGGGGTGCCACGTGTGGCCCCTTTGCCTAGTGTCAGACCCCTGACACTAGGCAAAGTAACCAGAAGCTGAATTTTTTTTTGATTATTCCATTTGCGACACAAATATAAATCATATTCAAACACCACAAATATATCACATGAATCATAAATAAGAACCACATGTTCACATATATCACATGTTCATACCAAAAGTCCAAATGTGCCACAAGTTCACAAGTTCATAAGTGCACAACCAAATTTCTTAACAAAGTTCACAACAAGCTGATCACGACGATTGTCAAGGGTGAAGAGGCCCGTGGTTTGATGCTCCAGGCGACCCTTCCACTTGATTCGGCTCAAGCTGTGGTGCCGGTGACGCTCCAATCTGTGAAGCCGGCGACCCTTCCATTTTACAAGTGCAACAGTGGAATGATAGACTAAGGAAAGGTAAAGAATTGGCACGTCTGTTTCATTCCGCTTCAATTGGTCAACCAACATAACCAGGTGCTGAGAATAACTCTCCTTAAATATCCGTAAAGATAAGCAGGTATCTCATTTGCAACAATATTATTAGGTTGCAACTTAAGCCGTCAATATATTCAGAGTTCAATTATGCAGAGATAATTACAGTCAGAGAAGAGAGAACCAAAAATGGTAAAGCAGTTAGTCCACCACTTGCTTTGCGAGGTCCACCACTAATTTAGTGTTTTTTTTCCATGAATTGCAAACCTGTGCGGCAAACAAAAATGACTTGGCGTGAACTTTGGTTTCTTTTTTTGATAAGGTGTCAACTAACTGTTAAAAGTACACCTATACATGACTTTTCAAAATGCAAAGGTACCATAGTATACACTAATTGTTTGAATCACTTGGCAACAAAATCAGAGGCTCAAATATAGGAGTAGTCATATGTTGTTGGATTGTACGGAAATTGGTTTACAGTATGTTCCCTGTATCCCCACTTTGTAGACAAATATATCTCTGTTGCATACTTGTATTGGCAAGAGAGGCTGGAAGGATTGCTGTAAAGTGGTTCATGCCAAGGTGAAGGTAACCCAAGTCTGAGGGAAGGGAAGCATGCCACGTAGCTCATTATTGGTCACTCTGAATTGTATAAGTGAGGAAATGTTGAAGAATGTTTTAGGAATAATTCCTTAGAAATGGTTTTCTCCCAGATCCATGAACATGAGACTATTGAGCCGACCCAACCCTCAAGTTCGGTTTGTCATAGTGCCTTTGATTTTTGTAGGACATTGGAACTAAAATGTGTTATATGTCATAACAAGCTAACATTATTTGCTCCAAATAAATAGAGGGGACATAAATCCCATTTGACTGATATTTTGATTCATGACACATCAATTGCCTGATTATGTGTCTTCGTATCGAGTGATCTCATTTAAATACCAAGAATTTGTTTTTACTTTTGCTAATATATTTCAGACAGGGGAAAGCCTGTATGAATGGATACTCACCTTTCTATTTTTGTCTGTGCTACTGCTACCTGACCTGCAAAGTGCAGTTCGTGGGTGATCGGAACACAGATTCTGGCAAAAAAAACACTATGAAACTGGTAGTAGTCCAGGTCTTATGGAATGTAAGGCAAAGAAGATGTGGACACCAATGAACAAAGGAGAGAAGATTCTTGAAGCCCCAACTCTATTTAGCCGTGTGCTGAAAAAGCTTGGTCGTGATCAAAGAATCCATGGTGGAGGTGGAACTGCTGATCCTTGGGAGATTTTGGACATGGTTCCTGTGAACTACCATTATTGTCATCCAAGTTATTTATTGTATTATTTATTGGCACTGGATCTCCCTCGGTAGCGCCAAGCCTAACTTGTTGCAAAATAAATGCCCAAATTAGTTCATGGAATACACTGGATAACTTACACAATGCATAGAAAAATATATGACGAATGGTACCTGCAATATTTTGCGTAAAGTTTTGAATCCTTTAGCTGGAGCTCGGAGTTCGTCTTTCCTGGTACTCGTGTGAGCTGATACTAATAAAAGCAATGAAAACCACTGTCACAACTAACAACAACGACTGGACACGATATAAAAACAGAGCATTTGAGGTTGCCTCTACATCACCAACACTAAGCTTCCATAACGAATCCACCATAGCACTCTTATGCAGCAGCATATAAGTCTCCAGTTCATCATCGTTGTAGCGGCACTGAGCATTGAGATGCTCTCTCAAGTCTTCCTGCAGCTGCATAAGAGCTATTGCACCTGCAGACACATAAGAAAACCAAATCTCATGAGAAAATTACAGATTTATGCTAGCATCAATGAAACCTAATGAACAAAATAACTTTACCTGTTGCAGCTGTTAGTTCGGATTTAATAAAACGTACTTCGTGTGTGAACCATTCAGCAATAAAGGCGGAATATGAAGATATATTCTTTCGAAGTTCCTTAGCAGGCTGGCCTGAATATACATAAACAATAGTATTGCGCGCTTTAGTTTGAATGCATCTGAGTGAATTGAACCAAGACTAAACTGCAGCAGCTTGCTGCTGTGACCAACCAAGGACGCCGTTTATGTAAGAAATATGTCGCTGCAGGAACATAGTAGCACAGATATGAACAGACCATCTACGCTGCACATTAAGAAAAGCAAGTAAATGATCTTATCCTCATAAGATTAAGATTAGGAGAGAGTAAACAAACGAAACTATTATGAGCCATAAATTAGGAAGAATCTACTATCTCCAATCGTTTGGTATATGAAGGATTGACCAAATGCGCAACCTTTTAGGCACTACAAATGGATCCCCGGCAAAATAATTTCGGCTGGGAGAAAATGATAGACGCAACACCAAACTACGGAAAATTAGTGGCCATATTTGGTTTGGACATTTCATCGAGCAGTCAAGGGGCACAGAACAGGAAGCGCAGAGGAAACAGTAGCTGCGAACCTTACCGTTTCCAGGGGGATTGAAAACACAGAGCACGGGGTTGGCGGAGGTGAAGAGGAAGACCAACGGTGAAAACGGCATCCACGGAGGTGGCGGATGCGACCGGCGTGTAGAGGGGAGGTAACGCACGCTGCAGCAGCGGGCAGTCACCTGCACGAAGGGGAACACGGAGGGATGGAGGACCTGGGGAGCAGGCATGGAACAGAGGAGGAGGACCAGATCCGGCTGCTGAGTCGAGCCGGCAGCGACAACGGAGAGGAAGTTGCGACGCGCCGCCGCCAGGGCTAGCTGCTGATCGGAGCAGCAGCTGGAGAAGAGGAAGACGCGACCACGCAGGGCCGGTCGCTCAGGCCGACGCGCACAGGGGCGCCCGTGGTACGGCGACCGGCCTAGGCCGTGCCGGGGCGGTGGCGCCGTCGGGTGGGCTTGCTTCGCCCTTGCTAGGGCTCCCGCAGGGCCCGTGGGGATGCTCGTGCTAGGACGCGTCAGCCGTACGACACCCAGCGGTGGCGTTGCGACAGCGCCCGCAGCGACGCGGCGTCCGGGGAGGCGAGGAGAGCCGCTGTCGCGGTCGCCTTGACGAAGTGTGCCAGTGTTGTTGCCTTTTCACCTTGGGCCAACGAGACGGGAAGATTCGGGTGGCGCCGCCTAGACGGCCGCACGCAACGGGGATCCGCCGGTGCTCGCGGCCCACGGGTGCCACGGCGCCGTAAACCGGGGGCGCCGCCGGCGGAGACGCAGTGAACCGGCGGCGAGGCGAAGGAGACGCAGGTCCCCCGGAAGGCCACAGCGGAGCGGCCCGACAGTACGGCGACCGCAGAACCTAGGGTTCGAGCTCCCCATGGGGATGGAGAGACCCCAGTGGCCCTAGTTGAAGGCTGCGCCTGGGGGCGCCGCTGGCGATAGCGCAAGGTGGGGAGGGAAGGAGAGATGGAGGAAGGGCGAGCGGCGGCCGCCGCATCAGTGACGCCGCGACGCGAGACGTGAGGGAGAGAGCAATGGGGAGAGAAACACGACGGGCCAACGGGCCGAGAAGATTCGCGAGCTGTTGGATGGGCGCATAAGCGGGTAGAGACCCAAACCGCTCCACCATCGGACGGACCAAGTTGCTTGTCTGCCTGATCGGACGGCTAATGGGCTAACGGGTGACGTGGCCCGATCCGCTGCCCGTTTTTTGGAAGCAAGATTCCTAGTAAGAGATATCCGGCTTTGCCTAGTGTCCACGATCTAACACTAGGCAAAAAAAAAAATTCAGCTGTAAAATTTATTTGTAAAAATAGAGTAAATACCTGGCACACCTCACTGCTGGGTTTCTTCGAAGTGTCTCCGATAGTACCGGTTGTAAGTACCGGTACTTCCGGTCTTCACAAAACAGTGGAAAAATAACCTAGCGGTACTACAGTTGTGCTGGTTTTTGGCCTAACGGTAGTACCGGTCTTCTACCGGTAGTACCCAACACTAAGCAAACACTATAAAAAATAAGTTTGCCTAGTGTCTTCCATGAGACACTAGGCAAAGAGGCCAGTTTGCCTAGTGTCTAGCTGGCACACTAGGCAAACTTATTTATTTTTTTTCAATTTTGGTCTTCAAACTTTCTATCGAGCCTCCCTACATAAAATGAGACTACATGTTGAAAGTTGGCACAATTTTACGAAATTTTGCTATATTTCTTTAGTCTATTTAATTTCTTTGAATTTTTTCGACAAATGCAAATTTGAACTGCAAGTGTGTCGAATAATGGCAATTCATGAATGCAAAAATGATATTCATGTTAGTAAGTGTTAGTTGAGGCCGTATCCAGAAAAAGACCAAAAATTTCACACATCTTCACGTCGAGACATAACCACAAACTTACGAGCAAATAGTTTTTAAATTCTATTAAATGAAAACGGAGTCTGAAATTCATGAAACTTGTCAACAAGTCAAGATATCGCATGCAGGTGTCATGATAAAAATTTAAAAAGATTTCGAGCACATCGTCACGTATGATGCTTAGAAACCCTAACATCTCCACATGTGATCATTGTGGAGATGTTAGGGTTTCTAAGCATCATACGTGACGATGTGCTCGAAATCTTTTTAAATTTTTATCATGTCACCCGCATGCGATATCTTGACTTGTCGACAAGTTTCATGAATTTCAGACTCCGTTTTCATTTAATAGAATTTAAAAACTATTTGCTGGCAAGTTCGTGGTCATGTCTCGACGTGAAGATGTGTGAAATTTTTGGTCTTTTTCTGGATACGGCCTCAACTAACACTTACTAACATGAATATCATTTTTGCATTCATGAATTGCCATTATTCGTCACACTTGCAGTTCAAATTTGCATTTGTCGAAAAAATTCAAAGAAATTAAATAAACTAAAGAAATATAGCAAAATTTCATAAAATTGTGCCAACTTTCAACATGTTGGTCAAGGTATAGTAGGAAAGCTACAGAAAAAAATTGGAAGCTAAAATCAAAAAAAGAAAAAATATTTTGCCTAGTGTCGTCCGGAGACACTAGGCAAAGTTCTAATTTTGCCGAGTGTTAACGGAAGACACTCGGCAAAACGGTAACGGCGGTTGCCCTCCGGCAGCCTTTGCCGAGTGTGATTGTATGCCTAGTATTGACACTAGGCAAAATGGTCATTTACCGAGTGGATTTCTTTGCCTAGTGTCGACACTCGGCAAATCGTTATTTTGCCTAGTGCCTTTATTTTGCCGAGTGCTCCGGGGTTTAACACTCGGCAAACAAGATCTTTGCCTAGTGTCCGACGGTTGGCACTAGGCAAACCATTAAACACTAGGCAAATCTCGGTTTTCCAGTAGTGATTATATATTAATCAGAAGAAGCAAATGTTGCGAGATTACTTCAAGATGCGAACATGTGGGCTGGCCCTATATGCAAATTTTAAATTTTATGTAGTTAGATACTAGAAAATGAGATGGCGTGAGCTTTGGGGTATCATCGGACAGACGCGGCAGTCAAGAAAGTGAGATGCCGTTTTATATATATAAAAAAAAGAAAGTGAGATGCCGTGAGTTTTGGTGCAACCAGCCCGTATCCGCCGGCCATTGACTACTCCAGCAGCAATTTTACACATCACCGTTTCGGCACTTTATTTGTGCAGCTCATATCATCTGTTAGCAGTGATTTGAAGCGCGCATGGTCATGTATTCCATCATGCACAAGCTACGGTCTCCACCCGAGACGACGAAGCTCCGGCGCTTCCTCGCTTTGCTTGCGCTGATCACGGCAAGCTCGCATATACTGGCAACCATCGCCTGCATGCCACGCGAGCGGGTGGCTCTGCTCGACTTCAAACGCGGCGTCTCCAGGGACACCGCCAACATCCTGGCCTCATGGCAAGATGGCCAACAGGAGCAGAAGGATTGCTGCCGGTGGAGAGGCGTCCGGTGCAGCAACCGCACCGGCCACGTCGTGGAGCTCAACCTTGGCAACGTCGCCGGCAGCTTCTACCCGGTGGAAGAAGGTCTCGTTGGCCAGATAAGCTCCTCGCTGCTGCTCTCGCTTCCACGCCTACGGCGCCTGGATCTCAGCTGGAACGCCCTGGAGGGCCCAACCACCGGCCGTATACCGGAGTTCCTGGGCTCCCTTAAGAACCTGAGGTACCTTGACCTCTCCTATATGTCATTCTCAGGCTCCCTGCCATCTCAGCTTGGTAACCTATCAAACTTGGAGTACCTCGACCTGTCCTACTATGGCATATTTGGGCAGGGAAGAAATACGGACTCGTCGGATGTTTCGTGGTTGGCACACCTGCCGATGCTACGGTATCTCGACCTCGGATTTGTAAACCTAAGTTCCATGGCCAATTGGGATCAGGTGATGAACATGGTGCCTTCTTTGAGGTTCCTCAGTCTAGCTGAGTGCTCGCTTTCAAGCGCAAACAAGTCCCTCCCACACCTTAACCTCACAAAGCTTGAGACACTCGACCTTTCTTACAACTCCTTTGACCACTCAGTGGCATCTAGCTGGTTTTGGAATTTGACGGGCCTTCGACACCTCAACCTCAGAGGAACCCATCTACATGGCCAGTTTCAGGGGAAACTAGGACGTATGACGTCACTTCAAACCCTTGACTTATCACAAAATAGTAACCTCGACGTAGTGGCATCGAAGGTGCAAAATCTATGCAATCTAGAGATCCTAAATCTTGAAGAGTGTCTCTCGTATGTAAACATTGTACAGTTATTCGAGTGGCTGCCACAGTGTGCATCCACAAGATTGAAAGAACTGCATCTTCAGAGCAACAACCTAACTGGATCTTTACCACCATCTGTAGAGAAATTTACAAGTTTGAACACCCTTGAGCTCTACGGTAACCAACTCACAGGACCGGTGCCATCTGAGATTGGTGTTCTCAGTAATTTGGCGAAACTCGATCTATCCCACAATAGACTTCAAGGTGTAATCACAGAAGAACACTTTGCTAATCTGAGCAGCTTAGCGTACATAGACTTATCTCATAATTCCATCAACATCGACATCGATCCTAAATGGATAACTCCCTTCAGATTAAAAAGAGGATACTTTGGATCATGCCGTATGGGTCCTCTGTTTCCAGTGTGGCTGCAATGGCAGTATGATGTTCAAGTTGTTGATATCTCAAGTGCGGGTATAAATGACAAGCTTCCAGATTGGTTTTGTACTACATTTGCAAAGGCTGTTAATCTGTACATCTCTGACAACAGAATCACCGGTAGATTGCCAAAATGCATCGAAGCTATGTCAGTGGAAGAGCTCGATCTCAGTTCAAATGAACTCACCGGTCAGATACCACGGCTGCCGAGAAATCTCACCTTATTATACATTTACAACAATTCTTTGACAGGGCCCCTGCCCTCAGATTTTGGAACTCCATATATAGAATTCATGGTTCTGTTCTCCAACTACATCACTGGTCAGCTTCCTGGATCAATCTGTGATTCACAAAGTTTGATAATCTTAGATTTAGACAATAATCTTCTCAGTGGAGAATTGCCAAAATGTAATGGGATGAGAAGCATGACGTCCCTACAGTTGCAAAAAAATAGCTTCTCCGGGCAGTTTCCTTCCTTCCTACGAGGCTGCACTGATTTGATCCTTCTTGATCTATCTCAGAACAAGTTCTCAGGACCAATGCCAATGTGGATGGGTGAACTAGTGGACTTACAGTTTCTACGACTTAGCGACAACATGTTCTCTGGGAATATACCTATCAACATTTCAAGTCTCAAATACCTTCAATATTTGAATCTGGCAAACAACAGTATGTCAGGTTCCATACCTTATCATCTATCAAATTTAACAGCTATGAAGCGAACCAACCCATTCAGAAATGGACTTTACCCATTTGTTGATGCGGCTGGCATAATTGGCGACTTTTTGGTGAACACAAAGGGGCAAGCTCTGAAATATCATGCTGTAATGATTCTGGAAGTGGTAAGCCTTGATTTGTCATTTAATGGCTTAACCGGTGAAATCCCACAAGAGATAGCTTCACTTGACGCTGTACTAAATTTGAATCTTTCATGGAACCACTTGAATGGAGAAGTTCCAAAAATGATTGGGGCAATGCAATCCTTGGAGTCACTTGATCTCTCAAGGAACATGCTTTCTGGTGAAATCCCTTCAAGCTTATCAAACTTGACAGCTTTAAGCTACATGGATTTGTCTTATAACAATCTTGCAGGAACAATACCACAGGGAAGTCAACTTGACACCCTGTACTCCGAGAATCCATCTATGTACGACGGTAACATTGGTCTTTGTGGGCCTCCTCTTCTTAAGAATTGTTCAAGAAACGACACATCAAGTCGTTCCCATGATCAGGAAAGTGATGAAACTGGTTTTCAGCCAGTGTCCTTTTGTTTTGGACTTGGCATAGGTTTCCTGCTAGGCCATTGGGTTGTGTTCTTTGTTCTGTTGTTCAAGAGATCATGGAGGTTTACCTATTTTCGCCTCTTCGACAAGTTATATGATCAAATTTACGTGTTTTTGGTTGTTACATGGAGAGGCATACAAACAAGGTTTTGCAAAGGAACAAATGTTGAAACTTGAACAAGGGATTGAAGAAGGCTAATGAAGCAGCTGAAGACACGTGTTGCAGTGTCGCAATATAAACTTGGCTAATGAAGCAGCTGAAGACACGTGTTGCAGTGTCGCAATATAAACTTGTCTTATTCAGTTAACACACGGTAAAGTATAATATGATGGACGATGCCAGGATTACCAGATAGTACAAGACACATCAACCAGTGGCTCTCCGGTGTACAGTTCCTGCTCACATAGATAACCAGTGCCGCAGTGCGTGTATGTATTTATAGAAGAAGGTGGTTGTGTGGTGTTTATATAGGAACATCTGAGTAATGAGTATGTACTGTGTTTCGTAAAAATGAAATTAAAAGTGACTCAACTTATGATGCCGGCCGTCGGCGGGTTAGCAAAGAGGCGTAGTTCTCAAGGAGAGACGGAGGTTGTGACACTTGCTGCAGTGCAGGCCACGTCGCCGGCGGCGCTGTTGGTGCTGGGCACAGCGTCATACATAGCGTTTGGAGGGCCGGGCGAGCTGTCGCGGCCTTGGATGTTG
This sequence comes from Saccharum spontaneum, assembly GCA_022457205.1. Lineage (NCBI taxonomy): Eukaryota > Viridiplantae > Streptophyta > Magnoliopsida > Poales > Poaceae > Saccharum > Saccharum spontaneum. Next base: position 64,217,403 of record CM039595.1, read on the forward strand.
CCTGTGCAGTAGTGCTGTGCTGATCGAGCAGAGGCTGGATGGCACTCTGTTGTCGTGTCACCAGCATGGCATGGGATTTCCCACTTGCTTATTTATCGTAATATATGTGAGAGCCAGGTCGTCTTCGTTTCTTGAATTTGACATCTTCTTGGCAGTGCAGGTGCAGGGGCCCCACGTGTGTCATCACCATTGTCCACTCACACAACCAAACAGGTAGCCCTTGAACTTGCTCCTTCCCTGCCGACGATGATCCAATAAACAAGCAAAATGAAATGAAAATCAACGAATTAAGTAAAATCGTATGGAGTTGAAAAATGATTCAAGAACAATCACCACAATCAGAGCTCAGTTCCATGCGCTGGAACCAGGTAACAAACTAGAGTTTATTTAATATAACCAAATGGAGAAAAATAGCAAGAATGTGGAAAGAGCAAGAGAGTGGGGGATAAGAGGGAAGCTCATTGCAATTTCCAATGGTGCATGGAAGATAAGCTTATGACAGTTACAATATGTGTAACCATGCATGGGATTGGGAACCAGCTAACAACTGAATTTATATTTAATATAACCAAATGGACAAAAATAGCAAGAATGTGGGAAGAGCAAGACAGTGGGGGATAAGAGGGAAGCTGATTGCAATTTTCCAATGGTGCATGCATGCAAGATAAGCTTACGACAGTTATAATATTTGTAACCATGCATGGGATTGGGAATTGAGATATTTGTAACCATGACTGTATATGTTGCTGTTTGTGATCATCTGCAGTTTCTTTTTTTTTTTTTACCATAACACAAGGTACGTATTTCGTTAAGAGGAATAAGAGTTGTTAAAATTCAAAGCTAACGGAGTGATCATCTGCACTTGGCATGAATGAAAAAAGAAAGATATTTTTGTACTAGTTGTTTGTCTGTTTGATCGAGTAGAACAAGAGGCGTCATCGGGAGTGTCAAATTCGATTGGCAACATCGAATTCTCCAACTTTGTACTCATCTGCCACTGCAAATCTGTGAATTTTCCTAGCAAAGCAATTTTAGGTCCATCCAATGATCCAAATTCCAAACAGTGCTTTTTTTTTTGTCTGTGCGCGATACTCTGATCGATCACAACACAACAAGTTGATACTACCACTATGCTTGCCGTGGAAATGAATTAAATGTGGTGGCGGCGGCGGCGGCGTCAGCTCACCTTGGGAGTGGCGCGGCCGGGCTGGATCGGCTGGCGGTCGTCGGCGCTACGCAGGCGGCGGAGCTGGTGGCGGCAACGTCGTTCACGGTCGTCGTCGTCGTCGTCGTCCCCATCGCTGGCCACCTCCGAGGACCACTGGCGCTTCTCCTTGTCATCTCCGGCGCCGGGTGCCTCGGCCTCGGCGACGACGGCGGCGTTGCCGACGAAGCTGGACCAGGAGAGCGCCTTCCTGCGCTGCTGCATCCGCGCGGCGCGGATGTTGGTGAAGTCCAGCGAGTAGTCCGGCGCCGCCGCGCCCGCGCCGCCTGCTACCTCCCACCCGCCGAACGCCGGCACCGACGCCCGCGGCGGCCTCGTGCTCGCGGCGACCGGCCTCGCCCTCGCCTCCGTTTGCCTCGCCATTGACGACTACGAGGAGGCCAGAGACAGGCAGCAGAGCCAGAACCAGAATAAAGGTCTCTGCTTTGGTTGTCGTTGGAGATTCCGAGCGTGTCCGCGAGTAAATTTATATCGTCCGGCCGCCGGCGGTCGGCGGATTACATTAGCAAAAAAGAGGCTTAGTTCTCAAGGTAGGAGAGAGGGGGAGGGAGGAATGGAGGTTGTGACACTTGCTGCAGTGCAGGCCACGTCGCCGGCGGCGCTGCTCAGCACCGCGTCATACAGAGAGCGTGTGGAGGGCCGGGCCGGGCGAGCTGTCGCGGCGTTGGAGGTGCTGATCGTGCAGAGGCTGGATAGCACAGGATGGCATGGGATTTTCCTTCTTTTTATTTTTGCGGAAAAATGGCATGGGATTTTCACTAGACGTGTTTTTGTGCATATACTGTATGCTCCTAGCTAAACATGTTTTTGTATATAGGATTTTGGCCCTCTTCAGCCGGCTTATAAGCCGTCTTTTTTAGCTTGTCTTTTCAGCCGGAACAGTATTTTTCTCTCACAAAAAATCAGCCGGAATAGTGTTTCGGTTTGTTTTTTCAGCGAAGTGAACAGGGCCTTTCACCGTAACGCATATAAAATGGAAGTGCTAGTGCTCAGACCTCCGGACGGACGCCCGCGTCCAGATGCCTGTGCGGGGAAGGGCACGCGGCGCCTCCGGTTCGGAAGGACCCAGCAGCGGCACCGTGTGGATACCCTGCCAGCGCCCGGAGAGACGATGCAGCAGAAGGTGGGGAGGAGAGATGTAACATCCGATCTACTTTTAAAACATCCAAATACAACCGTTACAACATACGTTAGAAGGCATTTGAAACATTTAAAATATGCTTCTGAAGCACTTGAAAAAGTACTTGAAAAACACTTGAAAACCATTGCAACTATACGCAAACATCTATATAAACACACATGCAACGTATGTGTGAAACATATGTAACATTCAGATAAACACACTTGCAACATGTGTCCCTAAAACACAGATGAAACATACCTCTGAAACATCTGAAATACTCGAAACATAAAATTGCAACATGCCTCCAAAACAATTGCAACATATGCAACATGTGCAACATCCCCCGATCTACTTTTACAATATACATATGAAACAAATGCTACATATAACTGAAACACCATATATATGCAACATAGGACGAGAGAGAGAAAGAGGCTGGTGCGGGGAGCGCCATGGCCGCTGGGGTGGGGGAAGCACGATCGCCTGTGTGAGAGAGGGCGCCACCGGGGGTGGGGGCGTCTCGCCCGGGTGGGGGAGCACCGCTGACTCCCTTGCAACACCGTCATGCCTACTTCAAAGGATCTCGCTCGTGCTCCATGGATCTCGCCGGTGTGGTGGAGAGGGCCATTGGATCTGCGAGCGTTGGGGGCTCCTGATGGGGGAGGACGCCGGAGTGAGGGAGGACGCCGAGTGGGGGAAGGAGCTGCCGGGGTGGGTGAGGGCGCCACCGCCGGCCAGGGAGGCAGCCATAGCCACGCATCCGTGTAGGGAAGGGCACGTGCCGGGTTGGGGAGGGCACGTGCTAGGGTGGGTGAGGGCGCCACTGCCAGCCATGGAGGGAGCGGGCGGTGCACGCAATAGAGGGGGTGAGAGGTGAACGAGCCAGCAGATGAGTGAAGGATAAGCGCAGTGGAGGATTTTTTTTTAATAGCGAGCGAATGAGTGGAGTCGCGTCCGACCGCCCCGACGTCTAGCAACTAGCATTACCGTATATATATATAGTCCGCCTCGATCAGAGTACAATACAAGTCCACTGTTGTGGAGCCATGCTTGTCCTGCCAAAGGAACCTGAACATGAATGGTTTGAGCTCATGAGAGCCGCAGCGAGAATAGGCAAGGAACAAATGTTGACATATGATCCAAAGTGTGTTCAAGTAATGCACTCAGAATGCAGAAAACGTTGAGCAATTGAAGTCAGCATTTAGCTCTTGGAACCATGCATCTCCTTTAAAGTCTTACATAGGTTACTATAACAAAAGCTGAGATAATAAATATGCAGATTTACCACCATCCCGAAGCCTGAAACCTCTAGTTTACTGCAACACGTTTGGCAAAGCAAAGAGGAACATCGAGGCACAGATGAGCAATCGCGAGGCACTGATAGACAGCACACAATCAGGATTATTCGAGCCACCAGCAATAGCTAAGCTGTTGAGTGTGGGCGATGCAATCTCAGAAAGATGGTGCCATCTGCAACTCAGAACCAAGCTCTTAAAAGTGTAACTTCGACCTTAAAAGTACTTCAGACCCAACAGCAATAGTGAATAAACATGCTGATATATGATCTAAAATATGTTTAGGCACTACTTCACTTAAAAAATGTTGACCAAACGAGTAAGAGGCACTACAGCACTTCAAAAATGTTGACCAAACGAGTAAGTTATTTAGTTAGCTTTTGAAAGGATGCAGGATACAGTAAAAACAGAAGGAAATATGAGTAAAAAAAATCAGTTCCCCGAGGAGACTGTCTACAGCAAACTTCTGCCGTAAACCACCACTGTTCAACTATTTAAAACCACAATTTGACAAATAAAGAGCATTTCATCAGAGCTAAGGTTTGAAATGCCCAGACCCCCCAATGTAACTTGGGTACCTAAACACACTGCTGAAATAATCAATAATCATCAATCAAGAAAATAATCTGTAAACTTGTTCCTCTTGACAAAGGAACCTGAATATGGAATGGTGTGAGCTCATAAGAGCCGCAGCCGGAACAAATGTTGACATATGAAGCAAAGTGTGTTCAAGCAACGCACTCAGAATTCAGAAAACGTTGAGCAACTTAAGTCAGCATTTAGCTCTTCGAAAGATGCATCTCCTTTAAAGTCTTACATAGGCTACTATATAACAAAAGCAGAGATAATAAATATGCAGATTTACCACCATCCCGAAGCCTGAAACCTCTAGTTTACGGCCACACGTTTGGCAAAGCGAAGAGACACATCGAGGCACAGATGAGCAATCGCGGGGGCCCTGATAACCAGCACACAGTCAGAAGAATTCGTGCCACCAGCAATAGCTAAGCTCTTCAGTGTGGGCGATGCAATCTCAGAAAGAAAATTCCATCTGCAGTTTTTCAGAACCAAGATCTTCAGTGAGTTGGAGATGATTGTGTGAATCGCACATATGCAATCCTCTAGCATCAGATCCTCCAACGATAGGCACACTGAACCGACATGCATCGTGAAACGGCAATCCAGAGCCACATTGCCGAGATAGAGCCTCCTGAGGCGCCAAGAATTGGTGGATCCCAGTCCCTCAAGTTGACGGGGAGGGTCCGGGGTGCAGTATTTCATTGCGCGCCTGAGCCATCCGCCAGCTTGTTTATTGGCAAAACTAGGTGCCCTGCTCTTACTCACATGCAGCCTCAAGGAATCCAACTGAGCGATGTTGCAGTGATGCATCAGGCAATCAGCAAAATCCTCAAAGTTGTCCCACTCATTGTTCTTGATGCCGTCGTCCTCGTTGCCGTCGGAGTCGTCGAATTCGATGTCAGAGTCGTCAACGTCGGGGGCAGGGTGGTGGTTGTTGGAAGGCTTCGGCACAGCCCTGAACTCATCCTGGTCGACGTCGAGGCACGGCAAGGAGCGCCAGAGGTGCCTCCAGCGCGTGGCCAGCACGCACGTCTGCACCGCCTGCCGGGCCTTCAGGAACGACATGATGGTGTGGAGCAGGCTGTCCGGCAGCGCGCTCAGCCGGTCGTCCAGGTCGCCAGCCGGGCTTCCACCGCCGCCGCCGCCGCCACTTGCGCGGGCACGTCCTGCTGCGGCCCCGTCAAGCTCCATGGTGTCTCCCCCCTCAAGCTCCATGGCGTCTCCTGCTCGAGCAGTTCCTCCGTTAGAAGAAGACGGAACAAGAAACGCAAGAAAAAAAAAGAATAAAAATAAAAACAAATCCAATCTATGTCAGAACACCGCAAAATCCTGTTCGATTACTAGGTGAGTCGCGCTGCTAGATCGGAGGCGACGCGAGATTCGAAGAGGCGGCGAAGTATTGCTGAACCAGAACCGTGATCTCATCGGAAGATTGAAATCAAGAAGGGTTCACGAGCACCGAAAGCAGACCAGTCGCCCGTACGGGAAGCGGGGCGCAAGATGGGGCGGTGGGAGAATGGGGCTTACCGAGCGCCGCAGCCGGAGCCTGCCGTGGGGGTAGGAGCTGCTCCAGCCGGAAGAGACGCAGCCGTGAGAAGAGCGGCGGCGGCACCAGCGGGTGCCTAAACCCTCGACGGCGAGACGGGGGATAGTTGGGGAGCGCCGAGCAGTTCTGGACTTCTGGGCCGGCCCAATTGCCGCGGCCGAGTTTTTATTCTTTTTTTTTTTTTGGCGTTCCAAATTAGTGACACATATCGTGATTAATTAAAACCAAACTTTTGTTCAAAAAAAAGAAAATAAAACTAAACCTCATAAATTTTTGGCTAACAATTAGTTAAAATTATATGCATGCAAAGTATAAAATTCTTGGATTAAAAAAAACGTATGGTGTTTTAGATTTGTCCTAAGTTAGACTTGTTTAAGTTTGATTAAAAATTGGGTTTATTTAATGCAACTAAATAACTATTTTAGCGTGTTAAGCTATTGTTATATATTTTCTATAAACTTGGTTAAACTTAGATGATTATTAGATTTATGACAAACAAAATGTCTTACATGAGGAAAATAAGAGTTATTCCATCCATTCCAAATTATAAGACGTTTCAGCAACTTTTAACTACTGTAATACAAAATGAGGGTAAAGTACACCTTTAAAGACACTTTTTTTATTAAATCCAGAAATACAACATATAGAAAACTGACGAGAGGTTTCTTCAAATAACATTTTCTTTCTTAATTTAAAAGATGTGCAGGTCTCCTAAGAATTTGAGAAAAAAAAATGTTAGGTTTCACCTTCGATTGCTTACAAGAGTACTAAGGATTATTATGTGTACTATTTGGTCATCATATCTGTTTAAATGGTATAGCAATATGAAGAGAATGCTGCCACACAATAATCCTGATTCAATGGATTCTCCAACAACTTGTTTTCTTTTTATTTTTGCAAATTCTTATGTGCCAATGAACTCACTTCATCTTTTATATTTGCAAAAATCTTTTTTATGAATAAGCAAGTCAGTGTGGTACAACATGGAGTACAAAATTGTTATGTTTGCAAAACAATCTTTATGCTATTGCTGTGTACCGGCAAACTTGGAGTTCAGATTTGTTCTCTCTTTCTCTGTTTGGGGGGTGTTTGGGGTGGACTTGTTGGGTGTGATGTGGCATATGACTGTGTATGACTTATATATGTGGGTAAATTACTTTTTTGTATAATGGTGCGCTTTTGGACAATAGAAAGGCGCTTTCCCAAAATGAAATGGATGAGGATAAGGTGGTTGATTGGTTTCCTTTGCCAAAACATGTTGTAAAAGAAGGCCTAATTCGCCTGAAACTCTATCAGTGCGTCATTGTCACCGATGCTTTGTGAACTCCGTTGTTGTTAATCGACCGGTTTCTTTAGTTGCTTTTTTCAAATTTAATCAAATTTTGTTACAGGAGATATCTGCACAGGAAATTTTGTTTGGAATGTACTGCCTCACACTCGCTGCCCAATCCCAAAGAGCCCCGGGGAGAAAAGAACAAGAGAAAACAAGCCGTTTCCAGTGCCATTTTTTAAAGATTGTGATGCTTTTATAACTGGAAACAGTTTTAGTAGGAAAAAACAGACACAAACTTGTAAGTAGACCAGAGAGAGATACACAAAATACATAGTGTTAAAAGCACCAGAAGCAAGGAAAAAGAGAGTAAAAATCAATAGCACATATACTCAATACAGCAAAGACCTGCATCACTTAGAAATTGGTCAAAAGTATAGGCTTGTGATCTAGTGCATCTGAAGGGATCCCATAATATGCAAGAAATTCCACATGTCAAACATAAGGTGAGAAGACACATAGAAGAACATCTATGTCAAAGCAAAGGGGCTCAAGATATTTTGCACATATATGTAGGGGACCCATACACAAGATAACTGCAAAGTGATTGCAAAAACAATGATGAATTCAAGATGGTGTATAGTTTTCATATGTATGTACCTCTGCCTAGTCCCCAAAGGCCCAGGAAGAAAAACTAACAGAAGAAAACATGCGAATTGCGGAACCATATTCCAAGATTTGATATTTTATAATAGGAAACAGTTTCCCCATATATAACAACTTAAGCTAGCATTGTCCATGTAAGTGGACAGCAGACACTGACAGTACATAGGGCTTACACCAGATATTTTACAGAGGCCATCACATCCTTAAGCAAGGAAAAAAAGTAAAAGGCAATAGCATATATAGTCAATAGAGCAAAGGCCTGCTTCACTTAGAAAGTAGTCAAAAGTATAGGCTTTGATTTAGTGCCTCTGAAAGGAGCCTATAATTGCACATAAATTCCACATGAACCATTAGGTGAGAAGCCACATAGAAGGCCTGGGATAAAAAAAACACTAATTAACTTTGGTGAGTTTAAAGTTGTTCTTCGACAGATTCACTGAAACACACGGCAGAAGCCTGATAAGGTGGGGTCCATAGCCATAGCCATAGCCATATATGATTTCAACCTTGAGGTTCTCGCACAGCAAATCAAGTCCACGGAGCTCAGAAGATGAGGTCTTGTTGAGTATGGGCGTTCCCTTCTTTTTGTTAGAATATTCTGGGAACTGTGGCCAGCATAAAAGATGTAAGACAATGAACTATGTTCATTAAGTTAAAAAAACAAACAACAGTATACCTCACAGCACCGCAAAGTGAGCTTCTCAAGAATAGGAGAACTCCGAAGAAAGAATACCAATGTCTTGAAGTCGTCACTGAGATCACAGTGGTCCAGCAATAAGTTCCTCAGGTTCTTGAAGTCTTGGAATCTGGGTTCCTTACCGAGCACCTGTAGTACATTAGATTAGATAGCACAGTAACATTATTGGTGTGAATAAAATGGAACATTCACCCTGTTCGGCAGGCTGTTTCTGCGGCTTATAAGCCGGCTATGGCTGTTTTGCTGTGAGAGAAAAACACTGTTCCACGGCTGATAAGCCGTGCTGATAAGCTCAGCCGAACAGGGTGATTGTATGAGACAGTGAAGGCATACCTGATAACTGGCACGATCTGGGGTGCAGTATTTCATGGCACGACGGAGCCATCCTGCTGCCACTCTATTGCCAAACTCCGGTGCTCTGCTTCGGACAATATGCAGCCGGAATGAATCCTACTGTGCAATGTTACAGCGGCGCATCAGGGTCACCGCAAAATCCTCAAAATCCTCCCAGTCCTTGTGGTTGTGCCGGTTATCATTGTCGTAATCAGAGCTATCATCGGAGCTAGAGCTCTCGTTGCTATCGAAGACGGATCGAAGACGTCAGAAGCGGGCGACGTGTTGCTAAACTCATCAAAGTCGATGTCCAGGCACGGCACCGAGCGCCAGAGGTGCCTCCACCGTGTGGACAGCACGCATGTCTGCACCGTCTGCAGAGTGCTCAGTCGATCAGGGCCGTCGGCTGAGCATCCGCCGACGACACCACTTACGCGGGCGCGCTTCCTGGAGGCATCCTCAGGCTCCATGGCGTGCCCTGCTAGTTCGACTACTATGAGTCGCACTGCTAGATTAAAGACGGCGCAAGATCTCGAAAAAGAAGGTTCACGAGGGCCGAAAGCAAACCAGTCAGGGGTACGGGAATGGGGCGAGAGATGGGCGGTAGGGGAATGGGGCTTACCGAGCGCCGAAGCCTGAGCCTACGTTCGCTCGACCTTATCGGTCAAAATCAGCTAGTCATTCAGTAGTATTTTTCTCTCATAACAAATTAGTATCAGCAATAAAAACCATACAGTACCTAGACCCTCAACGGCGAGACGGAGGACATTTTGTTTTTTATCTTTTTTTGAGCAAAGACAATTTGGGGGAAGATGAACACACAACGCTGAGCTATTTTGGCTTCTGGGCCGGCCCAATTGCTGAGAATGAGTTTTTATTCTATAACTTTTCGCTACGGTGGATTCGTCTATTTTTTAATAATAAAATAAATATTATCACATTGTTTTTTTGCAAGGTCTGTAAAGTAATCCCTCTGCTCAAAATTAGTAGTATTTTTCACTCACAACAAATCAGCATCAGCAGCAGAAATCATCAGCCGAACAGGACATAAACCCTCAACGGCAAGGCAGGGGACAATTTGTTTTTTTTTTTAATCTTTTTTTGAGCAAAGACAATTTGGGGGAAGATGAACACACAACGCCGAGCTGTTTTGGCTTCTGGGCCGGCCCAATTGCTGAGATCGAGTTTTTATTCTATAACTTTTTCGCTACGGTGGATTCGTCTATTTTTTTAACAATAAAATATTTATTACCACATTGTTTTTTTTGCAAGGTCTGTAAAGTAATGCCGCTGCTCAAAATTAGTAGACGGACGTACTGTAATCAAAATCAAATCAAACTTTGTAAAATTCGGCGTGGGTCGCATGCTGCTAAGCCCGCCCCGCCTTTTCAAAAAAAAGAAGCTTGCCCCGCATGTAACTCTGCGTCTGCACACCCGCCCCTACATGCTGGTATGCCTACACATGTAGTTGTGCACCTCATGCTGGCTGATGTGCATGCAGGTGGGGACCACCCACACCCGCTTCGCTTGCCGCTCACGTGGGAACCATTGCGTGATGTGAAACATTTTGCAATATATGCTTGCAATATACGTGTATAGCAACTGCAACATATGCAACATTCAGATATGCAACATACGTCTGAAAGATATGAAACATTTTGAATAGACGCTTGCAACAACATATGTATATAGCCCCTGAGACATATGCAACATTCAAATAAAACACTTGCAACATACGTCTAAAACAGATGAAAAATTTGAAACATACACTTCCACACATACGTGTATAACTATTGCAAAATATGCAACATCTGAATGAAACACGTACAACATCCGGATGAACACACATGCAACATCCAGATGAAACATACGAAACATACGTATAAACGCATGAAACATATAGAGCTAGTGCCATAGAGTATGCGAGCCCCATGCTCCTTCGCTCTATCGGTCCTTCTCTCTGGTCACAGCGCATCCACAGGCCCCCACGCGGTGCATGCACCACACATTGACTGAGGCCGCATGTGCTCCCATGCACTGCCCCACGCCTAACGAGTAGCCGCACGCTCCCATACACCGCCTCACAGAAAAGACCGGTGCGGGGCCCACCCGACTGCAACTGCATACCCCCCACTTCTTTTTTCTTGGTTTTCACGTGCGCGTGGGGGTTGGTCCGACCAAGCATTACCACATAAAATTTTGCCTAATAATCAGTTAAAATTATATGTTTGCATAGTAGTGTATAAGTTCTCAATTAAAAAAATATAAGGGGTTTTAGGTTTGTCCTAGGTTAGACTTATTTAAGTTTGATTAAATTTGGTATACTTAATGCAACTAATTTAAAACGCAGAGAGTAATAATAGTTATATGAAGAAAACTCAGTCTTTCAAAGAAAACACTTTCGATATGACAGTGATTTCTTAGCAAGTTTTGACTACTGTAAGAGAAATTGAGGGTCAACTACACCTATAAGGAAACTTTAGTTATTGAATCTTAGATGAAGGTTTCTTCGATAACATTTTCTCTCTTGATAGAAAAGATGTGCAGGTCTCTTGAATTCCTGGAGAAAAAATATATTAGTTTTCAATTGCATACAATTGAAATACTAGTTTTTTTTAAAAAAAATGGGCATCATACCTGTTAAAATGGTATATCAATATGAAGAAAATTATGACACAATAATCCTGATTCAATGGATTTTCGAACAACCTGCTTTTAGATCTTTTTTCAGTTTTACAAATCATTATGTGCCAATGAACTAACTTCATATTTTATATTTGCAAAATTCTTATATTTTTTTGGAATAAACAAGTCAGTATGGTAGAACATGGAGAACAAAATTGTTATATCTGCAAAACAATCTTTAGGCTATTGTTGTGTACTTGCAACCATGGAGTTCAGGTTTGTTCTCTCTTTGGTTGGTGTGGCCTAGTTGGCTGTGATGCGGCATATGACTGTATGCTTTTATTTGTGGGTAAATTACTTTTTATACAGCACTAAACAATGCTGCACTCTGGCCCAGTGATTGATCTATTTCATTTGCCTGGTGCCATCAGACGAGTGAAAAAAAATTGTTGTAAAAGACCACCTGATTCGCTTGAAACTCTACCAGTGCGTCACTGTCGCCGGTGCTTGGTGCAGTGCACTGCGTGGTTGCTATTCGACCGGCTTGGTTGCTTTTTCAAATTTTTAAGTCAAATTTTGTTCGCCGACTGAAATCTTTAGATCAGCCACATTTGCGTTCCTGGGGATTCCACGCATGTCAAGGTTTGACTGCATGAGAAAACCAACTGAAATTGGAACAGAAAACACTCAAATTACACGGGATTTGGTTACAGATCTTGTGAATGGCACAAACAAAAAAGGGTGAGCCAACCAGACGGTTCCAGTTCGTCTGAAGTCAGCAGTCAGCACAAAGTTTTCAGTTCGTCTGTAGCCAGACGAAAGATATTTTGCACATACATGTAGTTTGAGTTGGTCCTTGTTTAGTTCCCGAAATTTTTTGGGAAATGTAACTGTAGTGCTACTGTAGCACTTTCGTTGTTATTTGACAATTATTGTCCGATCATGACCTAACTAGGCTTAAAAGATTCGTCTCGTCCATTTCATCTAAACTGTGTAATTAGTTTTATTTTTTATCTATATTTAATGCTCCATGCATATGTCTAAAGATTTGATGTGATGGAAATCTGAAATATTTTAGGAACTAAACAAGGGCTTGGTGTATAGTTTGAGATATCTGCACACTGGTGACAAAACGCTGATGAATTTGAGTTGGTGCATAGTTGCCCAAAGTATGTACATGTCTGCCAAGTCCCAAAGAGCCACAGGGAGAAAAGAAAAAGAAAACATGTGATTTCCAGTGCCATTTTTCAAGATTGCAATGTTTTATAGTTGGAGACGGTTTCAGTAGGAAAACACATATGCAAACATGTAAGTTGACAAGAGCCACAGATACACAGAGTACGTAGTGTTAAAAGCACCAGAAGCAAGGAAAAAAACAGTAAAAATCAATAGCATATATAATCAATAGAGCAAATACATGCATCACTTACAAATTGGTCAATAGGCTTGCGATCTAGTACATCTTAAGGGAACCCATAATGTGCAAGTAAATTCCACATGTGAACCAAAAGGCGAGAAGCCACATAGAAGGACATGCATGTTAAAGCAGAGGGGCTCAAGATATTTTGCACATAGATTTAGGGGATCCATACACGAGATAATTGCACGGTGAAGGCAAAAACCCTGATGAATTCAAGATGATGTGTAGTTTTCGAAAGTATGTAAGAACTTATTTTTCAAGCTTGCGATATTTCCGAACCTATTTTTTCAAGCTTGCTAGAATATGTAAGAACTGCATATTCCCCCAGAAGGCCAAAAAACAGAAGAAAACAAGCTACTTCCGAACCTATTTTTCAAGCTTACGATATTTTATAATAGGAGACAGTTTCCCAATATGTAAGAACTTAATCTAGCTTTGTCCATGTAAGTGGACGATGGGCAGTGGACATTGACACACAGCACATAGGGATTAAAGCAGACATTTTACAGAGACAATCATATCCTTAACCAAGGAAAGAGAGTAATTAATAGCATATACAGTCAATAGAGCAAGGCCTGCTTCACTTAGAAATTAGTCAAAAGTATAGGCTTGTAGTGCATCTGAAGGAAGCCTATAATGTGCACATAAATTCCACATGAACCATTAGGTGAAATGCCACGGAAGGCCTGGGATAACAAAAACACTAATCAACTTTGGTGAGTTTAACGTTGTTCTTCGACAGATTCACTGAAATGCGCAGCAGAAGCTGCATAAGGTGGGGTCCATAGCCATCATTATATATGATTTCAACCTTGAGGTTCTCACAGAGAAAATCGAGACCATGGAGCTCAGAAGATGAGGTCTTCTTGAGTATGGGCGTTCCTTTCTTTTTGCTAGAATATTTTGGGAACTGTAGCCAGCATAAAAGATGTAAGACAATGAACTATGTTCAGTAAGTTAAAAACCAAACAACAGTATACCTTGCAGCACCGCAAAGTGAGTTTCTCAAGAATAGGAGAACTCCGAAGAAAGAATACCAATGTCTTGAAGTCATCACTGAGATCACAGTCGTCCAGCAATAAGTTCCTCAGGTTCTTGAATTCTTGGAATCTGGGTTCCTTACCGAGCACCTTAGTACATTAGATTAGATAGCACAGTAACATTGTATTGGAGTGAACAAAATGGAACATTCCAAGAGACAGTGAAGGCATACCGTTGTCCCAACACCTGACAATTCTAAATTTGTTGAATCATATACGCTACAAAGAAGCTTGAATTGATCGCCAGCAATTTTACTTCTGACAGAACCATGTCTGTGACCCCGTAGATGAATCAATGCCTTGGCAACGGATGGCACCTCGTTTAATGAAACACCACCACAAAAGAGGGCAATATGCATAGCCAGATGCAGATATGCAAGAGCAGGGGCCAAGATAACAAGCACACAGGCATCAGTATTTGAGCCGCCATCAATAACCAATGTCTTCAGTGTGGGCGATATAATCTCAGAAAGACTGCGCCATCCACAATTTTTCAGAACCAGGGTCTTCAGCGAGTGGGAGGTGATTGACTGAATTCGACAACTGCAATCGTCCAGCTCCAAATCCTCCAAAGAGCAGCACACTGAACTAACACGCTTCAGAAAATTATTATCAAGAAGTACATGGCAGAGATGCAGCCTTTTGAGGAGCCAAGAACTGGAGCTCAATCCCAGCCTACTGGCATGAGCTGGAGTGCAGTACTTCATGGCGCGACAGAGCCATCCTGCTGCCACTCTGTTGCCAAACTCCGGTGCTCTGACTCTGTCAATATGCAGCCGCAATGAATCCAACTGTGCAATGTTACAGCGGCACATCAGGGTCACGGCAAAATCCTCAAAATCCTCCCAGTCTTTGTACTTGGTGAAGTATTCCCAGTCCTTGTGGTTGATGTTGTTGTTGTTGTTGTTGTTGTCAGGATCAGTATTCCAGCTGTCACTGTCGGAATCAGAGGTATCATCGTCGGAGCTAGAGCTGTCGTCATCACTGGAGAGACAGAAGCCGTTGCTGTCAGAAGGGGGCGCCTTGTTGTTGAACTCATCAAAATCGATGTCGAGGCAGGGCACCGAGCGCCAGAGGTGCCTCCACCGTGTGGACAGCACGCATGTCTGGACCGCCTGCCGGGCTTTCAAGAAGGACATGATGGTATGGAGGAGGCAGTCCGCCAGAGAGCTCAGCCGATCCGGGCCGCCGGCCGAGGATCCGCCGACGACACCACTTGCGCGGGCGCGCTTCCTGAAGGCATCCTCAAGCTCCATGGCGTGCCCTGCTAGATCAGTTCCCCCTCGTTAGAGGACCAAACGACCCAGCAATACAAATAAATAAAAAGACTTTTAAAAAAAATCCATCTGCACAAAACACTACAAGATCCTGTTCGATTACTAGATGAGTCGCCCTGTTAGATCGAAGACGGCGCAAGATTTCGAAAAATGGCGAAGCATTTTGCTCAGTTAGAACCATGTTCTCATCGGAAGATTGAAATGAAGAAGGGTTCACGAGAGCCGAAAGCAAACCAGTCAGGGGTACGGGAATGGAGCGAAAGATGGGCGGTAGGGGAATAGGGCTTACCGAGCTCCGCAGCCTGAGCCTGCCGTGGGGGGAGACGCGACCGTGAGAAGGGCGGCGGCGGCGGCGGCGCGAGCGGGGAAGAGGAGTTGGCTAAACCCTCGACGGCGAGACGAGCACAGCGACGACCAGTTCTGGGCCGGCCCAATTGCTGAGAACGAGGTTTTTGTTCCACGTACTCCTATTTTGATTTTTTTAGTTCAGTAAAAGAGCTCCTTAATTAAAATTCAATGTTGCCAATTATCCTTTTTCTCAACGAGTTGCCAAATAACCTCTGAAAGTTGGAAGAAAAAAGTCCCCTTCAACAATTTGGTAAAAAAGCTCCTTAATTAAAATTAAAAGTTATCAAATATCCTCTGTAACATGTAAGTTTTCGTGACGAGAGGAACTTTGTATCCACTCTCCATGCGTTTTTCTCATGAGGTCATGATAAATTGGACGTGAGTAAACTAAGAAAATTAAGGGTGTCAGGTGAGAAAGCGATAAAAGACAAAGAAACTATTAAAAGGGGTCTGGTTGGGTAGAAATAATTTCGGGGTTTCCAGTGCAAAATTATTAGACTATTGGAGAAGGATAAAATTAAAGTTGCTCTTTTTCTATTTTTTCACTCCTAATGAACGCACAAATACAAACCTACCCGTGTGAGCATCTTCCAAGACTAGACCGAAAAAGAAGGAATATGGAGCAGGTAGTCAGTATCGAACCCGTAACCCCAAGCTTATGAGCTTTGTGAGCTACCAAACTGCTCTACCTTCTTAGCGGGGAACTGGTGGATAAAAGGGGTTGGATATCCTCGCTATTGGTAAGAACACCGTCTACCACTGAAAACATAGTGCCGTTAAAATCTTGAAATATTCTCTCCTAGGGGAAATCGAACCTAGGACCCCCTAAGGGGCTATAAATACTCTTGTAACCACTAGGCTACACATTTTTTCGTTGTTATTTCTTTCTTCTTTTAACTTACTAGATCTAATAGTTTAGCAAGTAAACTATATCAAACTTCTGGAAATGCTCTAACCATATATTTTCTTTTTTTCTGAGTTCTCCAAAGTAATTGCTACACTCGGAATTAATAAACTTCATCAGATTTTGGATACTGATAAAGTTAAAATTATATGCATGAATAGTGTGTGTAATTCTTCGATTAAAAAATACATGGTGTTTTATGTTTATCCTAAGTTAGCCTTATTTAAGCTTGATTAAATTTGGCATATTTAATGCAACTAATTTAGTGCTGTAAGTTGTTGCTACGTTTTCTATATACTTGAATGAACTTAGAAGACTTTTTAATTTAGAACAAACAAAACGCCTTACATGAGGCAATAATAGCTATGTAAATTCAATCTTTCAAAGATCTTTTGATATGACATTGATTTATTAGTGAAAAACTACTGTAGGGTCAAGTTAAAAATACAACTATAAAAGACGGACGAAGGTTTCTTCAAATAACATTATCTTTTCATATAAGAGATGTGCACATTTTCTCTCTTGATATAAAAGATGCGTAGGCCTCGTATGATTTCGAGATTAAAATGAAACTTTTCACCATAACTCATTGACTCCATATAAGTATTTGATTGCAAACAAGAATACTAAGCTTTTTGTTTTTACTTTTTGGGCATCACATCTATTTCAATGCTATAGCAGCACGAAGAAAATGATGGCGCAACTCCACACCCCCCCTCCTCTCTCTCTCTATATGAATTGACTTCATCTTCAGATCTCTCTTTTTTTTCTGCAAATCCTGATGTGCCAATGAACTGACTTTATCTCTTATATTTGCAAAATTCTTTCTTTTTTGAATATAAGCAAGTCAATATGGTAGAACACTGCAAAACAATCTTTGGCCCCGTTTGGCAGGGCTTCTCTACCGGCTTCAGGAGCTGTTTGGAGTCGTTTTCTGCCAAACAGGGTAAAATAAAATGGCTTTACGCAGGGAGCCCCTTAAAACGTGCCAACACAAAGGATAGATGAGGAGTGGAGAAAAAATAGTGGCTTCACCTTTACCTTCGTGTAACCCAACGAGGATGAAACCCCAAATTGCCCCTGTCAAGGCTCGTGGGCCTACGTGGGAGTCGGCCACCAGGGCGCAAGCTAGCGTGGCCACCGTAGCAGCCCTCGGCCGCTAGGGCGCGCAGCTTCCGGGGCATGTCCCCCTAGGTGCGCGGCCGTAGGGGTATGCAAGTTGTCGGGAGGGGAGCTTGTCGGGGCACGTGGGCCGCCTGTATGCGGGTCAAGGAAGCGGCTGTAAGGTCCAAATGGCTAGAGGGGGTGAATAGCCTATCTAAAAACTACAAGCTTCACTAAACAACCACGTTAGTATAAAAGATGGCTAAGCTAATTCTAGCACTAGCTCAACTATACTATGCAAGCACCTATACAATTCTAGTGAAGCAAGACTATGATCTCTATTACACACCAACAAAACTAAGTCACTAAGCTACTTACTCCTATGTGATAAAAGCTACACTAAGATTAGTACAAGAAAGTAAAGAGCAAGTGACTTGATTCTTATACCAACGATGTAGAGAAGTAATGCACTCGAAGAATCAATTACAATGATCAACCACAAGAGAAATCTTCAGTAAAGAGATGACACAAGATTTTTACCGAGGTTCACTTGCTTCCCGGCAAGCTACTCCTCGTTGTGGCGATACACCCACTTGTCGGTTCGCGAGCTAATCGACTATCAAGAGTCGAGCCCTCGGTGGGCGCCGTACAACCGCACACAAGATGGGGATCCTCCAAGCCACGAGCTCCACTAGAGTATCCAATTTGTGAACTCCCGCGGGGAAGGATCAAGAACCCCTTACAACACTCGGTGACGGCTCCAACAATCTTCAATTGTGAGCTCAATCACCTCCGCTGCTCCAAGCCGTCTACCATGTCGGAAAACACGGAAGAGTAACAAGAAATCCGCAGCAACTCGAAGATCAAGTGCCTCTAGAATGCAACTCTCAAGCAATGCACTTGAATCTCACTCAAGATGTGCAACCAAGCAAAGAGATGAGTGGAGGAGTTGTTCTCTAGCTCAAAGGATGTCTCTAAGTCTCAAAATGTGCAAGAGTTACCCTTAAACCCCGGACAACATCTATTTATAGCGAAGGGGTACGCAGCTAGCCGTTACCGGACGACGCAGTTAAAAACGAGCTGATCGGACGCTCCGGTCAGGGTGACCGGACGCGTCCAATCACTACAAGACAACCGTGAACAGTGTGCGTCAGAAGTTACCGTTGCCGTGACCGGACGCGCTCTAGCGTTTGACCGGACGCGCTGCACCTGGCGTCCGGTCGGAGTCCAGTAAGCTCCCACCGCGACCGGACGCGCCGCGTGTCCGGTCGGCTCTACGACCAGCTCTGCCCCACAGGGTGCCTGACCGGACGCGCCGGTTGCAAACCCTAGCACCCGCGCGCTTGACTGCTGCGAGAGCTGACCGGACGCGTCCGGTCAAACCGTGACCGCGTCCGGTAACCACAATGACCACCGTTCGTCTCCGTTTCTTTTCCGACTTCCGGCACAGTAGAAAATAGGCGTTTCACTTCCCCAAAAAGCGTTGAATCCCGCCTCGCAAGCTCGGCGGGAGGGAGAGAGAAACCCAAACCCCTCTCTACCGCTCAAACTTCACCGCCTTCGCAAATGTGCTAACACCACCAAGTGTACAACACCATGTGCATGTGTGTTAGCATTTTCACAATTATTTTATCAAGGCGTTATGTTAGCTCTCTACTAGATCCTAATGCATATGCTCAAGACATTGATCTAGTGGCACTTGATTCCCGAGCTAACCGTGATTGCCCCTCTTAATAGTCGGCTATGTATCCTAAATCCGGTCAATCACTTCTCTACTCAACTTAGACCGGCAAAAGGAAAACCCTATGGTTATACCTTTGCCTTGCGCTCTTAGATCATTCTCCTCCACTTAATCATCATGTCCATCATTTTACGTGCATTCCATCATGATCAACATTTCATGTCCATGCACCATCTCTTTGTGATCTTGTGGCCACCACTCCTTGCCACGTACACCTTCATCACATGTGTTGCTTATGCCTAACTCAAAACACTTAACACATGGCATTAGCAACTTGGTGTCATTAATTATCAAAACCAAACTTGGGCTTTCAGCGGCGGACACTGAGTTTTCTCGCGTTTGTTTGGCAAACATGGGAAGAAGACATAGATTGGCAAAAGAAGGCATTTTGGTCTTTTTATTCGTTTTGTTCACTGTAAGGAGCTATTTTGCCAAATAGGGTACCAAAACGGCTCCAGCTCCGCCAGAAAAGCCGTTCAGCCAAAAAAAAAAGAAAGAAAGAAAAAGAAAAAGATTTTACTAGTGAAGTGGAGCCATACCGAATGGGGTTTTTACACTAATGTTGCGTACTAGCAATCATGCAGTTCAGATTTGTTCTCTCTATTTGCGGTGGCCTTGTTGGGTGTGATTCGGCATAGGACTGTGTAGGACTTTTATATGTGGGTATGAAAAGTAGCACTAAACAATGCTGCACTTTGGCCCAGTGATTGATCTGTTTGCTTTGCCTAATGCCATTGCCATCACACGAGTGAAAAGAATAATGTAAAAGAGGGCCTAATTCGCCTGAGATATCAGGGGATCACTTTCGCCGGTGCTTGGTGCACTGCGTGGTTCTTAATCAATCGGTTTCTTTGGTTGCCTTTTCAAATCCTTACATCACCCGCATTTGCGTCCTGAGGACTGAACTTTTGTTTCACCGACTGAAATCCTTATCCTTGCACATGACAAGGTTTGTTTGCATGAGAAAACGAACTGAAATTGGAACAGAAAACACACAAATTGCACTGGAGTTGATCACACATCTTGTATACACAAATCCGCATTTGCGTTCGTCTGTAGTCAGCACAAAGTTTTCAGTTCATCTGTTGTCAAGAGAACCTCAATAGGGATAGTTGAGAAGAAAGATATCAATATACGATTTGAAATCTCCAAGTTAAGTTGAGAGGGTATGCATGTCAAAGCGGAGGGGTTCAAGATACTTTGCACATACATGACGGGGACCCATACAGGAGATACCTGCATAGACGCATAGTGATGACAAAAACGCTGATGAATTTGAGTAGGTGTATAGTTTTCATGTAGCTCTCTGCCTAATCCCGAAGAGCCACAGGGAGAAAATAACAGAAGAAAACATGGGATTCCCGGTGCATTTTTCAAGATTGTCATGTTTTATAATTGGAGACATTTTAGTAGGAAAACACACACACACACACAGAAGCGAACATAAAGGAAGAAAGAGTACATATAGAGCTAAAAGCACCAGAAGCAAGTTAAAAAGAGTAAACATCAATAGCATATACAGTCAAAAGAGCAAGACCTGCATCACTTAGAAATTGGTCAAAAGTATAGGCTTGCCATCTAGTGCATCTGAGGGCAACATCTGAACCATAAGGCAAGAATCCACATAGAAGGACATGCATGTTAAAGCAGAGGGGCTCAAGATATTTTGGACATACAAGTAGGGGACCCATACACAAGATAACTGAACAGTGATGGCAAAAACGCTGATGAATTTCAAGATGGTGCATAGTTTTCAAAACTATGTACTCTGCCTAGTCCCCAGAAGATCCAGGAAGGAGAAAAATAGAAGAAAACAAGCTATTTCCAAACCCATTTTTCAAGCTTGTGATATTTTATAATAGGAGACAGTTTCCCAATATGTAAGAATTTAATCTAGCTTTGTCCATGTAAGTGGACGGTGGGCAGTAGACACTGACACAGCAGTACAGCACATAGGGCTTAAAACAGATATTTTACAGAGCAATCATATCCTTAAGCAAGGAAAGAGAGTAAAATCAATAGCATAATAGTCAATAGAGCAAACGCCTGCTTCACTTAAAATTAGCCAAACACATAGGCTTGCGATTTAGTGCATCTGAAGGAAGCCTATAATGTGCACATAAATTCCACATTAACCATTAAGTGAGATGCCAAATAGAAGGCATGGGATAACAAAAACACTAATTAACTTTGGTGAGTTTAATGTTGTTCTTCGACAGATTCACTGAAATGTGCAGTAGAAGCCGCATAAGGTGGGGTCCATAGCCATCACTATATATGATTTCAACCTTGAGGTTCCCACACAGCAAATCCAGTCCACGGAGCTCAGAAGATGAGATCTCGTTGCGTATGGGTATATGACTCTCTTTAGAACATTCTGGGAACTGTAGCCAGCATAAAAGATGTAAGACAATGCACTATGTTTGTTAATTAATTATTAAAAACCAAACAACAGTATACCTTGCAGCACCGCAAAGTGATTTTCTCAAGAACAGGAGAACTCTGAAGAAAGAATACCAATGTCCTGAAGTCATCACTGAGATCACAGTTGTCCAGCAATAAGTTCTTCAGGTTCTTGAATTCTTGGAATCTGGGTCCCATACCAAGCACCTGTAGTACATTAGATAGTACCATAACATTATTGGAGTGAATAAAATGGAACATTGCAAGAGACGGCGAAGGCATACCCTTGTCCTGACACCTGATAATTCTAATTTGTCGAGTTAGATATGCTACAAAGAAGCTTGAATTGATCGCCATCAAGTTTACTTCTGGCATGATTATATTTGTGACGCAGTAGATGAATAAAAGCCTTTCCAATGGATGGCACTTCGTTTAATGAAACACCACCACAAAATCTATAAACATCCACAGCTAGATGCAGATACGCAAGAGCAGGGACCAAGATAACAAGTGCACAGGCAGC